>AZGY01000002.1:1131294-1154919 GCA_001636675.1 Moelleriella libera RCEF 2490
TATAATTAAATAAATAAAATCTTTAAAATTCTAATTTCTTTATTATTTATATTAAGAAAATTCTAACTTTAATTAAAGGGTTTTAATAATCATAAGTTCTAAAAATAAATTAAAATATATATATTATTTATAATATATTATAATATATTGTAATGTATTATGTAGTAAATATAATACACTACACACTACACTACAAACTACATCTAAGGGCTAAAAACTACAATACAATACACTACATTAAAGCTCTGGTTGCGTGACTCTGAGAAGTACCCTTCAACGCTAAATGTGAAGGCTAGCACGATCAGCACTCGAACCCAACCCTTCATAAAGCCACCCGGCAGCCCTCCTCCATTTGGCCTTCTCACTATCCGGCCTCTTCATTTCGTAGCTCCGACTAGCTCTACCTAGCTCCCCGGCTGGGTACCCTGACGTAGCTCTGCCGTCTCCTACGCAAAGACAGACGCGCTGCGGGGGTCGAGTCAGTCGTCTAGTGTTGCTTTGCACGCGAGCATTGTCTATTATTAAAGTCGGATCATGCCTGCGCCATCTTTTGGACGCAGGTATTTCTTCATCCTGCCTCAGCCTGGCTTTTGACTTGGAGCCTTGTCGTTCCTCCATCTCTATCTTCCAAGAAATTTGTCCCACAATCATACTCCTTCTTTTTCCCTTTCACCATCACGAAACTTCTGTTTGGAAACTCCTGCCCAACATCAGGATCATCACCGTCAAAGGGTCAGACGTCGAATTTGTTTTTCCCAAGAGGCCATCTCTGCACTTCGATTTCACGAATAATGGGCATCTCGTCTTTTTTCCGTGGCGGCAACAGTCGTCAAAAGCCAGAGAATTCTCGCAGCCACAGCCGGGCGCCCGACTCGGATCTTGAAGACGACGACTACGACAAGCAATGGGTGAGCTCAATCATTCCCTTTTTTTCTATCATTTCCCGTTACGTCGCTCTCGTTTGTCCCTCCCAAGGATCCCTTCAAGGGCCTTCCGCTTCCTACAATCCGGGAGCTGCATTGCGAGTGCATTGCCGGTTCTCACCCCTCACCAGGGCCGTCAGGGAAAACACTCCAACGTGGCTGTACGCGCGTCTGGCCATTGACGATGCCCTACCAGCATCCCACCAGACGCTGGAAGGGGGGCTGCCCTGTGCGTACCATGCATAGGGGTCTCGTCGATGATGTCTTTGGGCCCCCCCCATGGTTCACCTTACCCTCTCCGGACATGCGACGAACCTCTACGGCTGGTCAGTGCCACGCCGACAAGGCCGGAGGTTGCAACCACCACGAGGTGATGTAAGGGTCCTTGGCCGCGGAAGCGACGGAGGGAATGCTAGCGACACTAGCACAAGCATCTACACATACAGCGGGACGGTCTTTGGACTCTTTCTTCTAGTCGATCGGTTGCCCGAGTCGGGTGGAGCACGGCATCGTGTCAATCGACGGACCCTGGACTTGCGTCACCGGTTCCAGCAAAGGCGTCCGCTGCCGCGGTCGGCTCTTTCGGATGCGTCTCGTTCCTGAAGAAAGCCATGTGCGATGATGCAAGTCCCGCAAGTCATCGCGTTCCACATACAACGCATCATTCTCCTACAACGACTTTCTCTGTACTTCCCCTCCACTATTTTTATCCTCGCTTTTCCCTCTTTGGTGGGGGAAGACGGGAATCTTTTGTTTTGACAGCATGGGGTCGCTGCCTTTTTTTTCCTGAGATTCGCCCACATTTCCGCAGCTGGCATCTCCACCTCCCACCACCTGCCACCGACTCTTTTCTCCCCACCACACTCCACCCCTTACGCGTAATCAGCTGTCGTCCCATTGCACGATGCTAACAGCCAACAGGCCAAAAGATATCTTCTGGATCCATTGACTGCGCCCGAGCCAAGTCAAGAAACTGGCCTTGGCACGTCTCACGTCAACCCGTACCGGGTTGCTATGCAGGCGCAGGGGCAGCAGCAGCAACACACCTCGGCCAGAAATGGCAAGCAAAAGGCTCGCAGACAGCTCCCGGGCTCCACATCCCCGCCGCCGTCGTCGTCGCGGTCGCCAGGGACAGGGCCAGGAGTTGGGGCTGGGGGTCTGCATCGATATCCCACTCCTCCTGGCTCGGCCAGCCCCACTTCTCTGTCCTTCGACCCTGAGCAGTTGTCGACGTCATTCCCGTGGCCGGCGCATGCCCCATCATCAACATCTCTTTCCGGCACTCCTCCTAAGTCAAGTCAGGGGGGTATGGAACACACTAGTAGGCAATGCAACACCGCCATGACCATCACAGCCAACATGCATCTCGCCGTGCGAGCAGTTGAAGAATCCCATTGTGCGCGTCTGCTCCTGCACGGTTCGTTGTGGCACCCGTGCAGCCGGGCATTGTACAGCAACAATGTAAGCTCGCAGCCCGAAACTGTGCACTAAGAATATGCAGCCTTCGGTGAACGAGCTATTGGGGAAAATAAAATATGAATGGTGGTGGTGATCGGATTGGCTGAGCATACAGACGGATGCCACACGAAAGCACACGGCACATCACCACGTAGATGTGGATGAGTATTGTATATCGCTGTTCTCTTTGGGACCTCACTCGGCGTCGGTGTCAAGCGGCAAATTCCTTCACTGTTGTGACGCGGGAAGAACTGATAAAGACCTTATTGTTTTCGCAGAAGCAAAGCCCCGGCGCATGTCAGTGTCATATGCTCTCCACATGCGCCCTCTATGTCGCCCTTCTTTGTGCATTATCATTGGCCTCATCCGAGCGGCATCAGCTCCGGAGGGACTTCTTCATACCCATTTCGGCATTCCTGGCAAGCTGTGGGCGGCTGGAATGGCTGCACCGTGTCGCGCAGACTTGCCAACCACTCGGCCATCCCGGATGCTGTCACTGAGGCCAGAGACTGGGCGGCTCCTGCCAACGAAGTTTTGTCTCGAGTCGCGGTCTGTACCTCCGGCTCTCTGAAGATCTCCAATGAGTAAGTACAAGTATACGCAACCACAGCTCATGATTAGCCTTGAGAATTTGATAACGCGGGAAACAAGACGGGTAGATCATGACTGCCAGCTCATTCAGCACCTCAGGAATCTAGACGACTCTGTGCTGCCACCAAAATGGTAGCGCGCCCGGGCGGACGTAATTTCATCAGGCTATTCAGGTTTGCCTCTTCGCGATGCTTTTCTTTGATCTGTCATGGAATGAAAGCTCACAGAGAAGAAAAAGGCACAGAAGTTTTCTCAGAGATTGGCCGTAGCCAAAGCCACATTCTACGGCCTTGGCCAATTCCTCAAACGCTCCCAACGCTCAAAATGCACCATGCCCGCATATTGCATTTCCAAACGGGATGCCGCCGAAGGCGCTTTGAGCGTCAGTCATGCATCATACACGTCACCGGTCGTTGTAAGTGAGATCGAGCCTAGCACAAAGCACACCACCGACAAGCGGATGTGGCAAAACGCAAGGTAAGGGAAAGCACCAGTTCGGTGCGCCACGCTATGGACATCAAAACCGACGTCACAGCCGTCGCTGATGGGAAAGGCAGCTTCATCAATGTTGGTAGCTTCAGGGTTGCCGATGGCGCATCTTCCCCGTTTTCGCCCCTGAACAGCCTTCCGCCACTGTTTGTTCACGTATTCAGCATGACTTGTTATGAGTATGTACACTGACGCTCTGCAGACGCTATAGCTGGCACGATCAGCGAGGAGATCATGAACAACTTCAAATTCCATCATCGGCGGGATTTATGACTGCTCTTTGGCTTTCGCAACGCTCAGTCTCAGTCGAGAGTGCTTCGCCCGTGATTGGTTCAGTCCGCTGATTTGTACTTTTGCCGATACTCCTCGGTTCGCTTGATGTCGCTCTCAGAGGCGAAGCTCTTCATGCCAGCGATGATGTCATCCAAGTTCAGTATGGCAAAGATGGGAATACCGTATTCTTTACCGAGTTCGCCGATAGCACTCGGGCCTGGCTTCGAGTCATCGCCATCGGCAGCCGGCAGCTTTTCCATACGATCCAAAGCCACGACGATGCCTGCGACCACCCCACCTTCATTTGTGATTTTTTCAATGGCTTCTCTCTTGGCGGTACCTGCAGTGATCACGTCGTCGACGATCAGGACCTTCTTTCCCTTCAATGGGGCTCCCACAATGTTGCCACCCTCGCCGTGGTCCTTGGCCTCCTTTCTGTCGAATGAGTAGGAGACCGTGTCCAGATTCTCGGGAGCAAGCTCTCCAAGTTTGATTGTGATTGCAGAACAGAGGGGGATGCCTTTGTACGCAGGTCCAAAGATGACGTCAAACTCGAGGCCATTTTTCTGCTGGGCGTCAATAATGGTCTTTGCGAAAGCTGAGGAAATGGCGCCTGCGAGCCGTGCAGTGTGGAACGCGCCTGCGTTGAAGAAGTAGGGAGAGATTCTCTTGGATTTCAGCTCGAATGTGCCGAACTTCAAGACGCCACCCTCGATGGCAGACTTGAGGAATTCTTGCTTATATGGAGCGAGTTGGTCGGGCATGATGATGTCTGCAGAAGACGTGGAGGGGCGGGTCTGCAGGACGTGACACTGTCAAGCTCAATTGGGCGCCAAGGAGATGCTTGGGGAGAAGGGCGGAGAGCTGGCCGACTTGTCAGAACCGGGACATGAACAAGACTTGAATCAGATATTTCTACAGTGTTTTCAAAGCTGTCGAGCGCGGGCGCGTGGCTGCATATGGCAATTCGCAAACGAGCATGTTCGCAAAACTTTGGAATGGTGGGGTGGCGGGGCAGACTTACTGTACTCGGTGGATTCTTGGTGAGCCAGGGTCCTAGCACATGATAGGTGACAGCACCGCGTACAGAACGGACAGCTCAAGACACGACTGATCAGCCTCCTAGCTCTCACTTGATTTTGCCCTCGATACTGTAGGTGTGCTGCCTACTCAGGGGAAAATTTGGTTCTGCTTTCCAAGACAGGGGAGAAAGCTTATAGCATCTTGCTCTGCACTCAAAAAGGCCGAATGTATGTCTGAGGTCAATCTCATTGAACCTCCAGAAAGACATACTGTAAGACACACTGTAATCGGAGGACAGCAGCCATTTGGTAAACGTGACCTTTCTCTCGCGAAGCTTTATATATACAGATTGCAAAGGTAGTTTTCGACGCCTCCAATCAAGGTGGATGTGATTGATCAGCGGGCCTGCGCCTGAGTGTGGGGAGCGAGCCACCCACCTGGGCACCGCACGAAATGTTATCGATAAGTCAAGTCAGGGGGGTATGGAACACACTAGTAGGCAATGGAACACCCTAATCGGGTTTAGCGCTTTGATTACATAAGCTGTTTATATAATACGCCCGGCGTTCGTGTATAAATTCCTCGCCCGCCGGCTAGTTCAATCAATGCAACTTGCACCTTCATTTACCTCAAACAAGACCCACTTTTCTATTTTTTGGACCAATCATGAGCGACCAGGAACAGAACCTCCGGAACGCTATAGCGTTTTTCCGAGCCTCGGATCTTTCAGTCCGGGCAGTGGCGCAACAATTTTCCGTCCCCCACGTGACCCTGCGGCGCCGATTGAAAGGTGGGGCAAGCCGCGAGCAGGCCAATCAGAACACGCAAAAGCTATCGCCCCACCAAGAGGCTAAGCTCGTTGATTGGATCATTATGCAGGACCGATTAGGCCTAGCGCCGACCCATGAGCACGTGCGCTACATTGCATCACGTGTGCTATCCGAAAGTGGGTCGGATGCTTACGTAGGCAAGACGTGGGTCCCGGCCTTCCTAAAACGGCATCCAGAAGTAGGGACCCTCCGGTCGCAGCCAATCACAAGCGTGCGCGCGACCCACACCACGACCGAGTGCATCCAAAAGTGGTTTAGGCTCTTTAAAGACCCCCGCATCTGCGCAATCGGACCGGAACGCCGCTGGAATATGGACGAATCGGGCCTAGCCGAGGGGCAGGGGTTAAATAGGCTTGTGATTGGCCAATCCAGGCGCCGGGCGGCCGTTACGGTCGCCGGCAGCTCACGTGACTGGATTACGGCTATTAAGTGCGTCTCTGCGATTGGCCAGTTTCTTGCCCCACTAATTATTTTCGAGGCCACCGGATCCGCCCCACAAAACACGTGGTTTCCAACCGACCTAGACCAAAACGGGCAATCGTGGCATTTTTCCCTTTCCAAAAACAGCTAGACTACGAACGAAATTGCAATTCATTAGTTAAAAGAGGTCTTTATCCCAGGAACTAGGCCTAAAAAGGCTAGCCTAGACCCTAATCCGGCTAATCATGAGCAATTACTAATCCTAGATGGGCATGGCTCGCACGTGACTAGCGAGTTTATGTAGGTCTGCTTTAAAAACACTATATTTTTGCTATTTTTACCGCCACACACATCACACGTTTTACAACCTTTGGATCTAGCCGTTTTTGGCCCAATTAAACACTATTATCGGAAGGCCTATAATGCAGAGCTCTTATTAGTCAAAAATAGCACTAGTCCAAAGACACTATACCTAATTTGTTATAGTGCGGCAAGAAAAGCGGGTCTAACCGCAAAAAACATCCAATTAGGGTGGCAGGCCTCGGGCCTTTGGCCTTTGAATTCAGCAAGACCCCTAACCTCTCGATATATAATTGGAAATATAAGTGGGTCCGAAGACCCTGCCGAGCCAATCACAGATCCGGATTTAGAGCCCTTGCCAACTCCGGCTAGCTCAAAAGACCTTCGAAAGCTTTTAAAAAAAACATTCGATAAAATAATACTCGGACCCACTCAGCGATGCCTCTTTCGGAAAGTGGAGAAAAGATTCGACCAATTAGAGGTCGAGCTAGCCCTCTTACGTAATCAAAATCAGCAAATGGAAGCAAGGCTAAACCAAATTTGCCCTAAACCACGGGCTAAAGTTACAAAACTAGACCCGAATAGGTATTTTTTCAACATTAAAGATTTAAATCTTGCATTAGCCTCAAACATTATTACCCGATCGGGTGATCCGAAAATTAGCCTAGCCGAATTTGAACATATGTGCTATAATTGGCAGCTTGGGTCCTTGCCCGGCGACCTAGACTAGCTTATATAATCAGATTACCTAAGCCTTTTATGGGCCTGCGCTAAACCCGATTAGGGTGTTCCATTGCCTACTAGTGTGTTCCATACCCCCCTGACTTGACTTACTTGTCCGCGCTAAGCTCCACCCACGTTGGCGAGAAGAAAAAAAAATCGATTGACCGCCTTGGCCCGCTCGCCGGCTGACCATTGCTATCTCTTCCCAGCCGCCACCATCTTGATCGCGGTCCAAGCAAGCCTCCTCAATCGAGCAGCGCAACCTCGAGTGACAAGCACAAGTCGTCAAAATGAAGACGACATGGAAGGACATTCCTCCCGTGCCAACTCAGCAAGAGTTCCTGGACATCGTCCTCAGCCGGACCCAGCGAAAACTCCCCACGCAAATTCGTGCTGGGTTTAAAATCAGCAGAATTCGAGGTACGAAGCGATACGGTCTGCGCCGGCAGCATTCTCTGAGGGCTCTTCTGACTGACTGCGCATCAATGTAGCGTTCTACACCAGAAAGGTCAAGTTCTCCCAAGAAACCTTCTCCGACAAGTTCGCCGCCATTCTCGAGAGTTTCCCCCGCCTGCAGGATATCCATCCCTTCCACAAGGACTTATTGAATACCCTCTACGATGCCGATCACTTTCGCATTGCTCTCGGCCAGATGTCGACCGCCAAACACCTCATCGAAACCATTTCCAGGGACTATGTCCGATTATTGAAATATGGCCAGTCTCTCTTTCAGTGTAAACAACTAAAGAGGGCGGCGCTTGGTCGCATGGCCACTCTCATAAAGCGTCTCAAGGATCCTCTCCTATATCTGGATCAAGTCCGGCAGCATCTTGGCCGTCTGCCCTCGATCGATCCCAACACCAGAACTCTTCTCATTTGTGGTTACCCCAATGTGGGCAAGTCGAGCTTTTTGCGCAGCATCACACGGGCCGATGTCGATGTTCAGCCGTACGCTTTCACGACCAAGAGCCTGTTCGTCGGGCACTTTGACTATAAATATCTCCGTTTTCAGGCGATTGATACTCCCGGTATTTTGGACCACCCTCTCGAGGAGATGAATACTATCGAGATGCAGAGGTGAGTCGTGACAGGTCGCTGGACTCGGTCACAAGGCGTAGACTGACAAAGCCTCCAGTATCACCGCTATTGCCCATTTGCGTTCGGCTATTCTGTACTTCATGGACCTGTCTGAGCAATGTGGCTACACCGTTCAAGCTCAGATACAGTTGTTCAAGAGTATCAAGCCGCTTTTCTCCAACAAGCTGGTCTTCTTGGTCGTAAACAAGATTGACGTCGCCCGACCTGAGGACCTCGACGCAGAACTCCAGGCTGAGTTGCAGGGTCTGATGAAGTCTGATAGCATTGAGATGCTGCAGCTTTCGTGCAACACTCAAGAGGGTGTACAGGCGGTCAAGAATGCTGCTTGTGAGCGCCTCCTTGCTGAGCGCGTCAATCAGAAGCTCAAAGCAGGCTCGAACAACAGCGGTGTCGTCGGTGGTCGCCTGGCAGACGTCATGTCCCGCATTCATGTGGCTACACCCATGGATGGTCAGGTCAGGGAGAGCTTCATCCCGGAGGCTATCAAAAACATGAAGAAATACAACAAAGACGACCCGGATCGTCGCAAGCTATCGAAAGATGTTGAAGTCGAAAATGGTGGCGCTGGCGTCTACAATGTGGACATGCGTGCTGACTACATCCTGGAGAACCCAGAGTGGAAATATGACAAGATCCCCGAGATCTTCGACGGCAAGAATGTCTACGATTTCATTGATCCCGATATTGATGCCAAGCTTGCTGCGCTGGAGGAAGAAGAGGAAAAGCTCGAGCAGGAGGGATACTACGATTCCGAAGAAGAGATTGAAGACGATGAGGAAGCCGATGTCATGAGGAAAGCCGCGCTCATCCGCGAGAAGCAGCAGCTGATCCGCAACGAGGCCCGCATGAAGAAGAGGCTCAAGAACCAGGCCATCATTCCCCGCAAGTCCGTCAAGAAGACCTTTTCCGAGCTCGAAGATGCCCTTGACCAGCTGGGTGTCGACACGACCAATTTGGCTGCGGGGGCGCGGCCGAAGGAGGCCCGCCGCGGTCGCTCCATGTCGCGTAGCCGCTTGGGCACCGAGGACGGTCAATCTATGGACGTTGACATGAGCGCTCGCGACCGTGTGCGTGCGCGCTCAAAGAGCAGAGCACCCGCGACCAATCGCCGCGACGACGGCGTGCAAGACGACGCCTTGCGGTCAAAAGCAGAGCGCATCGCCAAGCTCAACCAAAAGAGAATGAACAGAATGGCCCGCCAGGGAGAGGCTGACAGGCACACACCCGCCTCTCTGGAGAAGCACCTGGTAAGCTCGTTCTTTCTCCTTTTCATGCCCCCAACATCATTCGTGTTCTGACCATTTCAACTCTCTAGTTTTCGGGCAAGCGTGGCATGGGCAAGACTTCAAGGCGATAAGGCAGGAATGAATGAGGAGAGGGAGAGGGAGAGAGGAGGATGGAGACAGAGAGGGGGGGATTAGAAGAAGCATGTCGGCATGGCAAATTCTCACTCGAAGCATTTACTGATTTGTCAATGTTTGCGGTTTCATTACGTCGCCCAATGTATCCGCTGGAGTTGCGGCGTTGTGGTCTGAAGATTAGCTGCGGGAAACATCGGGAATGACAGTTACGGAAACTCCAGTCTTGGCCCGGGTGAACGTCTCAATGGTTGTAAAGCAGTCCTGCCTCAGGCTACGCTTTCGTCTTGTTCTTTGCTTTTTCTGCGAGCCTGAAAGTAGCCTGCCCGCTCACAACGAGTCGACTAGGCCGGGCAGCGCTGTCTACAGTTCAGTGGAGAAAGTTCCCCGGCTGACGTTCTTGGAGGTTGTATTGAATCTAGTAACGCAGGCATTCTGGTCGTCACGCATGAATGATAGAAAGAGGCGGCTAGCTGCAACGCCGTCTTTGAGCCTTTTGCATCTTATAGATACATATTACCCAGACTCCGCCCTATCCCCTTCACAGGCGCGACATTTCCATAAACATGGTGCGATTCTTGATCCAGAATCTACCCAGGCCAATTGATACAACAAGACCGAGTTGCTCCGACGTCTACGCATCGGCAACGCTGATGCCCTCTCTCAAGCCCTCGACTTTGAGTTCCTCGCCGGTGCATCGACGATAAATGTCCTTGACGTCGTCGGTTGTCGTCTCAAAATGGCTGGTAGCGTCGTAGCTCTTGGAAATGAAAATCTGATCCTTCTTGCCGTCTTCAAGCGGTTCATAGATGGGAATCGGAGGACCCTGAAGAATGATCAGAAAGAGATGCTCACGTCAGATGCTTGGGCCCCTCCCATGGAGACAAGGGAGTTGATAGCGGGATCAAGCTCTGGGGCCATGCAAGAGCCGGCCAGAAGAGGGCCAACGTACCATGAATTGCTCTTCAATCTTTCCGAGGCGCTCCAGACCGGGCTGAAGCTCGAGATGATGGTTCGCTGATGTCTCAGCAATGGTTGACACAATGGCAATCCAGTAGCCCTTGGGACAGACGTTGTGAGCGGAAGAGACACAGGCGACGTAGATGTCTGCAAACGAGAGGACGCTGTCAGTGGAAGCCCGAGGATTGAAACACTGCATCGTGATCACGACTGTTGAGGAAGAAGGGTGACGATGGAACATACCATTCTTGCGGCCGACTTGGGACTGAGGGATGATGAGCTGGGCAGAGTCGCTGTCATTGGTGCCTGCCAGCGGATGCTTGAGGATGCAGATTGCCCGCAGCACATGGCCAACGGGCTTGGTCTTGTTGGGGAAATAGGAAGGGTCGCCGAGAATCATTTTGGCCTTTGTCTCGAACTTCATGTCTTCGGCGCCGTTCTTCATTGTGGCCTTGATACCAGACGCCTTGCCGCCCTCGGAGAGTATCTCATCGACGGTCGTGTTGAGCATGTAAGTGCCTCCATAGATTGCGGACAAGCGAGCAAAGCCTTGGGGCAATTCGCCAAGACCATACAGGGGGTAAATATATGGTGACTTTCCATATCGAGACACTGAGTTTCCGTATAACCGAATGCGCTCAATGGCATCAGGGGCTTGCCCAGGGGTTGTGATGTAGTCGTCGGTGAGATAAAGGGCCATGGCATGACCGATGAAGTCTTTGGTCGTGGTCTCGAGTCCGAACTTGTCGTAAACGTCCTTCATGGTGCAGGTGTTCAAATCCAGTCCTGTTACAAAACGTCAGAGTCTGCAACGAATGATGGTACGCGCTCGTTTCGTGTTCACCTTTGTGGGAAGCAGGATCTTTGGCGTCAAAGGTGCCTACCCACTCGATGAATGCCTTCATGCGACGTTTCTCGAAGATTCCCATGAGGGGCGACTTGAGAGCTTCGCCAGCAGTAGCCGGTACTTTGGCGACGGTGGCTTTGGTCGAACTACCCTGCTGGACGAAGCTGCCAGCGACTTGCTTGAACTCGAGGTATCGGGTGACGTCGGTAGAGACGAGAATGTTGGTGAGCTCTCCTGATGACATGAGGAATTTGGGCACAAGATCAATGTTCCAGTCATTGAGTCTGCCATAGTTCTTCCAGGGCTCCTCGCCGGATTGATAGTTGCCGTGCTTCTTGAAGAGCTACAGACGGAGACCGTATTTAGTTAGGCTCACGATGCCGCGCGGGGCTTGAGGTAGAGGGGCAATCGTACCGACTCGAGGTTGACGGATGCAGCTTCTCTGTTTGCCTGTCAGTATGAATACGGTCCAGGTAGCCCCCGAGAGGGAGATACTCTGTATGCCAGCGGGACCGCTTACCCGCCATAGTGATCGTTGCGATCGATGTGAAGGACTTTCTTCCCCTTGACGCTCAGGACGCTAACAGCACGATCAGCGCTGTTCTCGTTAAAATTGCTGCTCATGCTGCGTAGAATGAATTACCCAGAGAGAATGCACTCGGTCAATCCTGTGAGGGGGGGGGAACGTTCATGAATCAGCTTGGTGTCTCCCCTGGAATACTGCCCCCTTTGCCCATGGCACGGGAAAAACATGTAGCAACTGCGCACCTGTGCCGAGAACAATCACATCATACTCCTTGGCAATCTCATCCATGGCGGCGGCTGGGTATCCGAGGTCGGGCTGGCTCGATATTTCTTGATTTGCTGGTTCTTTAGATGGGACGATTCGGTGATGGTGAAGCTGAGCGTCAGGTGGAGGGGGCGTTTTGAAATGGCGGGGTCTCCAGAACACCAGCAAGGTGTGGAGAACGTTGGCTGGCGTCCTGGCCTCTCGTCCCTTCGGTAGCTGAGCTAGCCCGGATCCATTAGGTTGTGATAGAAGCCAAAGGGAGGGAGAGAGAGGGAGAGAGAAGGACTGCAATTCGCCAGCACGACAGGACGATGCGGCGAGGGGAGTTTTCGAGGGCAGACAAGCTGCAGGGGCAGCCATATCTGCACGAGGTGACAGCCTCGGTCCAGCGACTGCACCAATAAACCTCCCTCCTGGGCGTAAGTACACACACTTACTTGGTAGATGCCTCAGCTTCATGGGAATCCGCGGCTCGGCATTGCTGGGACCCACCCAGTTGCCGCCTCCGGCATGTCTGGCTCGACTCTCTGATATCGAGGCTACCACTTCATCATCATTTCCACGCAGATTCTCGGCATTCGTTGACGCAGGAAAGGGACGTTGTTCGGAATTCTCAAGTCTCGCGCCTGAGCTCAACCCACAAAGCCATCTGACAATGACCTGACCGACAGAGGACTTCGAGGCAGGCTTGCAGCCGGTCTATATAATCTGTACTGTTGCCGGCTGCAGCCTGATTTCCTCTGACGAAAATGGAACAGGCCCGCGTTTGTCGAGCGCCGCAGGATGGGACTTCGAGATGGCAGTCCTCTTATGCCGCCAGGCTTCGCGTAAAGGTCGACAGGCTGCACGCTCCGCGGACACGATAGAAGTCTCTATCTGATATAATACAAGACCGTTTCAAATTTTGCCGGCCAGATATGCACTCTAGATGTACACGCGTGATGAAGCCCTGCACTCGGCAGTTGCCATATCATCTTCAATGCTCCCATAATTCTGCAAGCAGGGCGAAAATGCCAGTCTACGCGATGTCCTCATCAGATCATCTTCGTCCAAATGCCCTTCACAACACGTCATGTGTACCGGCCTGGCTCTGAATCCAGTCTCGCCGCTTCCGGTCCGTCTCTTCTCTCCGGACTTGACTCGGCCGATTGTTGCTCAGCTTCGGCATCTTCTTCGAATGTACTCGGCTTGTAGGCCTGCCCATCCTCCGCCAGTAGATCGACTTCGGGATCAGTGGCAGCCACATCTACGGCGTCTTGCCATGTGTAGTAACGTTCCGTCAAAGCATGTTTTACAGCTCGCATCGTTCTTAATACCTGTGATTCCTCTCACGCCATGATCAGTCATGCATAACCCTTCTCGGACGCTCATTTGGAATTTCACATACCTCATCATTTCTCACATCGATTTCGGTCTCTCCAAATCCGAGCTTGGCCCTGTGCAGTTCGGCCTTGGACGTGGCCAGCATATTCCTCTCCCTGCAGCACACCCACCACAACGCATGCAGGTCCTCCCACGACTTTTTCCGCAGCTCCTCGACAGTCCATGCTCTTCCGTGCTGCTCGGTCTCGCTGGGTGTCGAGAGGGCCTTGCCTGGCTCAGGAAAAAATCCCCACAGGCCATGATCCGGGTTCACGTCGATCTTTGGCTTGTGATCGCGCGGCTTGGGCAGGGGAATGTCCGACATGGAAAGGTGCTCTTTCGGTCCTGAGCCATAAAGGCTGCTGACTCCCCGACTTTTGTTATTGTCTTTCGTCTTTCGCTTGCTTCGGTAGGAAGTCGTGGAGAACTCTGCTGGGCGGATGAGGCAAGCAGCTTGCGAAGGGACACAGGGCTTAGCACGAACGCGCAATAAACAGCCCGGCCATGGGCGCATGGCGCGTGAGCTCGCCATCGACTCGCTTGGCGGCTGTCAAGGATATCTCAAGTAAAGTCTGTCTCGCGACGACGTGTCTCGTCAAGTTTTACGTCCACGCCTCGCCTCGTCAGGAAGCTATGTGATTGGATGGGTAGAGCTTGAGCGTAGTCACGTGTGAAAGGCTACCCTACACTCGTGGTCAACGATTGGCTGCAAGTTGAAACCGGTGAAGACGTTTCGATGAGGAGGTAGTTTTGGTCCTTCGAATGATTGTCTTCGGTGTCGAGAACCCGACTCATCGCAGACTGATATCTGCAGCCCACGAGCCAGATGCCGTAAACCTGTGTGATTTGACAAGTGTGCACAATGAAGGCCACGCAACCTTGGCATCAACGACTTGGAGCAGTACTCGTAGCACCTTGAATCCAGGTCAGCAGGTTCGACGCACAATAAACGTTAACCAATTTCCCATGCGCTTGACACGCACGGGCGTATACGCCAGTTGGACAGTAATATAGTCTGTCGATGCAGCTACAATCGGACGTGGTCTTCTTTACTAAAGGGAGCAAGCGGCACTTCGAAAAAAATAATCAAAAGAACCAGAAATTGCAGATTCAAAGGCCAGATCCGCCGAGCAACGACCGTCCCGCAGGAGTACTATGTGGTGTCCATGAAGCCGATGGACTTATCTCGGCCATGTTCAGAGTGGCTGATTCTTCGCAGGATTTTGTTTGATGGGATGAGGGGAGGCGCCGTGAAAACGGAGAGCACGTGTAGTTGCATTCACGATGCTGTCAGCCTCGTCTCGAAAACATGTATGAGTTTCAACGATACATCGATCAAGGCTTCAGGCCTCCTGCGGCCCATGACATCGAGAACGTAACGTGTGCTTGCTGGTGGAACTGCGGCCTTTGAAGCAGGCAAATTCATCATCTGAGGAAGTGTAGCAGGGCGAACTTCTGGAACCAATAAGATGACGTAGCTCACGGGCTGAGGGTTCAAACGAGAAGCGCACCACATATCGGGGCCCTTCCACCAGCAAGCGATTGCTGCTTGTAAGCTGCTCCAGGCAAGCTCGGCTGCGAACAGCCATCCGACAGTACAGGGCTAGCAGCACAGAGCACAGCGGTCGCCCTCGTCAATGATCTGATGACCTGAGTGCCAGGTCCGGTGGGCAATATCAGAGTAGAATCACTCTGGTCTACACGTACACCTGGGGCCAGCACGGCGTTGATATTCATCAGCCCGCTGGTCCGCTCCGTGTTGAGACCGTTTTGCCCAAAAAACCCGCCAAGATGGTGTCAGATCGCCTAATCACGATCACGCGTACCTGAAGAAGTAAAGACTTGAAGGACGGAGGCAGCTGAAGCCATTGGTAGGGCGCGGCGCAGCTCACAGCTCTCGGAACGGTTCGAAGCCTCAGGCCAAGACAGCTCGGATGAGCCGTTTTCGACTTGCAAGCCAAGGGGCCTCTGCCACAGACTAATCCCTACGACGTTGAGCAGGACCTCCTACCTTGCATACTTTACACACTCTCCAGGGATTTCCAGCAGCGAAACGCCAAAAAAAAAAAAAAAAAAAAAAAAAAAAAAAAAAAAAAAAAGCCCACCTCGTACCGTGAAGTTTCAGCAATTGACCCACTCTGACAGGGGCGTCAAAGACACGATCTCAGAGTCGGCACAGCTAGGTGAAGGCGCGGCTATTGACTGGCGGGTATGACCATCAAAGGATGGATTGATTCAAGAATTATTGTGACTGTGACCGCATTCGCAGGTTGCAGTGGCTATGCGTCAGGACGGCCGACACTGAGTGGCCAGTGCCACAAGTTCAGGTCGGCTCGAAGAGGAGAGCGACGGAACAGAACTGAATGTGGGATGGAAAAAGGGCGAGCGCAACCGTCGAGGCGGCAACAGCGGCAGATCCCACAGTGCACAATGTTGGACGACCTTAAAGCTCAGTGCAATTATTGTGACTGGAAGCGCACTTGGCACATACAGTAGTCCGTGATACTATATCACGCAGCGCACATACATAGGTATCCATCCAATGCGACGTCGAGATAGGCTTGTGTATCCTAACAGCTGTGCTCTCATATGTGGACACACAGCAAGGACGGAGGTGGATAGGTGGCACGGCAAGGACCGGTCTGGGGGCTTGTCAGGCATTCATCCATCGCCGTTCAGCTTACATCCGGCAGCGCCCGGTACGACCAGGGAGCAATCGGTAGCCGTGATATCGTGTCTTGGACTGGTGAAGAGCGCACGCGTTCTCATCGTGCCGGTCGCGACGGAATCGACAGACGCAAGGGGCAACGCGACACCCGACTCATTACGGTGAACCACTCCCCAACCGCGAATGCATATTGAGCTTCCGGGGCCGCGGTAACAGGCCGTCTCGAGCAGCGCGGCGCTCTGCCGTCGCTAAGGTACCTGCTGCTCCTCTCCAGAGGGATCTGGCAAGAAGGAAAAAGACACTCAGAGACCCGGCAAATGCCAGCCAGTCCTGGTAATGAATGATCGTGTCGACAGTCTGTCGTCACAGTGACAGACGCACGCGTGCAACCTCCAACATGCAAGCACGTCTGCACTGATATCTTGCCCGAGTGCGTCTTGCGGCACCTGAATGACAGTCATTCCAAGCCTCGTTCAGATGTCGTCAAAAAGCTGACAGGCCTCTTGCCCGTACGTGCTTCTCTCTTCTGTGTACGTACACGTTCTTCGAACGTGAAGGGAATTTCTCTGCTTCCTTGGTGCTCGTAGTCCCGGCATCGGCGCAAATTGAAAGCCCGCACGAAACCCTACATGCCACCGCGGTAGATGTCAGCTTTGGGGATAGGTGGTGCCCGGACTTCCTCTCGCGCGCCTACATGAAGCAACATCACCCCCCAAGTTCTGGCACCAAGGGAGATGAGCCTATCACAGAAGACCTCGCGGCATGTCTGGCAGTAACACGTCGAAGCCGTTCCCGATTCATCTCGAGCTCCTCACAAGTGTGCACGGCGAGCAGCAAATGGTCCATCCTCCTGCAAATTTTTAGTTCGGCTTGGCGTGCGTTGGTGTGGCATCGAAATCCTGCTAAATTTTTGTGGCGGCAAGCCCATGGCAAATTGCCGCCGATTTCGTGCGTTGGCCGAGGCCGACCCCAAGTCCACGGGGCGAGCCCAAATTCACAGACGTGACTTTCCAGGAGCTTCGGAGTCATTACCTTGGGTAATGAATAAGCGCATTGCCGGGTGGACAATTATACCGTCGGTGTTACCATCACGAAAACAACAACAAAGTTGTGTGACTTCGCGACGAGAACAGCAATTTATATAAAAAAAAAAAAAAAAAAAAAAAGTGAGGAACCTCTCCCACTTTCCACGATCGAAGCAAGATAGAGTGTGTCAAACCTCAGGCCCTCAGGCCGTCCATCAGTGGATGCCATCTCTTTGATCCATACGGCGTAGATCTTGTCGGCTCCATTTCGTGTCACAAACTCCCACGTGGAAAACGGCCCCTCCATACATAGTACTCCGTATGGGAGGGAGGCTGTATGGAAGAGTCCCGTTTAAAGCAAATCATAGCCAGCAATTGGATCCTTCCCCCCCTCCCCCAAGTGGAGATATGATTATACCGCGTCTTGTCCTCATGCCGTTAAACGACGACGACAGACTGATAATTGTGCACGCTGACATTAATCTGCCCTGGTTCGTCGGCGAGACCGTGCATTCAGGGTCGACGGACCTGACCTTGACGGGAGCAGACGGACGCGATGCAAAAGGTATCATCGTCGAGTCGACCGTCTGACTGCAGAACGCGGAGAACTCCGTGCATACTATGCTCACCGATGCTCGGCTTGGTTGACTCTTCGGACAGAATTGCTTGAAAGCGCGGTGTGGCCGTGCCGATATTGCAAAGCTCACGAATCGCGACCGTGGTTGGTGCTTTTCCCTTCACAACGTCAGAGACTCAATCCCAAGCCATATCATGCATATTGTGGACGAGGGTGGCTCCTTCCACGGTTCTCATGCAAAAGTTCGCGCTAACCGGACCAGCATCCCGGCACGTCGAGCCAGGGTCGTACCATGCCTGCCTCCCAACGTACCTTATGTGCAGCGTGCGACCTCGCTGGAGTGACGTATTCGGTGCGTGTTGCTTCTGACGCTAACGTTGCATGTACATCTGGCCCTCTCATGAGCTTGCCTGATTCTGAGTTAAATCGACCGACGGTCTTTTGGTAGCTGAAACCTTGGACACGACGCTAATTAGGTCATTGCCTGGGACAGAAGGTATTCGGAAAGTCCCCAGCCAGCTAGAGGACTTGTTACTGAGAACAAAATACATGCGTCCATGCCGACGCCAGCCAGGCGCGCAGGTTTCCGCAGCCGCCCTAGCGAAAGCACGCACATCGTGGCAATGCGTGGTTCATACCCTATTGCGTCTTGATTGCGTAACGCTGCCATTTACTTCGCATCCCCCCCCCCTCCTCTCTCTCTCCTGAGACCTGTCAGCTTGTGTAAGTCGGCGTTCGGAGAAAGCTTCTGGCTGATCTCTCCTCACGAAGTGCGAAAATCGCATCTCAACCTAACCAGCATCGTTGCAAAGTTGTGAGCATCGGACTCCGCGGCGACAGCTTTGACGTAGAGCTGGATCGATTTTCTTCGCGTATATCTGAACTAGTAAAGCGGAAAATTATCCGGGGTCAATCAATTTCGCCGTCAGCTTAGTCGATTGCTTTGCAAATCATAAGCCTGACTCGCGCTCACGCAGGCTTGGACAGCCTTGGCATGTCACTGTTAAGGTGCCTTTGAACGTGATTACCGAAGGTGTGAGCCATGTTTGCAACATCTGTGGCGAAGTCGCGCAGGATATGGCCGTGTGTGCCTACCATTTCGAGCAACTACGTAGAAAGTCTACCCAATTGTCAGAGAAAGGTTCGGAAAGGAACATGTCTATCTCCACGGACTTCGGCACCGCCGACCGGCAATGCCAAACAGCAAGACCTGTGCCGCCGGCCAGTGATGCCATGCGGGCTTCAGGGAGGCCATTCGATGGGCATAACGCTGCAGGCCGAGCATTCCGCTTATTGCGGCCCGAGCAGAATTTTGTGGCTGGCAGGCTTCGGTCAAAAACCCAGGAACAACATTGCGACCTGTGTGCATCGAGTCACGGCACCGCAGTGAAGCCCAAGATGCAGTTATGAACCCTTGCTGTGGAATGATACCAAGAAGGCGGGCGCGCCAGTAGAGTGTACGTACGGACCATCGGGCACATCCTCTTCTTCCTTGGGCCCGCTTGGCCGCTTAGTCGCACCTCAAAATGCCGACGCGAGACATCAAGACATCGGCTAAGCATATCGACGAGATCGTCCTACCCGGTAGTTTTCATTACTTTCGAGGCCATGATATGCTAGCTCTGGCGAACACCAGCACGTCGAAAAGCGTTTCGCGACACCTGCTCCGAAGCGAGATAATCCTGCTACACCAGTGGGACCATATTTAGCCGCCAAACACCCTGCCCGGTAGCCTGTCAAGCCGCCATTTAGGCAATGCTGCAGCTTCGATAGCAGCTGCAAGACTCTCGTGAAACACAGCGATGGCAAGTGACCGTGGAGTTGCATTCAGACGACGACCTCGGCAGTCGCTTCAACAAGTGGTGTTTGCCGCAACCATGCTGCCCAAAGAGCGTATTGAAGGCTGCTGTGCACTGTGTGCATGGCCGTCAGCAGCCGAGAAGCTGTACGGCGCGTTGCCAAGAAAAAGAGTAACTTCAGCCACCTGCAGACCGTGCGTGATGCAAAGATCGGCGAGAAATCCTACATATCACGATCACGAACAGTCAAACAGGGCGATTGTCGGATTGCCGTTTCAAGCAATTCCGCCGTCAAAGATTTGGGACCAAAACATTCTCGCACTTCGCGAACCCAGGACACAACAGAGGATTTTGGGAGACGCAAGTATGCTTACCAGCCATAGAAAATCAAATATAGCTTCGATTCGGCCCTTTGAGGCAAGCGGCTCAATCGTGCGACCAGCCCGTAAGGCGGCAATGTGCCGCGACGCCCTCAATCCCCGTCGCTAGGACAAGCGACCTTCGACCTTCTTGTCTGTGTGAGACTGGAGTGGATACGGGGACAGGCGGGCTGTCAATAATTGCCAGCCAAAGATAGAGAGAAGACGCGGTGACGAGGGAAAACAAGGCAAGCCACGGTCTGCCGCTCAATGATGACTCGTGTGCGTCCGCGTACGGCTGCATGAAATCAGTATGGGACGACGACACTACACGCATCAGATAAGTCAAAATTGAAGAGGTTGACGAAAAAGCGTTGGGAGCACACCCGCCCATGACAGGGGCACCCAAGCTCCTCGTCAAGTTGTCCCTGGATCAGCATTGTACATGTACATGATGGAGGCCGTGCATTTCGAGCCTTCCTTCGGAGAAAACTCGGTGGCCAACGATTGGCCCGTGGCCAGGTGGAACTGATCAGTCCAGTGCTCGACGCCAGCTGGAACCTGGTCGTGGCCGGCAAGGTCGCGGATGCATCTCGAATGCCATACGGACTAATTACGGAGCAGTCCGTACTGCGCATTCCGCACAACTGCCTGTCTGCGATGTGTTTCACATATTACGAAATGCACCGAATACAGCGTGCACCAGTTGTGCCGAGCTGACCAGAAACGGCTTCCTGCTCTGCACCTCGGACGACGGATTCGGACACACAACATTCATCAGAGGGATGACATGACGCCGTGCGCAGGGCAGCTGGCGTTTGTCGCCAGGGAGTTCGTACACTTCCTGTCGTCGCGCCCGCGCCTGGGCCAAGCCAAGTGCCGACTCAGGCCAAGCTTTCACTCCGACCCTATCCAGGGTGCTCATCCTCGGGCGAAACACGCGCACCGCACGTGCATCTCACCATCGGCGCAGCGGAATCTGACTGGACTGGCTCTCCCATTATAGCACACCTCGAGAAGCCGCCTAGGAGATGTTGGGAAAACGCACAGCCGGGAAAGGTGCCCGTGAGATTAGGCAGAAGCGTTTTGCTTCACAAGAGTGATGCCGCGCCGCGGATGTTCCGAGGGGCTGCGTGGCTGCAGCACACGGGGTGTACGCTGGCCTACCAGCCGCCGGGCTTTTTTCTCTCTTTCGCGTTAGGGCGGGCCCCTTTTCAGTGTGACAGTTGGCCGAATGAGACCATTCCTCTTTCTGCCCGTTCTGAGCACAGCAGAGAGTGAAGAAGGCAAGGTGTAGAGGGCACCTCGGCCAGCGTCCGATTGACAAACGAAACAGGACTCCTCGTTGGCCAACAATTCGCGCATAGACGTCGCCGAGCATCGCAGACGCCAGAATGTACCATGGCGATGGACACGCTGCAGTGGCCAGCACGCAGTCTTTGGATGACAGGGTCGTCGTTTGACGATGGCGTTTGGGCCCGGGGAAGATTATATATTGTCTGGCGTTGTCGAAGCTGCTGCTCGAACTGGAGCATGCGCTGCCGCACTGGAGCCTGAGCCCCATCATGCCTTCCTCACTCGAGACTTCCCGGCCGGGCGCCACCTGCAGAGAATGGAGCCCGTACGCCTTCTCCTCCTCTCTCCCAGCGCAAATCTCTGGCGGGAGGACTCCACCGAGCTCGGGGGCCGTCGAGGCTTCTATGGGGCATCTAGAAGCTCTGGATATGCCCATGGACCGCTGTATCGACAATGGGACAGCCTGCCAGAGGGGGTCACAATTGATGGGGGCCGCGGCGTTGGGTCTGAAATACACACAGGCGCGGGCTCCGAACGGTTCCACTTGGATCTGCCTTGTGGACGACAAATGGAGTATAAAACGGATGCCGGAGCGATTGGGTGCGGCGGATGCGATGGAGCCGGCAAGAGGCAAGCGATACAGTACACAATGCACCCGGTTTTCGTGATGCTTAAGCTCCTCTTCAACGACAAGTCATCTCAGCTCTGGTTCTTGGGGACAGCCTGTGGCCTACGCACATCGGGCGAGGCCACGGGCAAGAGTTGACGGAGTCCTCCGTCCATTTCCTGATTAATAACGCGCGGAAAAACGCGTGAGAAACTACGACGTAACCAAAAAAAAAAAAAAAAAAAAAATTGCTGTTCTGCCCCCGGGGGGGGGTAGATGTAGATGAAAGCCTCGGTCGGCCATTTATTGTTTGCAAGCACGCACACGCCCCACTTCCTTTCGTCCATGTCCATGTCCGCGTCGACGTCTGCGAAACGCGGACCGACGAAATATGCCACCAACGAAGACAAGCGCACCTCTTGACTCGTGGATCCTGGCGTTGTCAACTGCACATCATCGCAATCCCCGTCTATTCCTTTTCATGCTAGCACAACACGGGTTTGCCCCTCTAGGCGCTTAACCACGGCATCGTACTCTGCACACTACAGTATGCACATACATACATATCTCGTCTTTTCTTTGACTAGCTTGTTTTTGCATGCACCAGAGAGGTTTTGGGCAATAGCCGCCCAGAGCGATCACCACTACCACCACCACTACCGCCGGCACCACCACCACCACCGCAAAAGCTCTTATTCTTATCCCTTTGTCAGCTAAGGGCCGATACCCTGTCGCTGCCAAGCCAGCCACGAGGACAGGCAGGATCTGGTAGGCCCCCCCCTTCCCCCCCTGGTATTGTACAGCTCATGGGTGTGAAGCCGAAGCCGAGACTGCTTACGATGCGGTGAGCCGGCGTGTACAGGGAATATCGTTGGTGCGCAGCTGATGCGACCAGCTGTCCTGGGAGGCTTGTCGGTATACTGTGCTGTATGTAGAATACACTCACGGCTGACGATGTGATGGCATATCGCGGCTTCTCTATCCCGTCGATACGCAGCACTGGGGGCTGAACAAGCTGCGACCAGACTTGGATGGTCAATTCAAAGGTCCATGCTCATGTCTGGCATGCGCCGACAGAGACGCATTCCCGTCGGCACGTCAGAAGGCAACCGCCGAAGCTACACAACACGCGGGGGACGTCCAAAGTCGTTGTCGTCTCGATAGCCTATCTGCTCCCGTCCAACGCTGTGGGCAAGACTGCGTTACCCATTCGCGCAGCCTGGATTGCCGACGCAGTGATACTGCAGGGCTTCAATCACGAGAGCGCATCGATCCCATCGCCCTTGGGTTCATAGCTCGTGGCAGATGGCCCATCCGGGAGTTGTGGCACAAACATACCTTATGTATTATCGGCCTGGCTTCCCGACGGGCAGAAGTGGAGGCTCCGCTAGATCATATTATCCGCGCAGCGATGTCACTTCCAAGCTTACCCTCCGTCTGCTGCACAATGATGTGATGTGACTGACATGCTCTTGTCGAACCTCTCACCTCCATGCGGACCGTCCAGGCGCGGCAGTCTGAAGGAGTATGCCGAAGCAGGTCGCGGGCTCAGACATCAATCAGGAGCACAGTATGTCGCGTACCGCACCATGCTCACCGACGAGTCAAGAATTGGACGTGTTCTGCAACTAAGCAAGCGGCAACTAGCTTGTCAGACCAATCACCTGCGAGTCTGGAACTCAGGTCACCACCAATTTATGTAACCAGTAGGTGTGAGGTCACGCTTGCTGACCACATTGATCACTCAAGGGCGCGGCTCGCATGGCCCCAAGCACGTTAGCAGGCCTGCTTTCCTCTCACAGGCAATTTCGAGACATAGCCGAGGAGCGCATATGGACACTAGAACCCC
>AZGY01000002.1:1155052-1249117 GCA_001636675.1 Moelleriella libera RCEF 2490
CCCCCCCCCCCGGAACACAGCTGGAAAGTGGCACAATGCTAGCACACAATGCTAGTTCAGCCTGCCGACCGGGTCTATTCAGAGCCACTGGCACCGGATGAGAGAAGAAGAAACGTCAAGATTGCGCAGAAAAGTAAAACCAAGGAATGATGATGCAGGAGACCAAGACAAGCGTGCAAATTAATCGACAAGCACGAAATGACCAGACGCAGTGCGGCTTGGCTGAGCATAGCGTCCACAGTCTTGCTTCCAGGTCAAACTTGCCCACGCAATAGAGTCGCATGACTAGAATGGAAGGCAATTATGCTAAGATTTAACACGGCACCACAATCCTGACGGAACTTCTGATATGAATCGTCAAATTCCCGTAGACACTTTGACATCAAATCCGCCCCCCTTGTTCCGGGAGACTGCGTCGAACAGGGCGGCGCATAGCTTTCTGGAGGAAATTCCCTTTGTATCTTCTCTCACGATGCATGTCAATTCCCGAGTCGCCGTCATTGCCTCATGTGCAAAATATTTTGAAAATCAATGCGCGTCATGCCAAAGATTGCAATGCACGATGAAAGGCTCATCGACCATGCTGAGCCGCCAGGGTTTGGGACTGTCTTGCCACGAGGTGACAACGAGACTATCATGACAGGTCGTCTGATTATCCATCTAAGAAAATACGCTGTTATTAGGACCAAAGAATCGTCAATGATCGCAGCAATCCCATTTGTCCGACGCAACCTTCCCCACTCCAACGCGCCCCTTCCATACCAGCGACGGGCAGCGCATATAACGATGGTGGGTATCTGTGCAAGGGATTGACTGATCTGCCTGCACCCTGACCCTGGTGGCGCGCGGAGAGAGGAACGATGGCTAATATCGTCGTCGTACTCCGTCTGGTCCGGAGAGTCGCGCGCATGTATTGTAAGTACTGACTCTGAACACACGATTCATCAGGCAACGACGAATCGCCCGGCAAAGTCGAAATGGGGCATTGAGATGCGAGCTAGCGTGCCTCCGTGATCAACGCTGGGACCGCTTCCGTGTCTGTTCTAGATGGGCTGTCGTGAGGGTTAGAACATGGGAAGGAACACAAGCTCTATCATGACTTAATCTGCGAGAGCACGTGTCCTTGAACCACGGCGTCTATGGCAGAACTGTGTTTAAGGATGTCGCGATTCATGCGTAGTCTTCACTCGAACATCATGACTAACGGATGCATTAAATCGGAAATGCTCGCGTCTGCCACGACACTGCCTCGACACCGGCAAATACGATGTGAACATGCAACGGCATGCTTGGGCAGATAAGGCAGCCGGCTCGGTGAGAAAGAGGCGCTGTGCGCGGCATGAGAGGTAATTCAGCAAATCAGCAAAAAGAGGCAGAAGGGAAAGGAGGGGGGGGGGCACCGGTTTCGTAGAGATAGAATGACCGTCGCGTGACTGGGTGCCCTCCCATCATTCAACGGATCGCGCACGTCGAATCGAAGATGATGTGCCGCTGTGAGGAGAGATGAATACTTCCATACTTTGCGCGCCCGTGAGTGAACAAGCAAAAAGTTGAAGAAAAGGGTTTAGCGAGATTCCCTGTGAAAAAGGAAGTTCAACAAGCTCAGTGGTCGAGATCATGCTCAAAGTCTACTCCGTAGCAGGCGGCGGAATGAACCAGCAAGCCTGGGCAAAGTCTAAATTGGACGTGTCGTCATCCTCTACACGTCGTCCCTGCACTGCACACGCATGTGTACAGGCTCATACCTCGTACAGTCAGGCCATCCTCACGAACAAACAGGCTAGGCCAGGTTGTCTTGTGCATGCCGTATGCAGCTGCGGGAGTTTCGTACAGGGCCGTTTGTCTTTTTCCTAAGGGATGCCCAGCTAATCCTAGGCTGGCATCGCAGTGTCCGACGCCGGTGCCGCGCACCTGCCTCATCTCGTCTGCTTGTTGGCCGCCCGTGCAAATGACTCTGTTGAGTCCCGAGCGCGGTTACCCAAAGTCAAAGGTACTTAGGTACTTCTCTCCCTCCCTCCCTCGTGTCCGGCCTAGTGGCCTTTATACTCCCACACCCTCCTTCTCTCGTCTGGTCTGCCTCCCACCTCCCTGCCCGTCTTTGCCGACCCTGTCCGCCTACCCTCTTCTCTCTCTCTCTTTCCTCTCTTTCCTTTAGATTTTTTTTTTCCCTCCTCTTCCATCACCTTCTCAGGCTGTGGCAAAATTTTCGTCTGCACAGCCCTCACTTCTTTTTGCCATTGCGATCACCCCGTGCCATCGCATCCGCGCGTGGGATCTGCGCAACACTGACGCGACACGCAAACAGAGAGAAAACACACATTCGTCGGTTTTTTTTTCTGGACCCAGCACCACTCTTATCTGCTTGCGGTCTCTTGAAAGGATCCACTTGCCACCAATCGAACCAGCATCACAACGGTTCCGCCGTAAAATCCACCACACCTCAGTCAATCAATCATCATCGGCACACGGTACACATTGGGCCATTTTTTTTTTCCCTCCCAGCACACCCCACGCATAATTTTCTACTCTCCCTTTCACACTCCCACCATTCCGGGCTCGGTTCACCCTGCGCGCGGTTGTTCCTGGGAATACCTTTCCCCTTCTCCGAAAAAAAAACTCAATACTTGAGGCAGGAGGAGAAAAAAATAAAAAGGATCAAGACCCATTTCTCCACTCTGAACCCTCCCCAAACATACCACACCTCACCAAGAGAGGGACCTGCTTCTCGAGCCTCATCCACCAAACAGGAACGCCGCCATCAGCCTATTCGCTTCACGCGTGGGCCTCGCTGCGTTTTCTCCAACCCGGATCTTTGTTTGATCAGATTCGGCCAATTCTTTGCGAATCTCTCTCCACCCGAGGGTGCTTAGGTGCTTTTTCAGTCACCATCACCGCGTTTCACCATTCTCCCGACTTGTACGCAGTGTTGACGCTCAGGTACGCGTATCGCGCGGTAGTATGGACGGCTCTCAGTATCCCACCAACGGCCTGAATGGGTCGTCGCAGCCGCAGACATATCCATCTCCTACTGCGATTTCTCCGAATCAACTTCAGACCGGTTCACCACTCCCTCAGACATTGCCGCCTTTACAACCTCCGACAGCAGCGATGCAGCCAATGTATGGTAGCCACCCACATACGCCTCGAACTCCGGGGACCCCAAATACGCCCAATTCGGCCTCAAATTTGCCCAACTACCAAAACACATCGCAGCCTGCTCCGAGGCCTGGCGTCTACTCGATGGCGCAAAATCCATATCCTCCTAACCAGGGTTATGGTACGTCCGCGCCCATGATGCCACAGGCCACTACGGCCGCCTCTCATCCTCAACCTATAGCTCCAGCTCCCGTAGGCGGTCGCGGTCCTCCGGTTCTGCGTCCAATGCCCCCGGGCGGCTTGATGGGTCAACCCGGTGTCTCTTCTCCTTACGGGCCGGGTTCCATGATGCAGCCCAACGTCTTGCAAGAAGGGGACCAGCCCACGCATGTTGTTGGATCGCAAGGTCGAAGGGGAATTCTACCTAGTGCCCCCGGTCGCCCTGCCGCCCCAACAGCCGGCACTGGTGCCAAGAGCAACATCATTCCTGTCAAGGATGCGGACGGCAAGTTTCCTTGCCCTCACTGCACAAAAACTTACTTGCATGCAAAGCACTTGAAGCGTCATCTTCTTCGCCGTAAGTTTCTACCCTTGTATCCCTTCAATTCAAGTCTCGTGTTTGTGAGGCGAGGCGTGGTCAGCAACAACTAGCATCAAGGTGTGTCCGCGCAATTGGACGCTTACTGATTGATTGCGCTTACAGACACCGGCGATCGCCCTTATATGTGTGTGCTTTGCCGTGATACGTTCTCCCGAAGTGACATTTTGAAGCGTCACTTCCAAAAATGCTCCATCCGTCGTGGCAACCCCACCGGTGCGAGCCACTTGTCCCATCCTCAGGCTCACGTTAAGAAAAACGCCCAGGCGCAGAAAGCCGCCGGCCTCGGCAACGAGGGCGACATGCAGCATCTCAACGGCCTGAACAGTATGCCTGGCGACGGCATGGTCCCTCATCCCTTCACCATGGTTCCTGTCAATGATGGTATGAACAATATGGGCGGCGACCAAAACCACCTGTCCCGCTCCAGCAGCCACGGCGGCCCACAAGACAGGAACAATATGGCGCCCAGCATGGGCGCTCCCCAACCCTACGGCGCCAATGTGTCTAATTCCATGAACAACCAGCAGATGCCAAGTTACAGCATGCCGCCGGGTCAGAACGGGATGCCTATTTATGGTGGATCTAACGGGAACCAACAATCGGGCCTCGATTGGTCTCAGATGTTCCAGGCTGGTGCGCAATCCCTCAACAGCAATCTCTTTCATCTCCCTAATCGTGGACAGACGCAGATCGCAACCAGAACCGACCCTAAGCAGCATGATTCGGAAGCGGCGAATGGCAGCCCCAGCGATTCCGCCCGCTACTCCATGTGGGGCATGTCGATGAACTACGAAACCTCGTTTTCCCAACTTTCCAACCAAATCTTGAATTTCCTCTATCCTCCGAACGAGGCGATTGATCCAAGCCTGATGGGCATGAACCTCTACTTCTCTCCTGATAATACTAAAGAATTCATCGATCAGTACTCTCATTTTCACGAGCACGTCCCCCTTGTCCACCCGAGCAGTTTGCGATTAAGTGAGGCTTTCCCCGGTTTGGTTGCATGTATGTGCTGCATCGGCGCGTGCTATTCCAACCGCGTTAGCCTCGCTGATGTGCGAGAAATGATGGATGCGCTGTGGGTAGCTATGGAACGCCGTTGTTGGTTGATGTCGGACGGGTCGCAAATCGCCCACACTTCTCAAATTCTCGAGACGAGCCTCGGAGAAGAGCAGGCGGTACTTTTACTCGGTATCCTCCATCTTGTCAACGGAACCGCTCACCAGCGACGACGAGCCCTCAGCATTCCGCCAGTGATGGCTGCGCAAGTTCACCGCCTGGGTCTACTGGGCCTCTCGTGCGATCCTTCAATGTACTCCGTTGTCCACCACTCAAATGCGGATGATATTGAATTCAAACCCGAAGACTTTGTTTGGGAGTTATGGATTGGTCAAGAGCTCCGCTTGCGGCTCATGCACGCTGTGCTTGCCTTCGATACCCTTGTGGAGCTTCTGTTTGGAATACCTGCCCACTTCGACCCTGCAGATATCCACTTGCCACTGCCCTGCAGTGCCGAAGCGTGGAACGCAGCTAATTGTGACGACTGCGCTTCGGCCTTGGGAATACTTTCAGACGATTCAATTGAAGCGGACATGAACAGACAAGTGCGACGCGCATCACAACCAAATGTTCATCTTGCCCGCCAAGTTATGCTCGAGCGCGACTTGCAATTTCAGTCCGGCGCCTTGAACATTCTCGGTCAGGTGTTGCTAGGGGTTGTGCTGATAGCGACCATCCAGATTACGAAGAGATTGGGAAGTGTGAATGTCCTAGATGTCAGAGACAGGCTAGTGTCGCTGAGCTGGGTGTCGTCCACAGCCAGTGAGACCACAGCTACGGGCTCAGCAGCCATGGACATCTCCCCATCCCTCAACCCAGAATCACTGCTCATGCTACGCTCTGCTGTTGATAAACTGAGCAAATGCTGGGCGCAGCAGACATCGCAAAGAAACTCGAGAAGAACAACGACAATGTCCGTTATTCGCAACGGCATCGCATTGACTTTGATAGCAAGGCATCTTCTTATGAGGGAAAAGGCTCCTGCCGGGATGGACTCTGATGACGTGTTTCGAACCACCTGTCAAGCGCTGCGCTCGGCCTGCAAACAGCGGTCAATATCTGGAAGTGACAAGGGAGATGACCCGATGATTTCGGAGGAAACAAGATTACAAACTGGAAGGGAAGAGGAAGATTTGGATTTGGTACAACTGTTTCGTCCCGCTTCACAAGAGTAGGGGGATTGCTGAGGCTCTCATTGTCAGCCTTTCCGTCGCAAAGGAACGGCAACACCGAGTAGTGTGGTACGACTCAACAAAAGCATTCAGGGCGGTCGCTGGTTGCATCTCGAGGCGTTATTTTCTTGTTGCTTTTATTCCTTTCCTCTTTTGTTTCCTTGGTTGCTCGACGTTTGGTATTCGTGCTGTCCTTCCTCTGCGATGGGACTGCTTTGACGCCACGCGTCTGGGCATTTCACGACGCCGTGGATGTGCATTTACTTAGGGGGCTCGTCAGGCCTCGTTTGCCGCTGATTCGCCACTGGGCGATCCCCTCTCCCCAAAAAAAAAGCATTGGCGGCGCCTTAGCTGTCCAGACTGCATTATTCGTTTTGTCTTCATTTCTGAATGGATAGATCAAGGTCATGGGAGTTGCTGCATTACTAGACTACGATCACGATAGAGAGGACTCTTGGTCGGTAGGCTACTGTGATATTTGCGGCTGGCCGAGATGGCTTCATGGCCCAAAATGATCAATGAGATATTGGCTGCACTTTACTTTGGTCAAGTGCTTTAGGTCTTGCGGGAAGCACCAAAGAGGGGCGGCGTAGCTGGGGGATATTTCGGCAACGGTTCGTCGTTCGATATGGATACATGTGGGAGAGTGAGCGCGGTGGTCAATGAGAAAGTAGTGTGCTCATGGCATGGGCCTCGATCTGAACGCGCAATTGGTGATGTGGTGAGATGAACCTTGTTACGTCCCGCGGACGGCGACGATGACAGACGAAGGTCCGTGGGTGGAAGCGGCCTGCGGACGGCCTTTACTTGTCAGGGGACTTGTCCACGGCCGTCACCTTGGGCGCCCATTTCCAAAGTTCCTCCTTGTCCTTTTCCGAAGGCGTGTAACCGAAGCGTTCCTCTGCTCGATCTGAGAGATACAAGCCCACGACGGCCCAAGCCATGACGCCAACACCCAATCCCAGCCGCGTCTTGGGCGCGAGATTCTTGTAAGCCCTGCAAATGAAGGAGACATGTCAGAGTGGGGGGAGGAAGCAAGGTCCACAGGCAATGATTTTGCTAAACGGGATCTGGTCCGAACCTCAGCATAACTTGAAATGTTCTTGTCTTTGTTGATGATGAGCCCGCTCAGAGAGGTTCGGTTGGATTGGGTGATTTGAGCAAGCCCACGCACGCACGCACGCTCGCACAAATGCATAAAACTTGGGGCAAGGACGAACAGGGAGGGAGGCAGATGGAGAAAGAGGAGCCTTCGGATATGGGTTAGCACGGGGTACGACTGATGTACGAATGAGTTGAAATCTCCGCGTTTTGGGGAAACGAGGTGGGCATTTTCAAGAAGCTGCTGGGTGGGTGGGTTGGTTTTGTACCCAATGTGTATGGATGGACTCCAGTCGGTGTGGTGTGGTGGATCCCCAGCTCTCTCACATAGACGTGTGTTTATTTCCCCTTGCCCAGCGAGCGTTTCTCACATCTCCCGTGCATGCATGTGTCGATCTTGAGAAAACCCCAGAGCCGGTCGTTCTCGGAAGCCCGGTGATGCGCTGTGCCGCCGCTCCCGCCACGAAGAAGCAGCAGCAGCGGCGGGATTGCATGCCACTGGAGAGAGTTAGTTGGCTGCGGGCCAAGCTTGTGTTGCCCTGTCGGAATCCGGACTCGCTCTGAGCGCCCATGGTGGGCGGGAGCTACTGCCACGCGCAGGGGGGAAGACGTCGATGAGCAGAGATGCGAAGCTACCACCACTGCGACTAGACTAGGGCGAGGATGTGATTTGTCGAGGAGCTCGGTGCGCTCGGCTCTACGGCTGCGTTTTCTTGCCATGCCCCTGCGCGCGCATCGTGCAAGTGGACATGAGGAAGATGGGGGCGGCATTCCGACAAGGCATCGTCGAGATTGTAGAACCGCTGGCTCGGCCTCGGGGGGGAGAATGTCCAGGAAGGAACTCAGCACCAAGTGGCGTTGTTGGGCTCACAGAACTTGATCCCTGCGCCATTTCAAAGTGACGACGAGTCACCCTCAAGCTCGATTCCCGGTTGCGTTTCGGAATGGACATGAGGAGATGGAAGCTGCGGCGAATCGTTCTCTTCGCCCCTGGACTGACCAAGTTGTTTCTTTGCAACCACGGATGGCATCTTGAATGGTGCAATCGTCCCGAGAACCTACTGTGTTTTTCCTCTCCCGTTTCCCCCCTCCCCTTTCCTCAAGAAGACCGTTCCCTTTCCCAAAGGGAAATCCTCCTTTTCCTAAAGAAGATCCTTTTCTCCCAAAAAACCCCTTTCTTGCCTCAAAAAGACCCTTTCTCTGTTGCAAACAGACCAATCCCCTCTCAGAAAAAAATTCATCTTCCGAGTGAGCAAGATAGTGGTTGACCTCTTGACTCTTGATACGTCTGCCTGCCTGACAGAGAAAAGCGAGCAGAGTCGTATGGAGCGCATTCACATGGCGACAAAATCCACCAAAGCAGGGGAAAAAAAGCAAAGGAGCACGTTCAGCTCGGCGGAGTATAGATTGCAATGGGCAAAAAGTACAAATGGCCGTCTCCTGTTCCCGTGATCATCTATTACTGCAGCAGCAGCAGCACGTCTTGATCGAATGCAGATTTCCCGCAGCCGCGAGTGAATGCTGAGCATTATTGGGGGTTCGCTCTGCAGCGACCAAGGCGCATCGTTTGAGATGATGCCTTGGCTAGCCTTGAAGAAGTGATTACTCGAGGGGGCCCTTTCTGGCTAAATTGACGACAACATCTCCACCGATCTCAGTACCGAGTATTCTGACCTGGGCCAAGGAGAGCCAAAATTGAGCAGACAGAGCGGCACGTGTGGCAGACATCATCCATCGTCTCGTTGCGAGAGACAGAAGTGGTCAGGTAGCTTCCAGCGGTGATATTCCTGAGCTTGCTCGCGCGTAGCCGGGATCGGACGTCTGCCTCGTCCGACGATGGTGGGTGATTCGCTTGAAAGAAGGGAGCGGGAGAACAATCGAGCTGAGCTCTGTCGACGCATACGCGTGACGATACATGCAGTCTGTCGTGCCAGACTGCCTGCAAATTTCAGTCCACCGAGCCGTCCTTGTCCAGCTATTGCGTCCTACGTCGACTTGCAAGTGTGAGTCTGCGGGCTTGGCTTCATCTCGAGCCATGTACGGGAAGCTCGTCGGCTAGTCTACTGGCGCAGGGAAGAAGGAGCTGCCAAGGCCCCGGACTTGAGATGCTTACCAAACATGCGTCGTGTCCTCTGTCTGTCTGGTCTTGAGGATTGCTATCGAGGCATTCTGAGTGAGCACGAGCTCCGGAGAGCATAATTCGTCTCGCCACAATTTGTGCCAGATGCTTCTTGTTCGCAGTCCCGCGGCTCATCATGCCTCAATACCGGCCGATGATGAGGCTCCAGGGTTGGTTGTGGCACGGAAATATTCCATAAGTGACATCTCTGGTGGCCGCGGACAATATGAAGCGTATGCATAGATGGTATCAGGAGACGGGCACACAATATGGTCGGTCGCTTGCGTCCTCCGACGCCCAGATCTCTTTTCTCAATGGCCAAAAACCCTTGAGGCCACGACAAGCATGCGTTGAGCAGTGTTCTCGCGGGATCTGGGATCGTACGAGATGGCGGCAATCACTTCCAATTTTCATCAGCTCCGTTTCTCCCTCACTCTCCTACAACAAATCGCCTTCTCCTGACCAAGGACCCTGACCGAGGACGGGCGCCCGCTGGTTTCATCTCGCTGGGAGAGCTTGGCGACATATGACGCCCCGAGAACTCGTGCCTCGGGAGGCTGCACCAGTGGCTGGATCAGTCATCAGCCCGGCCCGTTTGCCTCATCAAGTCCGCGCGCGCTGCGAAGCCCAAAAAACGGAGCTGCCAAACCAATCTGGGAAACCGCAAAACGCCCCCCTCCCCAAAACCCTTTCTGCCTCGGTCTGCAAGCAATTAGAATCAGTCGCATGGCTCACTGCGCGTTGCCATATAAATATGGCCTTGATGTCTCCGTGCTACACTGGTCCGTTGTGATTCGTTTTCACGTAGTCTCAACATTGCACCGCAGTTCATCTCGACGAGAGTGCGCAAAATGGCGCCACAAAAGGGGCTTGGTCCCAACCTCGCCTCAGAACGCACGAAGCAGCCCTTTACGGCGTGGGACATCATCAATCCTGACGTTGCCGCCGAGGGAGGGCCGTGGACGTGGACGCACTACGGCGTCTACATCCCGCGACTGCCCGCGCCCTTCCAGTACCTCAACGTGCTGGTCATGTTTGGGGCCGTCGACCTCAGCGTCTTCCGGCATGATGAGTACCTCGCGGGCGGCGCCCACGCGGTCGTGCCCGAGGGCGGCGCAGAGCGGCTCACGACCGTCATGAGCAGCACGGCCGCAGAGGGGCAGACATTCAGCCGGGGCTACGACAGCGAGACGCAGTGCCAGCTGTCGCCGTCGTCGCTGCGCTGGGGCCGAGACTTTGCCATGGAGATGAGCTTTCCCCGGACGGCGCGCGTCCGCGCCAGCTTCGACGGGGGCGGGGGCTGCTGGGGCTACACGCTGGATCTGCAGCTCGGCCAGACGGCCGTGTGGTTCATCTCGGTGCCGTACTACGACCACTTCTCGCTGCCGGTCACGGGCACGCTCTGCATTGCCGACGGGGGAGGCGCCGAGCACAGGATAGCCATCTCGGGGGCGCTCGAGTTCGCCCGCTGCAAGAAGCCACCGTCCATCCCGGCCGAGACGCACAGGGCCGTGGCCAAGTCGACCAACTTCTTCATCTACCACGTCGTCGCGGTCCGTGACGACGATGTGCAGATCCTGTGGGGGGAGGTGCGCAACGCGTTTGCTCCGCCGAGGAAGTTTGCCCATGTGCGCCGCGTGTCGGATGGGCGGCTGCTGGAATCGTTCACGACCGAGCTGCAGCTCCAGGTTGCGAGGGACGAGCTGGTGACGGATGCCATGGGCCGCGCGACGAGGGTGCCCCGCGAGTTCAGGGCCGTCGTGGCCGCCAAGAGCAGAGGCGACGAGCCTGTTCTCGTCGTGGCGGGCACGGTGAACTCGTCGCTGAGGCCGGGTGCCGGTGGTGGCTACGTAGCTGGGTACGAGGCGCGCATCGAGTATCGTGGGCGGCAGTACAGGGGCTCAGGTATGTTTGAGTGGGTGGACTTGGAGCTTCATGACGACCGCAGTGCCAACGGCAGGGGTCCGGCTCGGCTATAGATGCTGTACCTTTGGTAGCTTGCTGGCTTTGAATTGCATCTTCCAGCCTCTTTATCCTCTTCTCCTCGCTGCCTTGTTCTGACCCCAGTTGGTGAGTCTTGAGAGTATAGGACTGAGAATCCCGTGTCGAGGGGTTTGCCAAAGACTTGTTTAACAACAGCAAATTCCCAAAGTTGCCGGGAGGAAGCGCACAGCTCATCCGTCTAGGACGACTGCAAGATCCGGAAACCGGCCGCCTGCCGTGCCTGGGATCTGCAATTTGCTGACGCAAATCCGTCGTTAGCCAGGCGGGAAGGTCTGACTCTCCTTCGCGGCAGTCTCGCTAGCTCATCTGCGAAGCTGGGATTGATCAACCTTGGAAGCCTCCTGATCCTCGTTAAAGGGCACATGACCAAGATTATTCAGAGCATCTCCCTGACGCGCAAAGGGTGGACACGGTTGCAGCCCTCGACAACGCAAAAATCGATATTCACAGTGGGTGTAGTTATTGGTTCCAGGTTGCACGCGTGAAGCAGCGTCCTCGTTGGCGTGTTTTGCTCATAGACCGAGATGCGCTGCTCCGTTGTGAAGAGCTCGCCGCCACTGAAGCCTTATGAGTCGTACACCTCCCAGGGGATGAACAGTCGATCTTTTGGGGCCGCCTTGATCCAGATCGCTCGTACCGGATGTATCCTGATCATCCAGATCCTCGCTAACATGAGGGCCCTCGTCGATGAGTTTATGAGCCTCGAGTTTGATTTTCAGCCTGTTCCGGTACTTCTTAACCCACGTTCATCAGCGGCGGCGAAACTCGAAGGGCAACTTCTCTCGCAACAGGGTCGTGGATCCGCAAACGTCAGGTCAGCCGAAAGCTCGCGTCAGGCGCGGAACATGTCCAAGCTTGACATGCATGGCTCGAAGACCCTGCGTAGTCTCTTCTCTCATGCGTTTACCCATTTCTGCTGTGCGGCACCTCGGGCGAGTGCAGATCTAGAGTCTGTAAATTTCGGGCATCTCTGCGTGTTCCCCAGTCTGCCCAAAGGTCATCAAACGTTCATACCAACGCTCACGCGGGCTGGGTACATGCAATGACAGAGCTTTGACGGGCTGTTTACAAAGCTCTGTTTACACTCGTGTCGAAGACAACACGGCAAGGGCATCAGCGGACGAGCCGGGCAATTTTCGGGAGCCCCAGCGTGCATAACCCTAAAACGAGATCTAATGCGAGCAGCGAGATTTCTCGGTATAGAGGGCATCTGAACAGCACCATGTCTTGGTGCTCATCTTACATGTCAGTCTCTTTTGCGCAGCTTCTGGGGTGAAAACGGCAGTGTAGCCTTTGCAGGCACGGGGAAACCCTCCGCATGGTATGGGACTTTTCGACGCGATGTTTGAGGCTGGTTGCCGTGTGAAAAGAATCGAAGATGCACTCATCCGCTAAGGGGCACCTGGGCAGCGCTTCTCCTTTGTGTACAGCGTTAGCCGTGCTTCTGAGTAGCCCAGGCTTCTGTCATATGCTTTCGAGCAGCACTCTTGCCAAATTCCTTTCTGAGCGAATGGGTCCCAGAGCCTGGGGACCACCCTCTCTGTCTCAGGAAGCGGATCTACATCGTGACGAATCATGCCGTGACACAGAGGTTTGTGCCGAGTTTTGAACAACTCCCTGCCCTCACGAGCTGGGAAATATAGACCTACACGAAATTTGGGCATCATTGACAGTCCTGTCGTTGCGGGCGAGAGTTGAATCCTGGTTTTCATGGTGAGCGAATAGGCAATCGCGAGCACCCGGGTGAATCCCTTTGCCACACCGCCGCGATGGCGAGGTCTCGATGGATCAAACACTTTGGCAGTCACACATTGGCCGGCCGGTGTGTGTGGTCGATTGACATCTCGAGATCGCAGAGGCAACACAATCAAAGCGACACTCCCGTCAGCAACATCGCAGTCGCGACCTGAGCCTTGCAGCCAAACGAAGCTTGTCCGTCAGAGGTCACGAGGGAACGCACCAAAGTCACGCGGCCGAGACCTCGTCGGAGGATTGGCCAAGCGCCACCACGGAATGATAGCCAATCTAGTCACCTCTCCCGAATGATTGATCCGGCAAGCAAGGTCATGTAACTTGCTCCATACATGTGTGTGTGTCCATGAGGTGTGGTGTCTCTTCTTTTTCAAGCCCCAAATCTTCGACATCAACGCATCTCCATGCTGTGCGAGTCGGCATTTCCTGCCCGTCCTCTGCTTTTGTCGCCCAAGCTCAAGCACCGGCGGGCCATGTCATCCGTTGTCGCGTACGTACATATTTACTGTGCAGGCGCGTGCATGCATGCGTGCGTGCGTGCGTGCGTTGCGTGGTATCATGCGTAATGTCCTTCCTAAAAAGTAGAAATGAAACCCATCCGGGTTTGGGAGCTGCATGACGCGCCTGGCCTGTTACCACATTATCGACCGTTTTCTGCTGCTGCCCCAGTTCTAAAAAAGAAAAAGAGGGGCCTGCACTGCTTACTTCTTTACGGTGCAGGACCTCTTTGCTGCCGCTGCGGCAGCAGTAGTAGCACCCGCGGCAGTAAAATACATACTTACCTTCTCATAGGATTGAATCCCAGATGCGCGATGGCGGTGATGGCGGCGGCAAGCGGCGGCCCCCCATAGTTCTGCTGCGGCCGTTGCACAACCCAGGCAGTGAAATCAGCAAGCGTCTAACCAGGCAGCAGACGGACCGTCGAACGGACCGAGAGGAAGCGGCTGGGAAGGGGGCCGAAACATTTCATCACGCTATCTAGGTTCCTAACCTAAGTAGCCAGCCACTGCCATGCAACGAGATCGTCCTCGTCTCTTCTTCTTTTTTTCTGGTTTGGGGGTGCTCCCTCCTTTCCGCGGGTTTCGGGTTTCGGATCACCAGGGGTCCTAAGAAAGGGGGGGGGGGGCCGCCCTTCCGTCCGATCTTACCAAACCAAGTTGGCATGGGTCTCGGGGTGGGCGAGCAAGACCTGCAATCCACTTGACCTTTTGGAATACATTGCCATGTTCAATCAGCTTTTTCTTCTTCTTCATTCTTTCTTGTCAATCTGCCCCCAATCTCTTGTCCCGTCTTGTTCCCACATCCCATCCGTAGGAATAGACGGACACGATAACCTCCTTGCTCAGATGTCGGATACGGACTGTCTCTCCGTCTTCGAGGCAAGGAAAATCTCAACCCTGCTCCGAGACAAGTCATGTTTCGCGAAAAAAGAATTACATACGGTAGGTAGTTGTGGGCACTTTCGTTCGTCTCGCATTGTATGTAGAGGGAACAGCTAGCCAGAAAAATTCTGAGCAAAGTCAAATTCAGCTTTGCCCACTTTAGATGGTTCCTAGCGATTATACAGTCCATACGGGAAGACGCCACCGATCGACAGTCTGACCACCGTGCGTTCTAGTCCATTTTTCTTTGCGTGGCGTGCGTTCGACCGGGCTCACTCTTGTCACAAACGTTGAGTGGACCCTGCTCGGGAAGAACAAACATTGGGGGCGAGGGCGAGTCAGCGGAAGGACGAGGCGGATGCCACCGGTTGCCGCTGCGCATTTGGTGAACTGCTCCGTGTTCGAGTCAGAATTAAAAAAAAAAACATCTCCCCGCCCAGACGCGTTCGAATTTAGCAATGCAGACACAGGTCGCGTCCGAGTCGGCCTCGAGGACCAAGTTTTGCGACAAATTTCCCTCGACCCTGGAGGAGGAATGAGCACGGCGCAACGGGGTTGGCGTGTCACGCGCTGGCGTCGTTCCTGTGTCATTTTTTTTTTTTTTCGCTTCAACGCTCGTGATAAGACCAGCGTTATGAATTCCCGCAATCTTGGCCTGCATGTACTGGCTTCTTGAATGATAGTCCCGAGACGGTCATGCAAGGGAGTTGCTTTGTGGCTCCCCCTGAACCCCCCCTTCTCTCCGATTCTCAACGGCGCCGCATCAACTTGTGTTTTTTTATCACGACCGGGCAAGGGCTAATCTTGTGATACCTACATGGGCGTCGTACATATACGGATGGAGCGTGAGGATTGTGCATGAGGGTCACTTTCCACCGCAGCCGATTCCTCCAGGGCGAAGCCGCGCCGCGCGAAGCAGGAGGGAGCACCGGTCACCATTGCCACCGTCCTGTCTCTCCATCGCGGTATCTTGGTGGGAAGAGGAAAAATTGGTGGCAAGGGAAATGATGAGACAATCCATTCCAAGACTCAGCTCCCCGGACCTGAAGATCTGAGCTCAGTCGAGCGTGATAGGTGGCAATGTATTTCGTCGGTGCAGTCTAATTTCTCTAACCAAGAACGACGCACAAAGGATGAACAGCTGATTTGGCCACGACAAGCCGGCGAGCCTTTAAATTTGGTGTTACGGGGCAGGACCAAGCGGAGAAAATTGACTGCGTTGTAGTGGGTGCAGATGCCAAGAGATGTAGAGACAGGCAGTGGAGCTAGGCTCATCAGCTAGGGCCGGCTTTCAGCGAGGCTTGTGAATATCTCCCACCGGTGCAATACTGAACACTTTGGATGGTCTTCAATGGTCGGAGGAGGGGGAAGGGGAGGAAGGGGGGGGGCTCTCCTCGCTGACGCCTGCTCGTCAAGCGCAGGTGCCAACCTGCTCGGCCATGTCGTCATCTAAATCGTGGATCGGTCGCGATGCGATTTGCACAAAACACTCGGCATCATCCGTTCTTGTAGCAATTCGCGAAGCATCAGTAGGTGATTGATGACGCTGCCATGGTCCCGATTGGATCGCGGCATGTGCAGATGCTCAGAGTCTGGACGCGTTGCCTGCCGCTGCAATTCTGCGCAGGAACGACGCCAGGTTCTTGTTCGCACAATCTGACAGTGGCACTGCCATTACCAGCTCAGCATGGCGAAACGCCACAAAACTCATCCGCCTGCACGGCCTGGCTCGTTACCGCAGTGAAAGCTGCAAGCTGTCACTGTAAGCCGAGAACCCGGGGTAAGCCTTGTGAACCTGTCACTGCCTCAAGGATGCGTCGGCTTGCGCACGAAAGTCATGGACCACTGCTTGAAACGGCACTGAACGGCGGCGAAACTGAGACCCATAAAGTCCAAGTGAAGTCCAAGTGCTTGGCGACCAATGTGCATGCTGAGTGGACGGAGACGAGCTGTGACCATGAAGCATGGGAGGCTTCGTTGATGGCGGCACAGTTGAGGGGGGGGGGAAGGACAAGGGGGGGTTTGCCAAAAAGACGTCACGCTCTGGACCCCAGTCAGAAGCTCACAAGCTAGTCACATACGATGAGAACAAAGGGAAAATTCATCCACAATCTTTCGCGGGCGTCTGCAAGTGGAGCCCTGGTCAAATAGCCTGACTCAATGGATTCTGTGTTTGGGCAAGAGACAAAAAGACGGGAAACCGGGAGAAAGCGATAAAGAGAAAGAAAAGGGAAGCAATAATCGATGCCGCTTTTCCTGCCTGCTTTGGTCGCTGGATCGGTGGGACAAAACATATCAAACATCGAAACACGAAGAAAGGCGGATATTATTGAGCGGATCCAGCCCCCCCCCCCTCCCCCCCAATTGCCGTGCTGGACCCGCGGCGCACCCACGTTGCGAGGCGTCCGCTGACCTTGTCTTGGCGGGGCCCAATTGGGCTGTGTGGCTCCCAAATGAGGCTTAATCAAGTGCGACCAGACATAATAATACACCCTCGGTCGCTGGCCCAAGCGAGGCCGATGGCGCCTGCATGCCTGCAGTGCGTACGGCAAGTATGTGCATACTAAGTACTTTACTTATGTATTCTTGGCTTACGACCTGACGTTTTGTAAACCTGCTCTGGCGTTCGGCCGTCACTTGCGCTAACCGTCCCTCACACTCACTCACTCTCACTCTCGCATTCACACGCCAGGAACAGGCACAAGGCACAAGGCACACTCGTCCTCGCCCGCTCTCGCCATCATCGCAGCCCTTTTCCTTTTTCCTCTTCTTTCTTTCCTTGCTTCTCTGACGCCATCCCGCGGCTGCAATATCCGGCCCATCCTCCTGCTTGGCTGGCTGCTCCCTCCCGTCCATGATCGGCCGGACATTCATTGTTTTCATTGCCCTCAAACCACCACATCGAAGGTGCCCACCACCATTCCGGGCGTCCTACCCGGCCTCTTCTTTGGCTGCTTAGCTGGGCCATCCTCTTGGAATTTCTCCCGACCCCCGACCCTCCTTGTCTCGTCCTCGCCCCAGCGACTGTGGCGACGACGACAGAAAAGAGAGAGGCGTCTCGACGCCCGCCATGCAGCGCGTCTCTTCTTTTCTGCCCTCATGGGACAAGAGGAGCTCCAATCCAAGTGTTACCACGACCAAGACGACCGGTCTGTTTGGCTGGGCCGCCCGCAACAGCGCAAGCCATGCGTCGACTGCCGCTGCCGCCTCGCTCAGTCGCATTGATGTCGCCACGGCCAATGCCGCCAAGGTCCAGCGCGAGGCCTTTTGGCCTTCGTCGCTCGACATGGAATGTGTAAAGGCAGCTCGCATCCTCAAGTCATTCTGCAGTAGGCCTCATCCCCCAGTGCCGCAAGCCCCCCAGTTCTTTTGACTAACTCGCTGTGAACAAGCTGATGGCTATTTGGCACCAGCTGAGGAGCCAGAATCCTCGTCGTTGTTAACGTCGCCCTCAAACCAGCCCGAGCAACAGTCCGCGCCCGTCTCCGGCTCGCAGCCTCCTTCGCAAATGACCAAGAAGATACCTAAGCGAATCATTCAAAACGCCGCTGGCATCGCCGTCTTCACCTGCATGAGAAACGGGCTCTGGTTGACGGGCTCCGGCGGCTCCGGCATCTTGATTGCAAGAAAGTCAGACGGTACATGGTCGCCTCCTTCTGGAATAATGCTCCACACGCCTACCCTCAGCTTCATCATCGGTGTGGATGTCTATGATTGCGTTCTCGTCGTTACCAACCTGTCCGCTCTCGAGTCCATCACACGGCCTCGTGTGACTTTGGGCGAAGATGTCGCTCTCAACAACGGCCCGCTCAGCAGTCTAGAGTCCGACCACGTCAGCCTCAATTGGAAGAACCTGGATCACACCGTCTTGGCCTATGTCAAGGCGCGCGGCCAGCACCAAGCCGTCAATCTCCGCGGCTGCATTCTTACGGAACGCAACAATGAGAATGAACGGTTCTACGGAGCCAACGTCACGCAGGCGGACGTCCTGGCCGGCAATGTAGCACGCCATATCGACGAGACGAAACCGCTGTTCGAGGTGATCAAGATGGCCGAGGGGAGAACCGACTATGACAAGTCAGTCGTGGAGCTGACCGCCGTCGAACCAGCACCCGGCGACGCTCTCATCGCTTCCCCCCGATCGACAAATTCCACGCCCTTGCCATCGTTCGGGATACCGAAATCTGATGATCCTGACCCCTTTGGCGTTTTGGCCTTGGAAATGGCCGGCCTCGAGATCCGCGAGGCTGGAACACGCCACAGACCAGCCAGTGGCCAGATTGAGATGAATCCCGATCTTCGAAGCCCGACTTCTTCCAGGTTTGGTCGGGACAGTATGGACACATTCGCCAGCCAGAGTCACCGGGCGAGCATCAGGTCCGCAGCCACGGTCAGGAGTCAAACTACAGATGCCGGTACGCAGACAGACGTAGGTACCGGCACAACACCTGAGACGTCGCCCAGCCCCGGACAGAGTGAGGATGGCCGAGAAGAAAAGTCCGCAGATCTGGCCATACAGACGGAGAAGGGGAGAGAAATTGATTTCACTGCGATCGACGACAGTGCAATCAAGTATTTGAACCCACAGCCGTCAATGAACCGCTCAAACGCGCAAGAACAGCCAGCCATTCCTCCCAGGAATAGGCCTTTCTCATTTGATACCACACTCGACACTGAACAGGAACGCAGCCCTCGGGACGGGCCCGCCGACGTAAAGGACGAAGAAGCAGAGTATGACACCAACGACGCTGACGATGAAGACGATTTGGATGATTCTGACGAAGAGCCCGTGGTTTTTGAAGTGGCTCAGGTGCAGCCTACTCGTACGAGGGCTGTAGCATCCCGCGCTATCCAGGCCAAGGGTAGTGTCGTGACTATTGCTAAGCGTGTTCCTCCACCGCTGCCGACTAAGAGTCCGGCCAGAAATTCCCGCTGTGCGCAGATTGACCCGACTGCGGACATAGCGAATGTCCGCAGTCCGCTACGCCAAGCATTCAGCGAGGCAGATATGCGATCAGATGACGAGAATGATCAGGGAGATGCGACACATGAAACGCTGCGGATTGAGACCAGCAAGTCCGCCAGTCTTGAACAGAGGCTCTCCAGCTCAGTCATCAGCCCGGCGGAGGGCCCTAACCCTGACGATGTTCTCGTCAGGCCCTCGAAATTGCTCAACGATGGTAGTGTCGGGAATGCTACTGGTACAGCGGCGACCCGGCCCAGCCTCGTCCAGGGTACTGAGACGGATCAGGAGAGGCGGAAGCCTTGCGAGCTCGGACACACGACGCAAAGTGTTCCTGAGCAAGATGACGCTCTGGTACGCGGAATTGCAGCCGTAACAGACACAGCATCATCCAAGGACAGTGATTCGGAGCACTCCGAAAACAACGACTCTGCGGATGAGTCAGTGAAGACGGGTCACGAAGCAATTGACATGGTGAACTCCATTGCAAACAAGAAGCACACTTCCTCCGTCTACACCGGTCTTACAGAAGATCGCTGGAGCATCGACCGGTCCACTCTGACAACTCCCACGTCCGACCGGGCTGTCTCCGTGGCAGAATATACGACGGAGGAAGACACACCCAAGAGACTAGCAAAGGAGGAGGCTCAGGCGGCGGAAAAGCACGCACACAGGATGGGCATGACGAAACCCGTCAGGCCGCTGCCACACCCTGCAACGACAGTTGTTTGAGACCCGAAATACTGCCAAAAGAATAGGAGCCCTTGTGGTAGTATCTGCACAGGTTCTTTTCTTCTGAATCCCGGCCTTGCAATACTTTATCTGCAAACCTTTCACAAGTCAGCAGAACTCTGAGCAGATGATACGGTGACCTCAAAGATTTGTGTGCAATTAAATCTTCAATCAAGAGCACGAAAAGCACCACATCAGCTTGGAACATCGAGAGAGATTGTGTGCCAATAATGGTCATGTCAAGTCGAGTCAGTCATGCAGCAACGCGTCCTGTTTCTGCACGTGCTGCGGCTGTGCGGTGATGGGAAAAGAGGCGATGCCTGAAAAATTACAAAATGAGATCGGTCTTTTGCGAACGAATTTCTTGGGAAACTGTCCAAACACAAACTGGTTCATTCTTTTTTTCTATTCTTTCTTCTTGACGCATAGTGTTTGGCGCAAAACTGCACGACTTCAACGATGGTTCTCAGACGCCACAATTTCCTATTCTTATTCTTCTTCTTTCCCTCACTTCAAAATCCCCCCCTTTGAAGCTTTTCACTATGGGACATGGCGTTTGGGATCAAATTTATATGGCGTTCAGGTGGAAGCAGGTAGCTCTATGTGGGAGGACCGATGAGGGGCCCAATCGCCGCCTTGAGCGTTGTTATTGAACCACTGTTTTATTTTTCTAATACGAACGGGGATGGGTGGAGGTGATGACGGGCGAGGTCTCCGTAGCTTTTCGCAGCGACCAAGGGAGGAAGGTCATGGAGCTGTTGCTGGACGTTCAACTCATGAAATCATCTGCCGCAGTGAGCACCCATTTCTTAATGGTCGTGCGATGCAACTCGTGACACCTGCGTGTCCACCTCCCCTGTGCCTGACCCAGACGCTCGATTCGGGCTGCACCTGCAAAGTCTGTGCCACACCGTCGACGCTAGTCACGTGGCAAAACCCACCTCCCGGACCGCCACCTGTGTGTGGCTTGTTGCGCAGCCACCAGCCTCGCGTCGCTAGAGGAGCTGCCAAACGGCCTGCTCGCGGTGGCACCTTCCGCGACGGTGGTGCGCGCGCTCGTCACATTTCCGGGCCTCGCAACCTCCCTCATCCCCGTCGCAGGCATTGAGCACGACATATGATCGCATCGGCCCGCTCTTCCATTCCTATCAACTGGCTGACTCTTGCGGCAAGGAGAGGGAGGGGCAGAGCGACCTCAGTCTGCCAGCATGTCGAGTTCCGCGGGCAAATGGCGCGAGGAGCAGATCCTCATCGTCTGTCCCGGCAGCAAAACAACCATGGCACAGCTGGGCTGCACCGAGTTGACGCCTCCGACACACAGAGTTCCCACGCGCATGTTCAAGGACGGCAATGAGTGGCGGCCATACTACACCTACAAGCGGGCAAAGATGACGGGCGGTGTCAGGACTGAGGAGTGGGTTGAGGACGTGGATGAAGACAAGGGCGCCGTGTGGCCCATACGGGGTGGACGAATTGTGCACATGGATGCCTTCTTGGCCTTTCTCGAACACGTCCACAGCTTGCTCACGACGACATATCACAACACGCCCATCATGCTGATGGCCTCGCCGCAGTGGACCAGGCCCGACTGCGAGGCGATCGTCCAATACGTCTTTGAGAAGACGCGCACGCCCGCGCTGTGCATGATACATAGTGGGATTGCCACGCAGTACGGCCTGAAGTGGTCACACATGACCGTCGTTGACATTGGGTACGAAAAGGTGGACGTGACCGCCCTTTACGATGGCCGCGTCGTCAACCACATCACCCTGGGGCCCTCGAACCAGGACGATCAAATCAGTGGTGGACATGTCTTTACGCGACGGCTACACAAGCTCCTCGAGAACAAGCAATTCACCCTCGACATGGCCGAACAGCTGAAGAGGAGCGCCATCTGCGAAGTATTGCCTTACGCGCCTGCGGAGAAGGAACTGGCGGAGTTTCCTCGAGAGAGCGCGCCTGCCGCGGCCGCCTCGAGCGGCCCGACTTCAGCCAGCGCCCCGGTCTCGGCCTCAGCACCTGCTGCCAGTGAAGTTCAGCAGCCTCTCGAGCCGAGCAAGCTCCCCGAGACAAGTGTTGATGACGGCGAAGTCGGAGAAACGGATAAGAATACCGTTGAAGCGGACGGCGTATTGGACGTTGCGGCCATTGTCACCAGCGGCCGGACCCAGGAGTTCTTGGCCAAGAAGGAGAAGGAGAAGGGCAAACCCGGACGCAAGCCCAAGGCCCAAGAAGCCCAGGAGGCTGCGGCGGCCAAGCCTGCCCGTCTGCCGAATTCGAAGAGGCATCTGAACACCTTCTTTTACGAGGAGGTTGTTCAGGAGTTGGTACCGCCGGAACCCAAGCAGAATGGACTCAACGGCAGCACTGCCGACGGCGCGTCCTTGGCGACGACAGGGGCGGAGCAGCTGCCCACTCCGCGCCATGATGCAGACAGCAAGCCGGGGGACGCCAGTGGCCAGCTTCCGTCGGCCTCAGCCCCAGAAGCCCCGGCAACGGCACCAACGTCTGCGACGGTCCCCGAGCCGCCAGCGGAGTCGGCCAAGCAAGAAAACGTTGAGCCGGATACGCTCGAGTACCGACCCACGCGAGTCCGTCGCGAAATCGAAGTTGGCCTCGAGCGATTCGCATTTGCAGACCGCCACGAGGTTGACCGCATCGTCACGGCCATTTACCGCACCATCCAGGGCATCGACGAGATGTTCATGCGACCTGCTTGCTGGGAGAACCTCGTCTTCGTGGGCAACGGATCCCGACTCCGCGGCCTCAAGGAGAACATTCTGCAGACTCTCAACGCCCGACATCTCATCTCGCCCTCGACGGCGACCATGTTCACGTCGGAATTGCCATCCAACATGGCCACCCCCACCGGCACCGGCTCGCAGACACCCACCGGCTCCTTCACGGGCATGCCGCATCAGCTCTCAACCAGCGGCGTGAACCCTCTCCTCCAAGCGGCCACGACGGCCAATACGCTGGGCGCCGCAGGAGCAGGAGGCACGGGCGCCGCCGCCACCCCGGCCGCTGGCTCAGACGCAGGCGGTCCCGCCGGCGGCTCTCATTTCCACAGCCAGACGCCGACAAGCATCAAGACGGCCAATCTACCAACCTACCTGAGCGAGTGGACCAAGAACGGGTTCGAGGAATCCATGTTTCTTGGCGCGCAGGTCGCCGCCCGAATCGCCTTCAGTCTGCATTCTAACCTGGATGCGCAGAGCATCGAGGCGCAACGTCTGATGAGTCTCAGCCGCGTCGATTACAAGTTCGTCTGCAGAATCTCCCCTCCCGACGACTGAGCTTGTGTATGCTAACGGAACGCTGCTAGTGAACTCGGTCCTAAAGCCATTCGGAGTCACTCGCTACTCGAGTAGGGTAGAGTACTGTGAATCCTCAAGCGAACTTCTAGACCTTGGCCGAATGGGAGGTTTCTTTCTGTGGGAAATTTTTTGCTACCTTTTTTGCTTCTTTTTTGTTCCATTCTTTTTCAAGCAAGAGGAACTCCCACGGGGGTTTGGGTTTGATGAGCAAAAAAAAATTGGTAGAGGGGCTGTTGGAATGAAAGGTCGCGATTGAAAAGCTGAGGCTTGGGATATTTGGGGAAAAAGAAAGAAAAAGAAAAAAAGAAAAGAATGTACGAGCGCGGCGAAGCGAGGGGCAGAATAGCGACAGCTCGTATCTCGTCCATCAAGCGCTTCAGCGAGAGGGGGTCAGGGGAGATCAATGCTCATGGAGCTGAATTTACCTAACTTGTATGATACCTACCCCATCTTTGTACAAAAGAAGACGGGATTGTGGAGTTTGAGCCTACTCATATGACATCTCCATCATGGTACAAGAAAAAGAGATGGGAATCAAAGCCGAATTGCAGGTGATGGGATATCACGCGCCCGACAAGTTGACCTCCCGAACGCATCGTTTGCGCGGAACTGTTCAGTGGCGTGGAGGCAACAGAACGCATCATGCTCTCTGTCAAGCGCATCTTCATTGGTAATTTATGTTGCCCATCGCCATGTCTCGACGATGAAATCCGCCCGTGAAAGTTGTTTACCCCGAGTCTAGATACGATTGGTACGGTAGACTATATATGCTTGTCGTTATATGAGATTATCCATCTGTCGCTGTAGACGGCACTCTTGGTGCAGGTGCAGTGCCAGCTATATGCTCCGCTCCTCTCATGTATGCTTTTCCATTTCATCTATCCATTTCGTCATCTCCTCATCCCAGTATGCACTCTTGACAAGTTTTTCAAATGCTAGCCCCCTTTTTTTCTTCTTTCCTTTTCATTTTCTTTGCGAAAGTACCGTCGTTCAGTTACATGGAGGCCCTGCCCCTCCTTCCATTACGTCGCATGGCCAAAATCGGGCCACTGTTGTAAATGTCCAAATGCCTTGTGCTGCATGTCTGAGCGTTCCATCTAAGCAGGGTCAAAAATCTGCATCCAAGCATTGGGGAAAAGAAACAGGGACGAGTGAGTGATTCAAGAGCCCATGTCTCAACGTCTGGAGCGGGTATGAGACGGCTCAATGTGGGAGCAATTCCGAACGCATCTAGCCCGCGGCGTTGCGTGCCTCAGCTTCGAGAGCAGCCTTGTGCCAGTCTGTCTTGAGGAGATAGGTGTATTCGATGATAGCGACACTATTGTTGTTAGCAAAGAAGCCATCAGTAGACGAGACACACGCGCAGGGCCCATGCATGAACGGGAGACTTACACGACCACGCCGACCGTGAGGCCTCCCCACAGGCCCTCCAGTTTCCAGTCTAACCCAAAAGACAAGGCCAGCGAGATGGGCAACGAGATGACATAGTAGGAGATTAAATTGGCAGGACCCCCGATGGACTGCTTGCCGATTCCGCGGAGGAGCCCGTGAGCCCCCGCGCTAAGTCCATCAAAGACCTGCATAAAGGCCACGACAGGCAGAACGCGGGCAACGGCTTCGATCACGCCAGGGTCGTTGGTGAAGAGCAGCGGTAGATGGAATCGCAGAGTCAGCGAGATGACGAGGTTTAGGGCACCAATGAGGCACGCCGCAACAAACGTCTAATACAGAGCATTGTGTTAGTTGGAAAGAAAAATGAAGTGGGTGGCGAGCGGCAGCAGGGAAAGCGACGTACCACTTTGGCAGTTATCTTGGCGGCATCGACCAGGCCTGCGCCCATGAGGTTCGCGACGCGCGTTGACGCCGCAATGGACATGGGAAAGGGAATCTGGTAAGAGATGGAGGAGAGCGTGACCAGGACGCTCTGGGCGGCGAGGTACTCAGTGCCGAACTGGCCGGCGAGCAGCGTCATGATTTCAAAGGCGAGCCACTCGGCCTCGACCATGACCATGCCAGGCAGGGCCAGTCGGATCATGACCCACCAGTTGGCAAAGATTCGCCTGCTGAAGCCGCCCCAGCACTGCTTGCCGTCGACGAACTGGACGTAGAGGAAGAGCAGGATGGGCAACAGGGTTTCCGTGATGACCACGGCAATGGGAGCGCCCACGAAGCCCAGGCCCACGCGCCACACGAGCAGCCAGTTGATAAAGATGTTGATCGGGGCGGCAATCAGGAGGACGTAGGTGGTGGCGCGGAAGAGCCCCTGCGACTGGGTGAACCGCTTGCCGACCTCGAAGAGAACGACACCGGGGATGCTGAATATCATGACCTTGAGATACAGGGCCGCAAGGCGGGCAGTGTCGGCCTCGGGGACAACGTAGAGCAGGATCTGCTCGGCAAAGAGCCACAGAATGGCCACGGGGATGGACAAGAGCAGGAGGAAGGCAGTCATGCGTTGACACTGCAGGCCGACGAGATGCTTGTGACCGGAGCCGTACGCCTGCGCACAGAGCGTGTCCAGGCTGGTGGCCAGGCCCTGGAAGGGAGCGAGGCAGGTGATGGCCTGGGACATGTTGGCCAGAGAGACAGCGCCCAGCTCGACCTTGCCTATTCTTCCCACGGCAAAGATGCTGGCCACGTTGATCGAGTATTGCAGGAAGAAAGTCACAATCAGCGGCACGGAATACGACACCACTGTCTTGGCCTCGCGCTGCCATGTAGATTGCAGGCGGCCCGAGGCGACGGCTTCTTCCCATTGCTGGTCCAGTCTGCCATCCCTCGATCCTGATATCGAGCTCGAGTCCGAGTCGGATCGAGCACCGAGCAGTGGTGATGTCTCGGTCGTCGCTGGATGCCGGCGCGACTCGATGTCCTCGTTACTGCCAGGGGTATCTCGAGGGATTTTTGTGCTGAAAATATGCTTGTATAATCGCGTTGCGAGGCCATGCTTGGTCCGGGGTGCTGTGGCATGCTTCGGCGGTAATACATGGTTGTCGCGCAGCAAGCTCCTCTCGGCGTCTCGGGATCGCTTCCTCTCGGCGGGTGTCAGCCCGGCTTCGTCCACGGCGCGTGCGTTGAAGACGGGTCGAGTCCCGCCGTAAGCAACACCGCTCGGCCGCCGGTACATGCCGCTGTTTCCATGATGTGCATGATCAGTCTCGTCGTGACCGTCGGCGACAACCTGGTCGACATCCTCGTCAGCGCATGCAGCCACGTCGTCGGCGATGGCCCGCTCTGCCAGCGGTGAGCTTGACGAGAGACCGCGGGACGCCGACGTGGAGAGCATGTCCCGGCCACGGCCAGCCGGCGAGCCGCTGATGGGATGCTGACCGTCCATCTTTGGGGAAGACCAGAGCGACAAACGTGTGTACGGTGCCCGAAATCGTCAGACCGCCCGTTCCTACACGGAAATCGCCAAGCTTGGATGCTGCTGACTGTGCATTCGCCGTGTACCTCGATTGGCCCTGGTCCCGAGGTTGCAGGTGAGCGCGCAGAGAGACAGAAGAGAATTGGCGGCGTGTGACTGGCGGCGGCGGTCTGATCGGTGAAGCAGCTAGCGTCGTCACTGCATGTCACAGACGAGTCACAGACGAATGCGAAGGGCGCGCGCAGCGAAAGATCGGACCTTTTTTTTTTTTTTTTTTTTTTTTTTTTTTTCTGGGAAAACCACCATCTATAATCCGTTAGCTCGGACGCCACGAAAACAGACAGGGGAGGGGGCAGGGGGTTCCACCATTAACGCTTTGGCTTCGGGCGTCCGCGGGCACTACCGTTGTAGGCCGCGCGCAGCATGTCCTCGTCACATCTGTGGAAATTCAACAGAGACAGCCCTGACCCTCAACCGGGCCATCGCTGACCGTGACAGTCGGGCTCGTCATGGCTCAGCGTGGCCACCCAAGGCACCTCTCTTGCCCCGTAGCGCTGCAGCGGCATGCTGTAGGGCACCCTGAGTCCGACGAGGCGTCCTGTTCCCTCGGGGACGTCTGTCTGAAAGGTCCCAATCATCCGTGTCTCCTCGCCGTAGAGATCCGGCCATACCAGGACGCCCACTTCCCAAGATGCTATTCTCATATCCCCTGTCGGCTTGACCGCCTCACCCCATGCCTGTTTCGACAGATTCGCCGACGTGAGAAGCGCCCAATCGACCGACCCCCCCTCATTGAAGCGAATGTATGTCTTGATGTGAGGCGCCGCCCTTTCTCTGCCGCCGTCGCGAGTCACAGCACCGCTTGGCAGCGCTTCGGTCAAGTCAGCTTGACGTGTTTCCACAAATTGTGATTGGGGTCGCATTAGCGCCGAAGCAGAGACCGCCGAACTCACCAGCCCCGTTTTCGCAGCCTTGAGCCCAGTGATGCAGAATGGGCCGCAAATAGATGAGCTGTTGTGCTTGCTGAGCGGACTGGGTCTTTGTGTGAATGGACGCTCCAGATGCGTAGCCGTCGAGCGATCCGCGAATCTCATCAGCTGTTGGGAAAACAAGCTTGAACTTCGGTCTTTGCATGTTCTTGGTCGCACTGACTGCTAGAGAATCGAAAAGGGTCTTCTCCAGCCATGTGTTCTTGGGGCCTAAAGTTGCGATGGAAGACATCTGCGCGACGATTTCTGCGTTTCCCTTTTCGCAAGGCACAGCCTTGAGACAGTTCCTGAGCCCACTCCACCCAAAAGATGTTGTTGAGACGTCGTGCACCTTGTGGTGTCCTGGTACGCTCGCGATGAGAGCTGCTCTGATGGCTGAGAAGTCATAGAGTCGCAGTTTGTCCGCGAGTGGCCGGCAAGTCCTTTGTCGACGATCGTAGGCCTCGAAATACTTCAACAAGTCCCATTTGAAACGTTCACCGCTGCCCATGGGAAGCTTGGTGTAATCTTGCCGAGCTGTGGCGGCCTTTGACTTATAAAGCCGTGGCGACTTCCATACCGCATTCGTCATGTTCGTCCAATCCTTGGCAATCATGTTCGCTGTGTGTATGATGATCTCAGCAGTGTCATCGTGGCGAAAGAGAACCATCATCTTTGAATGATGCGTCCCAAACATTTCCGGCATGGGTGCGACATGGAGCTTAACATTCTCATGCTCAGCTGCTTGTATCTGCACTCCCTGGTCAGAGACAGGTGTTCGAGATTGACTTGAGTTCCCTCCAAGCCCAGGGAGTGAGACTTGTTGTGAGGCAAGACAGTGCGACTGACCGAAAGCGCCGTCCTGTTCGCGTCCTCTTGCTTCCAGAATCCATGCACAATGTGAACCTGCACGAGGTGTCTTGTGTCCGGGTCGAAGGCAGCCATCAGGAAAGAAATGTCATGTAAAAAATTGAATTCCCAGCACTCGCAGATGAGGGGATCACCGACCAGGTCATTGAGAGTCACGGCATCTTGATTAAGGCTCTCCGGGAGATCCCTGATCCAAGTAAGCTGCCATGGCGACTTCAGCGCCCTGGGATGGAGACTCTGGCTTTTGACTGGCGGGCTGATTGGTCGAGACAATGTCCTGAGTAGATCAGGCCGTTCGTCATCATGATTGACTCGCAGTCGCTTCTGAGGTGGCTCCATGGTTTCACATGGCGTGAAACTGCGTGGGGAGGATGAAGCGAATCGTCGCAGAGATGGACTGTAATAACGTCCCACCCCAGACGGATTTTGGATGTACGTACGCACAGGCTAGACGCAACTTCACCTCGTGAGGTACCCTCTCCCCTTTGCTTCGTGTGGCGGTGCGCATGTGGCGGTGACACATCGCAGTTTCCGAGTCAAGCTGTGGCGCGCCTTAGCCCACCTGCATTCGTGGCGTGGCCTCCTGGCCTCGCCCCGATCCAGAGAGGGAGGCCCTTCTTTTAAACTCTAACAACGCCGACCACGAGTTTGTCTAAACCCTTCTCCGTTCCACCGGCGTCAGCGGGATCACGCCTGCAACCGCTTTCGACTCGAATTTTTTTTTCTCCACGCCAATTTGCGCGCCAACTTGGTTGGCTTCGCGGCCAGAACCCCAGACCGTCGATAATCGCTGAACCATCCATCTTGATCGATTCGTTCTCGATTCACATCGCTAAACTTCTTCTGCCACCTTCTGTCGGCCGTGCCGGTCCTGCACGCGTCTCCGTGTTCCGTGACACAGACCTGGGATCGGGTGGTCACCTTTGCCTCTTGGCCGACACGACCTGACGCCCCCGTTGCACCAGACTTCGTCACGCGAGCATGAGACCGAGTGTCTTTTCGCTTCTGGCCGGCATTGCTGCCCTGGCCAGAGCGGAACCTCTCGGAGACTCGGATGAGGGCTCGGCTGCCTCGACCGGCGTCTCGACTGAAGCTCAGCCTTTTCCGCCGATGGTGGAGCTGACGCAAGCCAACTGGAACGACGAAGTCAACAAGACACGGTGGCTCATGGTCAAGCACTTTAGGTACGTCAAACTGGTCCTCCACCTATCAGATCACCATTTGCTGAACGTCGAATGAAGCCCATATTGCGGACATTGCAAGCGTTTTGCTCCCGCGTATCAAACCCTTTACGAATTCTATACCACTTCTAAAGGCGCGGATGGTTCTTCGTTTGAGAAGTATTACGACTTCAGATTTGGGACGATTGACTGCACATTAAATGCGGATCTCTGTGCCGAGCACGATGTTCTCTCATATCCCACAACAAATTTGTACGAGAACGGCGAAATATTCGATCAGGTTCTTGGCGCCAAAAACATTACCGTTGTCGGCGAAGTGATCGAGAGGGGCCTGGAAAAGGCAAAGCCCGGAAGCAGACCGAAATCCGTAGACTTTCCCGAGGCGGGCGAAACGGGATTCCCCAAGACTGCGGCAGCCAAAAAGACGAAGTCGAATTCTGCGACGACGACGAAGAAGGACAAGGAAACCGATCCTGAAAAGGGCACCAAACAAACCGCAATCAAGGAAGTCGCAACCAAGACTGCTCTGAAGAATGAGGTCACGAAGCCGTCTGAATCTCCGTTCGGCAGTGGCTGGAAAGTGCCGACCGCGGGAGAACTGGAGCAGCAAAGAAAGCCCAAGAAGCCCGTCGCATCGCCCAATACGGAAGGCATCTCGGTTGTTTTGAACGCCGAAAGCTTTCAAAAGCTGGTGACACAAACCCCAGATGCATGGTTCATCAAGTTCTACGCTCCTTGGTGTCCTCATTGTCAAGCGATGAGTTCTGCTTGGGAACAGCTGGCCAAGAACATGCGAGGGAAGCTCAACATCGGTGAAGTCAACTGCGACAAAGAGTCACGGCTCTGCAAAGATGTTCGTGCCACAGCCTTCCCCACCATTGTCTTCTTCAAGGGCGGCGAGAGGGTCGAGTACTCTGGCCTCCGAGGTTTGGGCGACTTTGTCCAATTTGCTGACAAGGCTGTGGATCTGGCGGCGGGCGTTCCCGACGTGAACACGACGTCTCTCAAGGCTTTGGAAGAGAAGGAAGACGTCGTATTTGTCTACTTCTACGATCATGCCACGACCAGCGAGGACTTCAGGGCCTTGGAGAGACTTCCTCTGAGTCTGATCGGTCACGCAAAATTGGTCAAGACTAGTGATCCTAAGCTGTACGAGCGCTTCAAGATTACCACGTGGCCTCGACTCATTGTATCCCGTGAGGGGCGGCCGACCTACTTTCCACCCATCACCCCCGACGAGATGCGTGATAAGAACGCCGTCTTAGACTGGATGAGATCTGTCTGGTTGCCCCTGGTTCCCGAAGTCACTCCATCCAATGCGCGCCAGATTTTCAACGGCAAGATTGTTGCCTTGGGCATACTGAGCCACGCCGATAAGGATGCCTTCACGGTATCTTTGCGCGAGATGAAGAGCGCCGCCAATGAATGGATGGACAGACAGATTCAGGAGTTCCAGCTGGAGCGGAAGAAGCTGAGGGATTCGAAGCAAATGAGAATTGAAGAGGCTGAGGATCGTGGAGATCAACGTGCTTTGCGTTCCGCCAAGGCCATTCGTATCGACATGAACAGCTCTGGCCGCAAGGAAGTCGGCTTTGCCTGGATCGACGGCGCCACCTGGCAGCGTTGGATTCGCCAGACGTATGGCATCGATGTCAAGGATGGCGAGAAAATCATCATCAACGATGAGGATGTAAGTGGATTTGTCGTTGTCCGTCATTGTTTTGTCGTACTAACCTTTGTTGCCAAGAACCGTCGATACTGGGACCAAACCGCGACGGGGAACTACATCATGGTCAGCCGCACATCGATCATGGAGACGCTCGATAAAGTCGTTTATGGACCGCATGTCATCAGGCACAAACTCACCGTTTCGACGTTTGAAAAGGTCCTCCTTGACATCAAGGCAGCGTTTGTAGAACACCCCTACCTGTCGATGGGATGTGTCCTCGGTATCGCCTTCGGCACCGTCTCGTGGCTCCGCGGCCGCTCTCGGCGGGTACGTGGCGGCCACTTCAGACTGGACGATGGCATGGGAATCCGCGATCTCAAGGAGGGGCTCCTGGGAATGAACGGCAACCAAAATACCAAGGCTGACTGAGTGACGAAATATCTTGCCGAGCACCCGCCATTTTTCTTTTAACATTTTCTTGGAAAGCAAAGCAAGTTGCATGCATGTCATTGCCGAGGCGTTTGGACAGTCCAGAAGCGCGGAGAAGGATGCGAATGGGCGTGTAAGCCCAAGCGTCAGCGGCTGGATCCTGTCGTCATTTACCATGTTCGGAATTCTAGGGCGGCCTGATGAGATTGTCACCAACCGAGCCATTCCGATTGTATGATCATTTACGTCTGTTGCTTGTCAGTTCGGCTGCTTTGTTTGATTTGACCATCTTTTCCCCCTATGCCTTGTAGGGGAACGTTTTGACTGGAGCGGACACGGAGTTTGGAATTGGGTGTTTTTTTTTCCCCTCGCGCGTCAAGTGTAGTAGAAGTTGTACATCATTGCCCAGTAGCGAAAGAATCATGATGCTCGAAGCTGCAATTCCAATGTCTGAAGTGAGCCGTGTAAGAGAGAGGTCTATAAGTATCCACTTACTGGTTGGGCAGCCAATAGGGTTCTCATACCACCAGCCTATTCTTATTGCGATGTGACTGTAATCGACGCCACGCTTCCGAGGTATCTTTATGCTCGGCCGTGAATGACCTGAGATACGCAGTGGCCATTCTGTGATACGGCAAGCGCTTCTCTTCCATTTCTGGTTTGGCTCCTTTCTGAATCGGCTCACTTTCCGTGACCAGTGGGTCGATCTCTCTGTTCTTGTCCAAGGCTAAGCCAACGCCGCATGTAGGTGCAGTTGAGTATCTCCATACCGGTGCATTAGGGCCAGCTTCTGTTTTCCTCGCTCATGCTCTCTGTTGAGGACACTTGCCGGTAAATGCTCACAACACGGAACAGACACAACGCAACCGTGAGGTTTCTCGTGCCAGCACCACTACCACCGCCACCATCACCGCCGCCCTTGAAATTACTCGGCATCAGACACCTCTGTGGACTCGAAATTGTGCTGTTCAAGTGGGTGCCCCTACGAAGAATTCTTTGCGGAAGGAAAGTGAAGGGAAGGGGAACGGGAAGAGTCTGAAGAGAGGGAGAGGGATAGAGTGTGAGCAATGACGGAGTCAGCATTCGTTCTTCCCTTTGATCCCCAGCTCCATTCTCACCTCACGCCCTACCTGGCGGCCATACAAGCCTCCTGCATCACCCACGACCGCACCATCGCCACCTTTCTACCGCCTCTGTCGCACGAGAAGCTGCTGAGCTGGTGGAAAGAACGGATCGCGGAAGTCAGTGACGGCACACGGCACATATGGATTCTCGTCGCCGGGATAGACGTGGCCGAGAGCCCCAAGGGCCCCGACGTCATGGGCGTGGTCATGCTCGCTACGCCGTATTCGGAAACGGGCTCTTTTCGCGGCTACGTGGAGAAGTTGCTGGTGCACAAGAAGTTCCGAGGCAAGGGCGGTGCGCGTGCGCTCATAAAGGCCTTGGAGATGGAGGCGGCGGCGATGGGCAGGAGTATACTGGTGAGAGACATGCCGCGCTGGTGTTTTTACCCTCCAACCCCTTCTTCTTATTACAAAGAAAGTTTGACATCTCTCTCATCTGCCTTTGGTTCCTTTCTTTCTTGCTTTTCTTTTCTGACTCGAAAAGCCCCCGGTTCCCACCATCTGGAGCTTGATTGAATCGTTCCAGAAACAAAAGATGCAAAAGCTGACGCAGGCGGGAAAATTGGGGCGACAAACAGCTGCTGGACACGGAAACAGATAGTCCTGCCAAAATTGTATATGAAAAGCTGGGTTATGTCGAGCTGGGATGCGTGCCGGCGTGGTCAAAGAGCCCTACCGGGGAGCTCAAGGACGGCACATTTTTCTACAAGCAGCTACGATGACGGAATGAGTCGATTCTGCATCGTCTACTCGTAGAGGTGTAGGTGAAAGTTTGAGGACGCGATTTGGAAAAGGCCACGAATAATGTTCTCGTGAGCACCCGTCTTGTCATGTTATGGGGTCGTGGCCAAAAGACACAAGCCATGTCATGAGAAAACCGGGAGTCAGAGGAGGCGGAGTTTTCTCGATGCGAGTGACATGATACGATGATGGCGATGATATGTACATTATGTGCAACAAGGGCCAGACAGATTCAAAGCCTCTTCATGGGAGGCCGTCGTCGCGAGCCGTCGAATGTGAGGACCTGCCCTCTTCATCCGAATTGCCACCCGTGCAGGGGAGCTACCAAAACACAGCGCCACGCCACACTCTAAACCAGCTGAACGACGTGCCGCCCGCCGGCCGCCGCCCCTCCGTTAGTGCGCAGCCCCAGCCAGACTGCCAGCCATCCGGACCTACCAGCTCTCCCAGCTGGCGCACATGGTTGCGGCGGAACGGGCCATTTGCTCCATTAGGCAGAGAGCTATTGTTCCGTCTGCCTTTTTCCGAGACATTTCCACATCGCCCCCCCCTTCTTCAGCACCGTTGCTGGAAATGCAGACCGAAAGGCTGCTTAGCTGATACGTGGAAAACCCCCAAACGAGATATACTCTTGCTTGCCATTATATTTCTTCAATAAAATGCCCCCTCTCCCTCCAACTCCCCCAACTTGCTAGTCCCGGTCTACCATAATATTCGAGTCTGAACAAGTCCTCCTTCTGTGCGTACGAACGTACGTAGGCCGCTCTCGTAAGGTGATGAGTCTGGACCATGTGGACTACAGCGTGGGGATTTGCCATTGCCATGGTCGTCCTGTTGGCGGACACGGCCGCCGCGGCCTTGTATCCCGGCATCACGTCTGGTAACCACACGTGTGCCCTCGGTGAGACTCACTCTGCCTGTCCTGTCCTGTCCTGTTCTGTCCTTGTTGTGTCTTGTCTGATTCAACCTCATATGTCTTCACTTATTCTTCCGCCTTCGCCGCCGTCATCTCCGTCAAGGCGGGCGCTCGAGAAGCACAGCTGACACATCTCATACGGCCCGTCCAGTCGAGCCCGTCTTGTCCTGCTCGTGCCAGGCCGCGTCACCTGCCAAGGTCCAGGATACGTGCTGCACAGAAACGTACGGCGGGCTGCTGGTACGTACGCTCGCTCGCTCGCTCGCTCCGTGGGGGTTCCTATCTCGGCAATAAAATTTCCGATGGTCCCTTTGCGGTTCGACTCGCGTCTTCTGATGTGGGAAGAAGAAGAAGAAGAAACAACGCTCATGCTGTGCGGACAGGTCGCGACGCAGCTATGGAGCACGTTCACGGGGCTAGAATCCCGCGGCCAGATCTATGCCAAGGACTCGTGGTCCATCCATGGCTTATGGCCAGGTAAAGAGAGAGCCCCCCTTCTCCCCTTCCTCCGTGTACGGCCACCCGCAACAAACCACTAAAACCCACTGCCACAGACTTCTGCAACGGTACGGGCCCTTCAAGCTCCCTTTGTGTTTTGTGAAAAGGGGGAGGGGCTGGTTTCTCTTATGCTCTTACACGTGTGCCCCAAAAACCAAGGTGATTTTTTCAATCCGTGAGCCGTGGCTCATGTTTCTTGCTTTTGCCAGGCTCCTACACGCAGTACTGCAATCTCGGGAAACAGTATGACCCGCGCCCGTCGCCCAACACCACCAACAGCAAGCCCGGCGGCACGCCTGTGCCCGCGTACAAGGGCGAGCCCATCGACAGGTGGTTCGGCCCCTACGGCAAGCTCGACCTGCTGGCGTACATGAACAAGTACTGGGTCAGCCAGTCCGACGCCAATTGGGTGTTTTGGGCGCACGAGTACTCCAAGCACGCGACGTGCTTTTCGACGTTCCAGACTGTATGCTACGTACGTCACTAGTGAAGCAGCGAACTCTATGGGTTTTTTTTTTCTTCTGAGAAAAAAAAAAAAAGAGCAAGAGGAGAGAGAAAAAGGGGAGGGAGGGGGGAGATGGGAGTACGTACAGCTGCTGACATCAGAGGATTCGTGTTAGGGGCCCAAAGCAGCTGAGCACACAGACCTGTTCGACTTTTTCGAGACAGTCATCACCTGGCAGCGCAGACTGCCGACGTACCGCTGGCTCGCCGAGGCGGGCATTCGTCCCTCCAACCAGACGGGCTACACGCTGGGGAACCTGCAGCGGGCGCTGGCCAGGGGCTTTGGCAAACCGGCGTTTGTGGGCTGCGGGGGGCCCAAGTTCAACGAGACGCGCGCGGGCAGGGGCTCGCTGGACAACGGCCGCACCGAGCTCAACGAGATCTGGTACTACTACCACGTTCGCGGGACGCCGCAGCGCGCTGACGGCGTCAAGCTGGACGCCGGCACGGCCGGCGGGCGCCTGACGACGTGTGCCAAGGCCGAGGGCGCTGTCAAGTACTACGAACGGACTAGGGGCAGCGAACATTGAAAGGTGCTTGCTTCTCAGAAGAAATAGATCATGGACAGATGATTCGGGTGGACGGCCTTGTGAGCGAGGGTTTGAGGCTCGGATTTGCAACTGCCGATAAGGTAATGCCATTCACGGCTCAACTTCAGCCGCACTGCTTCAAGTAAAATTGCCTGTAGACTCATCGCGCAAAATCGCTACGCGCTGACGCGCGGTCCCCCTTGTGCTGCTCATTTTCCTGCTTGTTTCTATGCGACATGTGCCATCGACGCCCAATGTTACGTCTCTCTGTAGCCCTCCGATTGACCCCTTGCGCCCTTCATTACGTTCACTCGACGTCGTTCAGCTCCTCCACTTTCGGCGCCACGTAGTGCCGTTGCTGCGGTTGCCCCGTCTTCACTTGCGTATCTGTCCCGGTGGTGGTCGCAGAAGCCGGTGCCACTTGACCGGTCGCTGCGGCAAAGGCAGAATTGGTCCCGACTGTACGGCCCGCCGACGAACTCTTGACCTTCTTCTTCCTCTTCTTCTCCGCAGCAGACTGCGAGGTTCGTCAGTAAACTCGTATTGCCACCAGTCGTAATGCCAATGGCAGCCGGTGAGAGACTTACCTCATGCCACGCCCACACGGGCCGAAAACTGTCCATAAACGAGACGTCTTCCCAGAGATTGGGATAGAGCCAGAGGCCGGGAGGGACCGCAAAATAAGTGACGCAGAACAGAATGACTCGGAAGATTGCCATGAGAAAGAACAGGCCGAGCACGCCGATGGCAGCCCAGCTCAGGTGATAGATGCCCTGGCGCAGCTTCATCGGCCACAGTGGATACAGCACTATGATGAAGATGATGACGAGCGCGAGGGCGGCGTACAGCTGGCGCTTGATCTGGCTGCCCTCGTACAGCCAGACGTAGTACATGTCGTCTTCGGCGTCTTGCTGCTGTTCGATGTGCACGTTCCACTGGCCCTTGACGCGCTTGGGCTTCTTGCCGTTGGCCCCGAGCTCTGGCTCGATTTTGCTCACACGCAGTGCCAACATGCTGAGCGGCAGGAGCTTGAAGGCGTTCTCGAGCGATGCTCGGTCTGTGACTTCAGGCAAAAGGGGATTTCGCTTGCGAGCCTTTTCGTATGCGGGCGATTGCAGTGCTCGTAGAGCACGCTTGACTGTGGAGCGAAAGCACGTCAGTGTCCACCCTTCAGGTGCTCGCTTCGCGGGTCAACATGTCAAATCAGCGTCGAGGCCTGCATACCACGAAACATGTCCTTTCGCTCGCCGTTGAGAATACTGGTGCGCGTCTTGAGGTTCTGGCCCTTCAGGAACGCCGCAAGAGCCAGAGCCTTGGGATTCGGCGGGCCTGGCACGATGGGCTGAGCTTGTCCCTCCGCCTGAGAACTGTGATCGTGGCCGTGGTCGTGATTGCACTGCTCTCCGTGGACATGTCCGCCCGCTTGTTGTTGTTGCTGTTGCTGCATCATTTGCATGCGCTGCTGTTCCATCGCTTGCCTCTTGATGTGCTCGATGAACTGGGGAACCGTCATGCCGGCCTTGGCAGCATCTTCAGCGACGCGCCGTTGAATCTCGGCAATCTGCTCCTCCGTGGGTTGTTGGCCAGGCATGGGCATTGCCATGCGACCACTTGGCGGCGGCGCGGACATTGTGAGAGATCGTGGAAGGACACGGTGATTGCTCCGGTGCAGGAAACAGAGCCGCGGGCCTTAGCTCTCGAATCTGGAGTGGTGAGTGGCCGCGCTCGTAGATGTAGAGTTGATTTCGCGAAACGTGGCCCGCATCCGTCGTAATTCGCCCGTCTGCCGGCTGACGACAAAGTGTTCACATCTGATGCACGTACCAGCGCAAGAAAAGGACCCTTGTCATGCATCGGGTCGTCTATTTCCCGGGATCCGACACAAGCTTGGGGTGGGGGGAGGGTCCGGTGACAGTGCGCGATTACAGTGCGTGATGCAGTTTCTTACCTCGTCGCTCCCGAAACGGATGACCAGCGAGTGGTCTTATTTGATCGCAAACGGAACCTTGCGTTCATGGTTCCCAACGCAACGCGGCATGCTTTCATGAGTCGCCAATATGGGCGATCGGCTCACTCAGCTGCAAGATGCAGTCGACCAGGTAGGTATTGTGTCACATTGCAGATCTCTCTGTTTCGTCTCTCTGTTTCCGTCAGACATGTGCTGACAAGGAGTTCAACAGCTCGCCCAGCAGTTTGTCGCATGCTTGCACTTCGTGCAGAGGCGCCACGATCTAGAGACCCTCGGCCCGAATGACAAAGTGCGCGACGTGAAGCAGGAGCCCCACCAAAAAGAAGGTGAATATTGATAGAGTTCCCGATACCTGTCAGTCTCGTCTGACTCCGTTGCCAGTCGACCCATTGCCTGCGGACGAATTCGCAGCTGGCTTGCAGGAGCTGTCGCGAGACCTCATCATCAAGGAACAGCAGATAGAGGTTCTCATATCAAATCTTCCTGGGCTTGACAACAGCGAAAGGGATCAGGAGAGAAACATCAAAGATCTAGAGGAGGACTTGAAAGCAGCTGAGGCCCAAAGGCAAGAAGCTATCAAGGAAAGAGACCAGATTCTCGCCGAACTAGATCATGTCATCAGCAGCATTCATCGATCATGATTGACAGATCCGCTGAGTTCTTCGACTGGAAGGGTTTTCCCGAAGAACAAGGGCCATGAATCGGATTGCTTTTGATTATTGCATTGCGCGGAGTTGAGGAAAACTGGACAAGTTGATTTTTCGGATCCCCTGAGGCCCATGTGGTCAAGATGCGATCGACCTCCATGAAAGGATTCTTTGACTTTTGTGGCCATATTTTACCAAGTCTCTTGACTCACGATTCATTTGCAGCGCGGGCTATCAACCTGAACCGCTTTCTCTGTGATCTATGGCTTTAAGATGAGAACATTTATAAAGCTCTTCAAACATTTGTTGACTTGAAAAATTGTGGAAAGATGTCTCGCAGCTCCTTGAGCTGGCGAATCTGATGCTTGGAGGCAGGAGTTCTGGGCGGTGATAGACTCTCTTCCACCAAGTGAGCGACCGTCCAGCCGAACTCTTGCGCCTTGGTACAGTTCAAGTACGAATCGTCTGTGAGAATAGATTAGATAGGAAAACCTAAAGAGATGCAGCGACGCAAGCATACCAACAAAATAACAATCATTTACACTTTCAGCCCCAGCTTCCTCCATGCCCTTCCTGTACATGTCAGGGTGTGGCTTGCAGATCAGCGGTTGTTGAGAATAATCGCAAAATGTCAGACCATCAAACAGGTCATCGATCCCCAGTAGACGAACGACTCTCTTCGCATGGTTGACGTAGGCGTTGGTGAAGAGCCATATCCTGACTTTGGTTTTATCTAGGTCCTCCAGAAGCTTCCTCAGCTCCTCATCTGGTTTGATGATATCTTCAAGGGGTAGGGCATCGTCGACCTCGGCGTTGTACTTTAGGGGGTCAATCTGGTGGTGGCGGACAAGCCCCTCAATGGCCAGCCCGTAATTTGTGTAGTATTCTTTGTGTAGCCTGACTGCTTCATCCCAGGGCAGTTCTAGGTGCTTGGCAAAGTATTTGTCAATTAATTCAGCCATCAAGTCTTGCACTTTGGTGCCTTGAGAGGTATGTCAGCGCACATCCTCCAACCGTCTTGAGCTGCTGAGAAGCGAAAACACACTTCTTGAGTAGAGACAATTGTCAATGTCACTAGAGGCGGGATATCAGTGAATTGAAAGGCTAAAAGCCGCAGGCCGTCCCCTCAATGGGGGTAGCTTACAAGAAGAGAACCGGTTTGGCGGCTCCGGCCCCATCCCTGTTCTCATTCATCATTGCACCGTATTGCCGAGCAAATTAGAGAGCCCGTCGTCTGAGCTCTCGCAGTTTGCTGTGGTGAATAATTTGTTTGAGGCTGAGACGCGCGAGCTGGGCAGAGGAATGAAGCAAATTGACTTTTCTACGTAGGTCGAAGATGTGAAATACCTAGGTACTTTATGTAGAGCGGGAGACTACCTAGTAGCTACAGGGTTTATGGAGACGAAGTGACTCAGATGCGCCGCCGGTGCCACGTTCTGACCGCGAGTGGAAAGGATCGAGCATCCCAGATTCAACAATGGGTTCTTACTTGGCCGTGCTCAACCTTTCGTTCCTGTTTCTCTGGTGAGTTTTCTTGCATTCAAAAAGTCATCAGATGAGTTCTCCAACCACAGGATGCGCTTGTTCGAATCTTCTGGAGTCGAATCTTGGTCGGGAGAGGGAGGAGGGCACACACACACATGAGATGCCCCACGTGCTTGTCCACTTGACCCAACCAACGTCGACCAGCGCTCTGCAGTTTGCCCCCTTTCTGCCGTTCACACCGCCTGAAGTTTAGCGGCTCCTTTTGTCACATCTGTCAGAGCCATTCCATCCCATCTTTCTGGCTAATTACCTTGGATACAGTGCCCAAGTGAGCGGACTGTGCCTGAATGCCCTGCTACGACTTTTGTCAAAGCCGTCGGCCCATTTGACCTTGCCTGCGGATGCAAGGGTATATCTTGCGACACGAAGCGTGTTGATATCGCTCTGTCGAGTCCCGAAGCGGCGCGCTTCGCTGCCGAAGGAGATGGCCCAATCTTCCACGGCAACCTCATCATTCCCAAGGACTGAGCTCGAGTCGAGCAAGCTGTCAGAGAGGGAAGCGTTTGAGGTCAGGCAGTATGAGAAGATTCTACGGCTTCAAAAGGTTTTCCTCGATGGCAAACATCCGTTGAACACAGCCGTCCCCGGTGCAGACGCGTCGGCGACGTCCAAGTCGCAAAAGTCGCCTTTCAAATGTGACGGGGCCAATGCGCCTTCAAAGATAGACAAGGATGGCGTTGTCAACGGCACGTCTTCGGATCAAGCTGTATCTTCTGGTTCTGTTGAGTTTGACCCGGTTTTGCTGGAAAAATCAGGTCAGCTTGTCAGAGCCGAGTTGCAGCTTCAAAGGCAGCGTTTGGAACAGGCGTTGAGAAAAGAAGTTGAACAGCGGCGTTCAGCTAAAGCCGCTCTGTCTGAGCCCACGTCAGACCTGGACTTGTCTGACGTTCTCGCGAAGGCGCTCACCTTGGTCCGAGCTACAATGACCCGTCATACTGATGGAGAAGGCACAAAGGTTGACGACAACGCGAGTGATTCCTTGGACGCAAGCACTTTCTATTCCTCCCGTCATGACACCCCTGAGTCGCACCTGACATCGCGCCTTTGTGACAAGTCCGATGACGTTCCGGATACTAACCCTGTTACTCGAGATACTCGACCCGGAGAATCCTTACATCAAGCTAACCAGCAAGGTCCGCCACGAGCCCCTACTCCAGCTGCGCAGAAGAAACCAACCGTGATTTCTAGCCAACCTCTCACGATTGAGATGGCAGCTCAAGTCGCATCCGCCAATCCCTTGGCACCACAGATCAGCATCGTGCCGGGCTTAAATAACTATGTTCAAACGCCGGCCCAGCCTCTTGGTGTTGGCAATCCGCCCGATGGCGGCGACTTGATTCGGCCAAACGATGCCCATCGTCACAATGCTCCAGCAGCTCGCCCAGACATACCTTCTCTAGCCAGCCAGTCTGCCAACGATACGCGCGCCACTAGCCATCCTCCTTCACCCCTCATTCGCAACCACGCGCTGCAGCCTGTAGCTCCGCAACCAACCAATCCGACTTCGATTCGTGCGCTAACTGCGGCATCACCCGCTATACACGAAGAATCAAGCATACCGGGGCAGCGCAGTTCAATGGGGACTTCTGCGCAGGTTGCTGCTTTGAGGAATGAGACCAACGCCGTATCTAGCCCTGACAGCTCATCGCACGGTGGAAAGAGAAAGGGCAAGAAGAACAAGAGAAAGGCAGATCGTCAGGCAGCAGACGTCGAGACCGTGCCCCGTGTCAAAACAGAACCTCAGTCTCCATCTCCTCTCGATGCCCCTTCACAGATACGTCCTCGCAAGCGCCAGAGACACGGACAAGACGCTTCAACAGCACTTGAGATTGAACCAAGGTACGAGGCAGCGACGGCGCCCGGCCCAAGTGCTCGGTTTGTCCCAGACCACGTAGAAGATGCCGGGCTGGTAGGTTACGCAACGACGCCTGGCTATCCACAGAGAGCATACAGCTCCACAGCTGCTAGTCATGTACGTTATAGCGACGGACAGTACTACGCGCAGTCGTGGGTGCCTATCGAAGATCCTGCTCGTCGTCCAGGCCATGCCGCGACGCAGTACCAGGCCGGGTTCGCCCGAGCCGTGTCGCAGGCTATCGTGCCGGAGTCGTATCAGGCTGGGTCTCATCCCTACCGCGATTATCGCGATGGACCTCGTATGACTGCTCATCCTGACGATGAGACGTTCCTTGCACCCCCAAGGCCTACCACTGCGAGAATACTGGTTGATGCCTATGGTCGTGAGTACATCGAGCCATCCCATCACTCCCCCTCACGCTTGTCTGCAGCTTCTCCATCTAGACACGGCGAACACGAAGCAGTGTATGAGCGCATACCGCCTCAGGCGTACTCACGATTTCCTGCTCCTGCGCCGTACCCGGAGGGCAGCATCGCGTACGCTGCACCCCCGCAAGCGTATACTATGCCACGGCGTATCGTGACACAACCTCAGTATCCTCCGCATGATTACAGGGATGCCAATCAGAGGGAGTTCTCAGCTCGGCCGCTATCAACTGCTGGGGAATTTGTGCAGGTGGTGACGCCGCAAGAGCGAAGATATCGCGAGGATGGCTACATTATGCGGTCAGCAAGTGTCCGGCCGGCCCAGCCAGTTCGATATCAGGTGCCCCCTGATTATGGGCGAGAGCAAAGCGTGCGCCCGGAACTGCAGAGGCCGGTAGATTACAGGGCGAGCGTCCACCCAGAAGGTCGGCACGAAGTTGCGCAGCCGTACTTGAGAGAATACAGACCTGCACAGGTTCAAGAGCCCGTTATGCAGCGTGGCTTCAGTGCGCGGCCGGCTGATCCTCCACAAACCGAACAGCGTCGTGCAGCAGAAGATATCGCATATGTCGCAAGACCAAGTCTTGCTACGCAGGAGATCGTGTATGCGGATGACGTTGGCAGAGAGATATATAGGTAACCTAGAGCGGACTACTACTTGTACGCACAGTACGTAGCTCAGCATGATCGAGCCACCTCGCGCGGGCGGAAGACCACCTGCCCGAGCTGGAAAAGTCACGCACAGGCCGCTACGTCAAATTCTCAAATGCAAGTCTTTCAAAAAGCGTGGCCGAAAAACCAAATGTCATCGTCTTAACCTGCGCAGCGTCCTGGCCATATCACAGTGCAGATCACCTAGAAATGGGCCAGAAATGGGGACACCGGCAAAATGTGCACAAAGGAAAGGTCAGGAACGGTTTTACTGCACAGCCAATGGTCTTGCATACAGTACTTGTATTCGTACGATTAAACCTTTCGATATGGTTCATCGGACACATCTGATTGGACACATGCAAACGAGTGCATGCAGTCTGGCAACGGGGACGCAGCCAACGTGAGTGCCTTGCACTACCTGCCTGATTGCCAACGTCTTGAGTCGCCCCTTGGTCTACCGCTTAGATTTCATCTCCTGAGCAGCAACATATTCAGGCTATCCGCGCGGTATGCGACCTGACGAAACAGCGCTACGGCACCTGTCTCCCCACGACACGGCCCAAGAAGTTGCGAGAAGCTTGAGCATGTGGGAGCTAGGAATTCGTGATAGTGCGTGTGGAGAAGCTTCCGGAAGCGCGCAGGTCGCGCGGAGGCCGAGTGACGTGGGGTTGAGGAGAGAAATTGATGCGATGCTGCTGAGCTGGATGCGGCTGGGGCCACATGACCAGGGGAAGGTTCGGAATTCAAGACATCGAGCACCAAAATGTAGTGGCGTCACGACGACTCTACCTCCAGTCGACGCAGCAATATGCAGATGGAAAACAGAAAAGGGTGAAATCGGTATAGTCTCGCCCATATTCTCTTTCCCCTCCCTTGTCCATCCAGCACTTCCACGCCTCGTTCAGCTCTTGCAGTAGATCCGCGACGGCCCTCGCATCACAGTAGGTATACCTGGAAGCATAAGTGCAATGGCTGTTTTGATGCCGAAAGCTCGACAATGGAGCGGCAGTGGTACTGCGAAGTATGGGGAGATGAGAGCGGCTTCGTCGGCCTACGCTCAAAATCGGAAGGGGAAAACCAACGGCAGACTTGTAAGGGAAGGTGTTATCCTGTAAGCCTAAAAGGTGATCAAAGCGAATCCGTTGGTAAGTGTCCGCGTCTTTCGAACGCACATGATGATGGCGCCACGTTTTGTACCAATTGAACGATTGACAACAAAATTCCACGCAGCTGATAATGGGGAGTGATTTCTTCGAGGTGGAGGCATCTCGCATGTTCGGCGGGCCAGCATGATGAACAGCGTATTGTATTGTACAGCTTCCTGCTGTATGTGGGCCATTGTTTTCCACTTCCCATTGCTTTCACTTCGTTCCTTTTTCTCCCTGCCTCTTCCATCTTTCCCCTCTGCTTTTCCCCTTGTTTTCTTTGGGCGACAGCGAGAAACTGAATCACAATGTGCAAACAGGCATACATGTGTGGAGCGAGAGCCACTTTGTGATGGTGAATTTTATTCCAAAGCCTTTCCTTTTTTTTTTCTATTTTTTTGTAGCAGGTCCCGTTCTCTCCCGTGTCACATCGATGCCAGGACATGGGATGAGAGATCAGGATCATTGGGCGCCAACTAGGAGGACAACAAGCTGCCGCGCCGTGCAGAAGGGAATGTAACCAGAGACTGGAAGCCCAGACAGCGCGGTACGAGGATTGCGAATGGCATGTGTTGCTCCTCCATATGTCAGCAATCCTCAGCCCGAAGCCCCCCCCCCCTCCCTGTTATGGAATATCCACTGCTGACAAAGAATGCAAGAAGGACCACTTCCGAGCGGTGTACGTTTCCGAAACATGATTGCTTTCTTGATGGGGATTGTTGTAATGGCAAAAAAAGGAAGAAGCCCCCCCTTCCGCTGCCGTATTTGACATACTGTCGATACAATACTGGGCCTGCCTTGTCATCTTGGGCGAAGAGAAACAGAAATGCACGATTTTTGGACCCGCCCCCCGTACTGGTACCACCTCGACCCCTGTCAGAGAGTAACCCCGGGGTGCTGTTGCTATTTATTCTTGCTGCAAATGCTCTTGCCTTCACGCGAATGCGGCCTCTTGCGGCCTCCTGCCAAGGGAGGACGGCTGAGTGAGGCATATCGAGCTCGGACGTCGCCGCCGGCGACTTGCGCGCGGAATGCTTTGGAGCATCCCTCTTGCATCACATCATGAGCGAATCCTTCCACGTCACAAGTTCTGGCCCCGCGAGGCATGCTCGTGCAGCGTACATACATCACCATCCCGGGTCGCCTGCCACTCGCGATGGATCAGGGCCAGCTGTCCCAAGAGTACAGTACTCTACGCTCCACTGTCCATGGGCGTCGTACAGCTGCAGGTATTGAATGCGTCAATGGTACGACTGCGCATGCGGCCCAGACCGGGGCAAACACACCTTTATGTGAGTACGTATTGTTCAGCACAGTATATAGTCTTGTACACCAGGCAGCAAGGGGTCGAGAAAGGCGGAATCCCGTCGAAGCGGCGGTGCCGTCCATGGTGAACTCAGAAACAGGGAATAAATGCATGGGACAGGCCGAAGCCCACGGCTGCTCCAGACACGACGACTCCCCGATAGTCTCAGACCAATCAAGCCACAAGGCCATGCAGTTTGCTTCCAACCACGAGCTGGCTGGCCGCCACGAGCAGCGATATTTCATTAATTATAAATGAACTGACCAGGCCCATCCGCTGCCAATACGCGGGCGTCATGGCCCGGGCCCCCGGTCGACTCAGTGGTGACCCTGGTTCTCGCGCCCAAACCCAGGCCGACGCAGAGGAAGAACAGCCAACCAGCTGCTGGAAGACTCCACGGCAACCCTGGTTTCTTCGATGCGCTACGATACAAACGCGCTAGGCCTAGTCGCTGCCGCCCGCCGGTACAATACGACACTGCCCGCACAATAGATGATTCTCGTGTATTGTACCGTCCGTATGTACTTACGTACCTCATGTCCAGAGCGCTGTAGGCACATGCGCCCATAGTTGACCCCAACTCCAATCCATCCGGTCCTCCCCCTTTTTCCCCCGACGCGCGCGCATACTCGAGGGCTGGACGTCGAACGACTTGCCGCCCTCTTCCAACCACTCGTCCTCGATGAGATGGGACAGCGCTCTCGTTGCACTGTCAACTCGCGTTTGATCGACCACGGTGGGTTCACGCCCCGGCAAGCGGTGCCACCATCTTTTTTTCGCACCCGGCCATGCCACTTCTGTGTGTGCTCGATGCTGGCCCTGCTGCAAGCTCCACTCTGTCCACATTCTCCACCCCCCCAGTCGCTCGCCTGCTCGCCTGCTCGCTGCTGACTGGCACTTGCAGGCGTCTTGTCTTCCTCCCTCTGTTCCTTCTCGACACCTCCTCCACCCTCTGACCAACGATCATATCCAAACAAACGAACCGAAGGGACTCGGAAAAAGAAATCTGCCAATCCACCATTCTTTTCCCCTTTCCTTCTCTTTCCCTTAACCCTCCCGCACATTTTGTATTCATAAAAGTCATCGCAGCGCGCCTCTACACCCTCTCCTCCTCACCACGATACCCCCCGATACCCCCGATACCCCCCCCTTCTTTTCTCGAATTCGGGGAATTGCTGCCATTTTCCTCTCCAGCTCTATCTTACACGCCCTTTCTTTGTACTCTGTGATACCCACGCAGTTGGCCGTCGCTTTCTCATTGCTGCCATTTCTGCCGCTCAGTGTCGTCGCATGTCGCATCTCATCCGCACGTCGTAAATACCTCCCACCTCGCTGGGGCCGACAAGATCGTTTTCAATATCCGTCCTGCTTTCCTGCTCAACATGAATAAGTTGGCAAACATGCGTCACTGGTCCGAGAGGATGAGTCCCAACTTCGGAATGGGTCGTCCCAACATGCCCATGAACGGCATGAACCCGCATCCCAAGAGTTCTGCTCAACCCGCTGGTCCCATCAGCTCGCCGCAAGCTGCCGACGTCACGATCCATTACTCATTCAACGTCCCCTTCGCGTCCGATCTTGCCGGTCCGGATACCGAGGACATCGTTCACGCCACAACCGACGCCGTCCTACGTTGGACGCACCCAGCCGACGCACCCGATGACGTACAAGTCCACGAACTTCCTGTTCACGTACAAAATCTTGCCAACCTTGCGAGGCTCTGTCGAGATCTGTCCGTGGGACCTTTGCCCGTCGAGGCACACGTTGTGTCTTCCTCTCCCAAGAATGGTAGAGGTCAAGTCACCACGGTCTGCCTGGCAGGTTCACCTGAACTGGTCCACAAGAGCCGAGAGACGATTCTGAACGAGATCCCCATCGCCATGGTATGCACACCTCTAGACTGAAGATGATGTAGACGGTCGTTCCGACACCCCATCCAGAGATGTTGGATTGCCCCTGAGAGAGAGAGATCCGGTATTAACTTGATCACAGCGCTGCACGACAATCGACATTGACGGAAAGCTTGTTTGTGATTTGAATGCCGGCATGCTCAAGAAGCCCGTCGTAGAAACTTTGGATTACGTCTCGTCTTTCTGCGGCGTGGATATCTTCCTTCTCGGTCCAAAGCTTACACCGATGGTGGACGGTGTGACAGGTGATTCCGAGATGCGAATGGATCAAAGATGGAGAGTCGCCATCTACGGTGATGTTCTCGCGTCAGAGCACGCGAAGGCGCGTGTCTTGATACACATTGACACTTTGGTATGACCTTCTCTCGGATCCCTACGCAGCCCGTGTAGACTGACACACTCGCAGCTTGGCCGCGTCATTGATGCCACGCGCATAGAATTGTCCCTCCATCAACTCCTTTGTGGACGTCATCGCAAGAACATCAAATTGATCGAGTCTTCCACAGGAACGGCCATCTATTTTCCGCCCTTGTTCTCACAAATGTATCGCTACTGTCCACAGAATGCTACGCGGCGCGACCCTTCGGATATCTTCATCACTGGTGATACCCCGCAGGCGATCGAGGTGGCTAAGCAGAAGCTTCACGAAACCGCTTCGAGAATTCGCCTTTATGTCAAAGACGTTACTATCCCTGCCGCGAAGATCGATTGTATACTCCTTGGCCGTCTTGACAAGGTTCGCAAAATACTTGAAGCCAATGGCACGTACATCATGTTTCCTCCCCTCGCTGGCCAGAGGACCCTGGTTCGTGTCCAAGGAAGCGAAGGTCTGCCCGTGGAGCGGACTGTGAGGGAGCTCATGTCTTTGGTAAGCGAAAAGTCGGTACTTGCTGCTGCTGTGGTTGAGCTGACGAGTGATCACGCGCAGGCCGGACAATTCTATGGAGCCGGATGGTACATGCAACAACCAGATCCGAGGCAACTGCCTGCTCCAGCCGATATTCGGATCATGCTGGCAGATATTTGCGCCAATGCTGAGGCTGATTTGTCCTACGACAAGGCGAGCTTCACAGTCACCGGAGCGGACGATGCCGTCAAATGTGCCTTGACAGTCATTTCGCAGCTCCCGTTTGTCACGCAGTCGCCCTATCAAATTCGTGTCAAGATCGAGTTGGCGAATGAGCACAAGGAGTTTGTGAGTGGCAAAAAAAATGGCAAGATCAACAAGATCATGGGACAGAGTATGTACTCACCGACACCAAAACCGGTTGCCGAAACGAGAAGGCTGACGAGCGAAAGGCAATGTGCAAATCATATTCGATGGCTTCAACGAGTACAACTTCAACATCGACGTGATGGCTGCCAGCTACGACTCCATGAAGCAGGGGCTAGCTCTTGTCGAGCAGGAGATGCCGGCATCCATCTCCTTCCACGTGCCCGATCAGTACCACAAGCGCATCATTGGCATAGGTGGCCAGCACATTCAGCGTATCATGAAGAAGCACTCTGTCTTCGTAAAGTTTTCCAATGCCATGGATCGAGGTTCGTGCATGAGATTGTCCGGCCCTGACGATAATCGATGGCTAATCGATGCCCTAGGCGGTTTGGGACGTGAGGAAGATGACATCAAGGTTGACAATGTCATCTGCCGCACTCCGGCTCGAAATGCTCAAAATCTCGATGCGGTGAAGAATGAGATTCTGGAGATGGTGGACCGGGCTGTAAGGGAACACCCTTCTCCTTCCCAACAATCATCTCATGCTAACTGTTGTTGCAAGGACTCCGAATACACTACCCAGGTTGCCAGTGTAGACCGCCTGTACCACCGTGAGCTCATCGCCCGCCTGCCCGAGATTGACGTATTGGAACAGAAGTTCAACTGCAAGATCAACTTTCCCAGCACTGAGGATGCCAGTGACGAAGTCACTGTCACGGGTCCCCAATGGCAGGTTCCCCACTGCGTCGATGAATTCTTGGGAATGGTTCCAGATAAGCACGAGCTTGTCCTTGCCCGCACTCCAGACCTGGTCAAGTTTCTGGAGTCGCCCAAGTTCGCTACGGAATTGATGTCGAAGTTGAAAACCCAGTACGAAGTGGAGGTCACCGTGCATCAGAACCCAGACGAGCTCACCGAGGAAGGGTCCCCGACAATGACTCTGGTTTGGGGCTTCACTCGAAACAATGCCGGAGGTCTCCGCGATGCCATGGAATTCCTCCAGGCTCAGATGGCTGCCGCGACAGTCGAAGCCATCATAGTCAAGGGCTCCATTCCTCGTCCCAAGTCGGACTCGTTTGAAGACTCTCTTCAGTACTTTGACTCCAAACTTCTGCAGCATGCACCTGCTTCGTCCTCCAACGATTCTCCTGTCAAGGCGGGATTCGGTGCGGAGGTTGCCCGTGAGAGAAGCAGCATTCTCGACCGCCTTCGCAAACCCGGCAGCATGACGTCCATCTCTGCATTCCTGGACCGCAGAAAGAACAGCTCACAATCGATGAATGGCAGCTTCTTCAAAGGGTCCAGCAATGTATCCAAGTCATCACTGATCTCCATTGAGTCCACTCGCAGTTTCAATGCCGATCGCAACCCTTGGAATGATAGTGGCGTTAACTTGGCCGAGGACGATAATCCGTGGGCACCTCGACCACTCAGCAAACACACAGATGGCAAAATGCCCACTCCTCTCCCCGGCGATGTGACACCCCGCCACAGTACTCGCGCCTCGGGTGACAGCGGGCGCCCATCTACTTCACACTCTTTGAATTCAGGATACCCCGCCCCGGTTGCTTTTCGTTAGATTCCCCCATTTTAGATTGATTTCCAAGCGAATACCCCGGCTGGATATACCCCACGTCGCAACAAAAAAGATTACCCTTGAGCATCCGACACTGCACGTGTCGCTTTGTGGCTGCTTTTGCTCGCTGTTCTGACAAATTGTTTTTCTGTCATGCTGTATATGTCTCATGATAAGTTGTTTGCTCGTGCTTCAAGTTTTGATTAGTGTTTTGCTTCAGAACTGCTGGTCTTGAAGGCCGGCGGGTTTGAGCCCCTTTTTCTATACCCAAGCATCACGGTGGGACACCGTACGCAAGCTCGAAAAAAAATACCCTAGTGGCACATATTGCCGACACATGAATGCATGGATGCTGGAAAGCTTTGCCACTTTTTTCGGCAAGAGAACGGACGGACTAGCGGAATGTACGAATACATGGAATTGCAGTTGAGATTTCGGCGAGTCACTGTTCGTTGTCTCTTACAGTGGCAGCCAGTTCGGTCTCGACATGACAATCGGACGTGTTCACGATCTTGACGATAGTGAATCGCCACACTCGCGCCCATAACGGTGGACTAGCGAAGCGAGACAATAGAACGTGAATAGTGGCACGCATCTTGCTCAGAGACATCACGTGGTGTATCATTGTGAAGATGGTCTGTTGCGATTTCAGAGAGTGCCTCGTAAGTGACGACAAAGAACCATGATTGCGTGAGATGATATTATTTACAGAGGAAGTAATCTTGGCCCTGAGTTCTTCCCATTACCCTCAAAACCATCGCCTGTCTGTACCGAACATTGGAAAGGAGTCCACGTCGTGTAAAGTACAGCCTAGGCCACGAGAGGCCCTACAGAGACACGTTCCCGACCCTGTCTGGCCTCCATGATGCTCACATGCCTCTCCCTCCTCCGCTGTCCGGCCTCAATCCTAGCGAACTGGCCGCGGGCGCCGTGCTTCAGCTTGGTGATCATATCGGCAGCCTTGCCCTTTGTCAGTTCCGAGACGGTCAGCGCTTTGGCCTTGCCGCGCAAACGATTCACAAAGTCGAGCTGGCCTTGCGTCGGCGGCAGTCGTCTCCAGGGCTGGTTTCTGGATATGTAGCTGTGTGGGAAGGCGTTGGCAGCATAGCTGTCGGCTCCGTGAACAGCGTCATTGAAGGTGGCGGCGGTCAGGATCTCGCGCGGCGCGGCAAAGGGCGACTTGGAAAGACCGGCGGGGAGGGAGCGGACTTCGAGGGCTTTGTATAGTGGTGGTGGTGCTGCTGCTGCTGATGATGATGATGATGACGATGATGACGATGAAGGGGGCGGCGGCGGAGGAGGAGGAGGAGCAGTAGAGTGCCCGGCCGGAGCTTGTATGCGCTCGATGCGGATGTAGGAGCCGCTGGGGGCGGAGAGGACAAATCGCTCGGCGCCCGTCTGGACCCATGCGTACTGGCTGATGGCGCGGATGTGCTGCTCACCCGAAGTGTCTGCGATGAGGTCCAGTACTGACGAGTAGTCTGTGAAGGTGACGGCATCCCCGGCGGACTTTTTCGCCGACAAGATCAAGGAGGCGGAGGCGGAGGCGGAGGCTGGTGGTGATGGCGAGTCGGACGTGTCTGGATTCAGTTCCTGGTGGCGGCGCCGCGCCTTGATCGTCTCCATGTCTGCGACGGAAGCCTTGTCGACGAGCTCATCCGGGTCGAGCCCGAACAGGGTCGGCGTGGTGACGATGCCCGTGTCGAGGCTGGAGACCATATCAATGACGTGGCAGTTCTTCTTGCCCGGGTGCAGGCGCATGCCACGCCCAATCATCTGGACGAGCAGGTTCCTCGAGCGGGTGGGCCTCGCGAGGACGATGCAGTCAATGTTGGGGATGTCGGTGCCCTCGGTGAAGACGCCGCAGTTGACGAGGACGGGGAAGCGGCCCTGCTTGAAGGCCTCGAGGATGGCGCTCCGCTCGACCTTGGGCGTCTCGCCGGTGACGAAGCGCGCGTCGTAGCCGTGCTCGCGAAAGGTGCGCGTCAGGCCGGCGACGTGGGCGAGGTCGACGCAGAAGACGAGGGTGCTCTTCCGGTTGTGGTCGGCGGCCTTGGCGCGCCAGCTCCGGACGGTGACGTCGTTAACGGCGTCGGTGTTGACGACCTCGGAGAGCTCGCCGGTCTGGAAGTCGCCCGAGGCGCCGCTGCGGACCTTGGACAGGTTGGCCGACGACTGGACGGTGGTGAAGACGACGTCGGCGAGCCAGTTGTCCGAGATCATGTCGACGTAGTCGCGGTGGTAGACGATTTCGTCAATGGCGGCGCCGAGCTTGACGCCGTCGAAGCGGGAAAAGGTGGCCGACACACCGATGAGGGTGGGCGACGACGGCTGCTGCTGCTGCTGCTGCTTCTCCTGCTTCTTCTCGTGTAGGCCAAAGTGCCGCAGCGTGCGGAGGTAGCCGGGCGCGACAATGTGGTGCGCCTCGTCGACGAGCACGAGCTTGTAGTGCGCGGGGGCAAACTTGGCCAGCCGGTCGCGCGACGTGATGCTCTGCACGCTGGCGATGGTGATGTCGGCCGCGCCCGACGCGTGCAGCGAGCCCATCTCAATCTCAATCGTCTTGTCCGGGTACGCGAGCTGGCAGTGCCGCGCTGCCTGCTCGACCAGCTCGCGCCGGTGGGCGAGGATGAGCGTGCGGTCGCCGCCATTGGCACGCGCCGGCACCTTGTCTATGAGCTGCGTGAAGATGACCTGTTGCCTCGGTGTGAGCGGAGCTGAGCTGAGCTGAGCTGAGCTGAGTGAAATGAGTGAGAGGGCGAGTGAGTGAGTGAGTGAGTGAGCGAGCAAGTGATGAAGGAAGCGACTTGAGCAATTCTCAACATGTCCACAGTATATATATGTATATATATATATATAATATTTCTTTCAGGACTCTTGGGTCCGAGGGTGTATCTTACCGTCTTCCCACTCCCCGTGGCGAGCGAGATTCCCACGCGCGTCTGTCCGCGTGCCAGCGACTGGAGCACCGAGTTGATGCAGTCCTGCTGGTAGTCACGCAGCTTTGGCTTGGCCGTGAGTGAGAGCGGCGCGGCGAGCAACAACTTGCCGACCGGCCTGGTCCAGCACGGCCTCTGGGCCTCGAGTCGTCGAGGGAGGATGCATCTCGCAGCGGTGCGTAGCATTGCACATCATGAAATGGCCACTGGTGTTGACACGCGCGTCTGTCTGTCTCTACGCCATCCTGACAGAAATTTGGTCTCGTTGCCCGACGCAGCGGTGGGTAAGCTTCAAAAAAGGGAAATTTCCCCTGATTACGTCAGCGGCCGCAATACGTCTCCCCCGTGCAACGGGACCCTTCGAGCGCAGCGAGGACAGCCTCCGGCGGCCTTGCCGGGGGCTGGCCTCGCAAGCTCGGAAGTCACGACTTCAACCGCCCGGGCCCCTCGAGCTTGCGAGGCCAGCCCGCATCAGCTTGTACACAACGCGCCTCCGGGCTGGCCTCACTGCGCTCGAGGTGAATGTGGCAGCTCGCGCCGCGCATCTCATGTGGGAGCTGCACAAGATGTCCCTTCCGGTGTGATGGGACAAGAGGTGAGAGTATAGGGGTGTGCATCGTCCGGCTCAAATGTGTGGCGCTTGAACGGCTCGGCAGGTCTGATGCCTGGTGCGTCGTCATCCACAGACATCGCAACCATCTCATTCGTCTTTGACGATCCTTAGATCCTTTTGCACAGTCGCACACAACGTCTCAGTTCCCGCTGTCCATCAGCACAAGCCAACTTTTTCTTTTTCTTGTTCCCTTCCTCTTTTTGAAGCACTGAAGTCGACTCCAAATTGCTAGCTTGTAGAGACCGTGGGCTCTTAGGTAATCAGCGGCCCCACGCCTCTGCCTGTTCATTCACTTTGGCTTCACTTTAGACTCCATGTGAAGAATCTGTAAGCTCGGCGTGCCAAAAAGAATAAAAAAGGAAGAAGGGGAATATTAGGACAGCATCGTAGCCACATGGCCCTTCTCGCCCCGATTCTCAAAACGCACCGTCCAGAAAGCCGCCACCAATGCACGCGCCATAGGAATGCCCCCCCTGCACATCAATCTGGTACAATGTCAAAACTACATGCGCCGCCAACAGCCACCACCTTCACATGTGAGGCAGCATGGATCCTGACGAGGACTACTGTGCCGACAATGGCAATGAATCGGAAGACGCACCAGTCGAGTCGCCCACGAACCCAGCGCAGCAATCCCTGGTAGAGGCTGCAGTTGGTTGGGACGCCTCTTATGAGCCGAGTGAAGCATCGGCCGGTGATGCCAACGCCGAGGAGCAGCTGTCGCATGAGGACGACGCCTACAAGAGTCAAGGCTCGAAACGCTCTGCTGGCCCACCCGATGCGCAAAGACCTTTCAAGCGGCAAAAGGGCCTCTTGAACAGCGAGTATCTGGACCTGCTGAACCGCGAGATTGGGGACGCCGCGCTCCACGTCAGCCTGGAGGACGACATGAAGCTGCCGAGCTCGCAACACGGGCTCGTCAAGTGGTCCTCGATAGAGAAGCGTCAGCTCTTCGAAGCCCTGTCACGTCTGGGGAGATATGATCTGCCAGGCATCGCGGCTCGAGTCGGCACGAAAAATGAGGTGGAGCTGCAGCACTACATCAATCTTCTCCAGGAAGCCGTCGACACCCGCAAGAACGGCAAGTTTCGATCCTACCTGGAGTACGCAGAGATCCCGGCGGCATTCGAGCTCAGTCCGCAGTGCTGCCACGCCCAGGAAGAAGCGGCGGACGCCATATCCGTCCGCCAGGAGCTCAAGGAGGTGCTGAGAGAACAGCACAGGTGGGGAGAGTACTGGGACGTGACGCCGTCTTTGGCGCGTAGATTGAGCGGTCCCTCCGACGAGGAAGAGGACCGAGGCCCCAAGAAGGCGCCTCTGGCCGCCGCGCAACTGTTCAATCTGCCTGTCTGGCTGGAATTGTCGGAGCGCTTGTTCATGAACTCGTCCATCCCCGGCAGCAATTGGAACTACATTGAGGACAAGCTGCCTTCGGTGTGGGCCACGGCTTTCGACGACTTCTATTCGCTCACCGTGTCCATCACCCGTCGGCTGGTTCAGACAGTGCTCTTCATCAGCATGTCGAGGATTCGCGCCAAGAGGGAGTACCGTACGACAGTCATCCGGAACATTGTTCGCACGCAGGATGTGGCCGCTGCTGTCGCTTCGTTGGGCATGTCGCGCCATTCGCACGAGTTTTGGAAGTCGAGCGCCCGGCGGCTTCGGTTGGACGTTTTCGAGAAGCCTCCCCAGGAGGATGGCGGCGGCGGCGACGACGGAGTGGGCTATGGCGAAGAAGACCCGATGACGTACGAAGAGGTAGAGAACGCCCTCTCTCCTGAACTTGAGCCAGAACCGGAGGAACCAGAGGACCCGGCCGCCCCAGGCCAGCGCCGGGTATGGCGATTCCCCGCCACACAGGATACGAGCGGAAGCGAGGACGAGGACTCATCGGAATACGAGACGGGGAGTGAAGGCGAGGCCGAGATGAAGGAAGAAAATGAGGAGTTGAGTCAGGAGTACAGGGAGGTTTTGTGGTGCTCGTCGGCCGGCCTCCGAGATGTTCGCGGTGCAAAGGAAAGCCTCGAGCTGCGCATCGCTGCCGAACGACAACAGGAGGAGCAGGCAGCGCTCCACGACCGATACGCCAGCCATCAGGCAGAGACAGAAATGTGGGACATTCTACAGAAGAAGCCGCCGGCAGAGGCGCCCAAGGTGCAAAAACCGGGCGCTATACGCAGATGCAAAGCAAACTTGGAGGAGGTGTTTCCCCCAGCCCACGAGTGGGCGTCCAAGATGGAGTACTTTGCGGAATGGGAGACTATGATACCCAGAGAGGACAGAAACGAAGACACTGTAGGGGACGTGGATGGGTAGGATGCGTCATGGGGTCAGGATCATCGAATCGCTGTTGGAAGTGGGATCGCTACTAGATACCTACCTGCCGGAATCGCTTTTGGGTATCTGTACCTGTGTATACATTAAATAAGACGAAGTGGGTGTCGCCATACTCGGCCCAAGGTCATCGCCGTGACCTCGTGTGCCGAACGGTCGGTTTCGGGGCCGCACTTCTCCTTGCCGTCTTTCTCGTCGACCGGGAAGCTGGAGTGCCTGATTCTTCGGCGCTTCCTTCCTCGATCTCGTCTTCCGAACTGCTTTCCTCACTCTCACTCTCATCCTCGTCTCCCTCTTCTTCGTCATCTCCTCCCTCATCGGCGTCCTCTTCCTCCTCTTCTTCTTCCTCCTCCTCCTCCTCCTCTGTCGTTTCTGCCTTTCTGTTTTTTTCGCTCTTGTCCGGCTTGCGCTGCTGGCTGGCGACTCTCGGGCGACCCCTCTTGCGCCTTGCCGGTTTTGCCGCCACCGGCGGCGGTTCCATGACGTCCTCTGTGTCATCGGCTTCCGTCTCCGCCTCCTTGAGCTTGGCCGCCGCGAGTGAGCGCTTGCGCTTCCGGGCCTGTATTGGACTGGGAGAGAGTTCCAGTTCTGGCGGAGAAGTCGGTGCCTCACTCGGGCCCGCCAGCGCTCTCGCTCTCATGGCCTCGCCGAAGACGGACCGTGGCAGCGAAAATTCGACATATTTATCCGAGAGTTCGTCGTCAATATTGTCTTCACGCTCATCGATGAGGGGCAGGTTGTAAAACGTTCGTAACTTTTCCCAGATGTGGGGTATTCGAGTGTGCTGGTAGATGTCGGGGTCGATGCCGTGATTTCTCAGGTGTTCGGAGATAGCAATCATCCTGAAATGCTTATGCATGCCTGCCAATGGTGAGCGACACAAAACCCTCGCGCGCGCGCGCGCAAGAACGAACCAGCAGGCTTCCAGCGGATGATCCCTTTGAACATAGAGGCTACCTGGTCGTCCGTCCACATTTTGTTGTAAATCGATTCAGCCTGTTCGTTGGACGCGGGCGGCACGACCTCGCTGACGACCGGACTGTCTACATCCATGGCATCGTTGTCGCGAGGGGTGGCAGGCTGTGCATGCTGGGCAGGCTGGCCACGCGCTTTCTTCCTCGGAGGCATTGTGAGCTTGTTGACGAACGCCGCCTGTTGAAAGCTGCTACATAGGTGCCTATGGCCTTGCAAATGGTGATATGTCGGACTGAGCCAGCTCCGAGATGGCGCGTGGCAGCAGTAGAAAGCTCCGACCTGACTGTATGAAAGTAGCTACCAAAATGTACTGAAGCTCATCCTCCAAGTTGGCGGCCAAGCTGTCGAAATGAGATCACAGGTGCGCCTGCCCCACCACAGGCCTGGCAGTTGCTACGCGGCGGCAGCTCATCGCGGCTAGTGGACTCATTCCGACGCCTGCGGGGCAAGGTACCAGGCACTGACGCAGCGGGAACACGCCTGGGCGCGCACATCCCAACCCACAAAGGTGCACTCACACTCAAGAAGCCCGACACAGTCCTCATCAAAGCTCTCCAGAAGACAGAGCTATCGCATCACAATGGAGTCATGGACTTCGATGGCGACGAGGCAGACGTCTTTGCCATTCCGGTCTTGTGGAAGACGTCCAAGTGGCTAGATCAAGTGACCAAAGAAGCGTCGACATCTCTCTTTGCCCAAGGGGTACAAGGTGAGGGCAATCGCTGGGAATTCCCGCCTTTCTTTTCTCCCTTTCATCGTTTCTGTGATAGCAGATGCTTTGCAGCTCAACTGACGTGGCGATGCAGCGGCGCTTAGTCACAATGAGCCGGTCGCACTCCCTCTTGCCCCCTTGCGAGTCGAATCCGAAGGCTTCTTCAAGCTGCCTCAAACGCGACCCGACGTTGGATCCGAGTTCCTAGATGTTGCCCCAAAGTCAGAGCCGTGCCATTTCGTTCTGTCGCCTGCGGCAGAAACCGACGCTCGCAGCAATGATTGGATGGACGCTGCAGCGACCCATCCGGAGCCCGTTGCACTTCGGACTTGGGAAGGCTTCAACACCGGACAATGGGCGTCTCACGCGCCGTCGTTGCTGAGTGAGGCTGGTCCCGAAGCTTACGATTCAATGTTAAACTGGCCGACGGATCCTTTGGAATTGAAGAATACAAATAGCCCGGTCGTTGAGACTCAACCATACTTTGCATCGTTGTTGGCGCTGAGTCTCGGCCGGGAGTCGGTTTTTTTCGTCAGGGATCACAGTGATTCATCCTTCAAATGTGTGCTGCCAGGCTTCCGAATTCCCGGGTATACTCATCAAATTCTGCGACAGGTGGAGATGCAAGCTTCCAGGTGTGGCAATGCATATCAGCAGCTCGCCGCATTCTCTCAATCGTTGTACAGTACATCTTCGAGTCGATGCACCATTGCTCTTGCGAGTGCTATCGGAGAGATACTCCGAGCAATTGAGCAACGCGTCGCTATCGATAGACAGGCTCCCAAGTCCCTGCTGCAGCTGCAAGCCACGGTCGGGCAAGCCTTGGCGATTCTTCGCCCTTTGCAAGATTTGGCGGACCAAGTGCCCCCGCATTGCACTGATAGAGATATCCTGCAGCTGGTCTTTCGAGCTGCGTCAGCTTTCGACTTCGGTGAGAAGTTTGTGCGCGACATGTTTTGTGGGATTTTGCGACTTGTTTCCGTTCCTTGGATTGAATTCGTGGAGGAATGGATTGGAACGCGGCCAGAACTTGGTTTGGTGTTCACGACGGCCAACGTCGGAGAAAGCAAGGGTTTCGTGAGGGTCGATACCCAAGTGTTCACAGACGATTTTGGTCGGGAGGTGGAAGAAACAGACTTCCATTTGGATGCGGACAAAGTGCCAGATTTCCTGCCAGCGGATATTGCAGAGGTCATCTTCGAGACGGGCCGAAACTTGCGATTCATTCGGTCATTCCACCCGAATCACCCACTGGCCAAGTCCGATGTCATGATGGCACAAGCAGCCCCAAAGATGAAATGGCTCTTTGACTGGAGCTCGGTTCTCGAGCTGGAAGAGAGCGTCAAGCAATACGAAAAACGCGTTCTCAACACCATCGAAAAGACTAGGACCAAGCATTACGAACCGATGACTGCAAGCTACTCAGAGATGGAGCCAGGCTTCGAGCTGGTCTTCTTCGGACTGGATCAGCCTAAGCTGGAAGAACGACTTATTGCATCCATGCATCAGCTCAGTCAGCCATTCCCGGTGGCGTCGGACGCTGGCTCACTTGGATGTCTCCTTCAAGGCGGACTTACTGAGCACCCTGGTGAGGACTCTAGCGCGCCAGGCGAAACGCCACACTGGTCGTTGGTACCAATCCTCTCCTTTGGAGGCATTGTATCCTCTCAAGCTCATCTGATTAATCATGAAAGTTTGCGTCTCTTATTTGAAGCTCATCAGGTCCAAGCGCACCTGAAAGTGCAGAGGGAATTCCACATGCTGGGCAATGGCCTCTTCTGTAGTCGAATATCTCACGCGCTCTTTGATCCAGAACTCGAAACGGCGGAGCGGCGCGCCGGCGTAGCGATGCAAGGAGGTGTGATGGGACTTCGGCTCGGAGGGCGAGATACTTGGCCCCCTGCCAGCTCAGAACTTCGACTGGTGCTCATGGGAGTGCTCAGCGAGTCGTACAGTTCACAACGGAGCGATGAGACGAATCAGTCCGCGAAGACAAGCCTGGGCGCCACCATGCTACCGGGAGATCTGAGCTTCGCTGTTCGTGACTTGTCTGAGGAGGAGATTGATAAGTGCATGGATCCAGATACACTAGAGGCCCTCGACTTTCTCCGACTGTCGTACACAACCCCCACTGAGCTGACGTGCATCATCACGCCTACACACCTCATGCACTACGATCGAATCTTCAAACTCCTCTTGCGCACAATGAGAATGCTTTTCATTGTCAATCAGCTCTTTCGAGATACAAATCGCCGCGCTAAGCCATGGGATGAGGACAGCGTGACTTATCGGTTTGTCCGAGAATCGCAGCATCTGGTGTGCAGCATCGCCTCGTACTTTCTAGACAGCGGTGTGGCGGGTCCATGGCAAGCATTTGAAGATAAGCTGGATGACATCCGAAGACAGCTGGACACCACCAACGGCCTGTCTCTGGAGGGAAAGGCCGTGTACAGCCCTAGTCAAGTTCGGGATATGCATTCACAGGTGCTTGAGCGGATCATGTACGCCTTGTTCCTGCGCAAGCGTCAGCAGCCCGTGCTGAAATTGCTGGAAGAGATGTTTGCGATCATTCTGGTGTACGCAAAGCATGCGAGGCTACGGGCGCTGGGCAAGCTTCATGGAGACGCAGGGCCGGTGGAAACGGTCCGGCTGTACGCGGAGCTGAAGAAGAAGCTGCAGGTCTTCATTGCCGTGTGCCGAGGATTGTCTGAAAAGGCAAGGGCCGGCGGCAGGAAAGCAACAAAGGGCGTCTTATTCGAGGAATTTGGAACTGGTGATGACAGCTTATTTGCGCAACTGTTGACGAAGCTGGACATGGATGACTACTACTGTAGAGATGGGGCTGATCGCATGTAGCGTGGTGCACGCAATTGATAATGATGGTATGCCGAGCACGAAGACGAGTCGTCGAGTGCTTCCATGTCATCGTATCCGTACGTCGGCACGTCGAAGACGACGGGAAAAGACGCCTCCCCGCCCACTGAAAAGTGTTGCCCCGCTGTCGTCATACCGTGCACAATGAAGAATACACGCGAGCAGAGCTTAGCCGCATTACCACTCAACGCGTTTTGGGGCGGGCGGATGAGACGCGACCTCACCTTTTTACACAGCCAAACATCAATTGCGACAAACAACATGGCACGCCCCGGCGCGACGGCTGCACGCGGACTCTCGTCTATGGAAGAGCTGGAAATGCTGGAGCAATCAATCACTCTGACCCTTCAAGGTACGAACCCTGAGCCAAAAGTCGATGGCGCTCATGCCGACCCATTTAGCTCACATGTAGAGCACAGAAATCGACTACAACTTCAGCAAAGCCCACAGAATCGTGACGTCGAGCATCATTCCGGTGGTCGAGTCCTATGGCGAGCATTCCCGAGCGGTGTGGGGGGCATCCAAGGTCGGCACAAGCGATTCTCTCCGGTGGAAGCCGACATGTGCTGAGCTGACATGACGCGCAGTTTTGGAAACAATTCTTCGAGGCGTCCGCCAATGTCTCGTTGTCGGGCTACGAAGAGCTGGCCAACGATGGGGAATCAACCATCCTGGAGGAGAGTACCGCGATGCAGGACGACGACACGGCCGAGTTCGCGCAAAGCCACCAGGAACAAGCCTCAGCCCAGCCGGGCGATGGGGATGCAACCCTGACCGCAGATGAGTCGAGCTTGGACGACGCAGAATTATCGGGCAGCACGCCTCGTTTCCCGGTGACCAGGACCTTTCGAGCCGACCTCTCCGAAGCGAGCACCCCCTCCAACACCACGAAGCGACAGGCGACAGACCCAGACGATACCACGGTGCTTCAGGACGAGGATGACTCGACCGCCTTTCTGGCTCAGCGGACGGCCCAGCTATCAGACGCGACAATGTCACCAAGACGCCCCCCAGACGGCCGCAACAAAGACCCCTTGCTCCATCGTGTGCTGGACAAGAATTATCGCATCCAGGCAACGCCGCATCGTACGGGGCCCCAAGTCAAACCCCTGAAAAGGGACACTAGCGGAAAGGGCAAGGCATCGTGGCGAGCTGATGATGATTCACTCATGTCATCACCTGACTTGGCACCACCTGCGCTGCGCAGCGAAGTCTTCATGTCACCGTACAAGCTGATGGCCCGCCAGCGAGCGGCAGCCGCTTCACAAGGCCCCAGGACTCCCGGCGTCAGTGTCCAAACACCCGCAATGGGCAAGAAGACGCACGATGCTTTTGCACCCGAGGAGCGCGGCAGACCGACCGGCGGAGCAGCGCGCGAGAGCCAAAAGGATAACATTGAGTGGCAGAGCGAGGATGACGACGACGACCTGTATGCAGGCATGACCCCGCCCAAGTCAATACAATTCGAGCTGCAGCCCTCGAAATTACTACAGACGCCTGGTGAGATGTCTCGTGCTTTCCGTCAAGTTTCCGACACCAGTGCTAACTTGTACAGCTCGGGAAGCGAGCCGGAGAATTATCGGCGACATTCTTACGGACGCGGGTGCGGACCCGGACCCGTCAGAGTATAGCCCGACCATGGTGAAGATGAACGAGGACATGTTGAACGACAGTTTCTAGAGATTGGCTAATCTAATCAAATAAACCATGACGCGCAGTAATTTCCATGTCTGTGTGCCAGGCCAAGAACCCCAGGCTGCGTAGTCCAGTCTTAACTACCCGATCTCGCGGTCTGGCTCAGCGCTTCAACCTATGCACTTCTAGATCACCATCAACCTATGCACTTCTAGATCACCGACGTGGTCGAGGATCTAGACAAAGGAACTTGAATTCCTGGAGGCGAAGCTAGCTTTATCACGGACGGACGTCCCCGGCTTACAAACACTAAACGAATCTGTTTGCGCAAACAAATTGATTGCCATAAAGGTTGTGCTGAAATGTTTTTCTCAATACTGGGTTCATTGAATGGGACAAGTCATATTCCCTCCCAAAGTACTTTTCCCTGTCTCCCAACGCCGATGCCGAAACAAAAACGAGCTATCCTGCTCACTCCCCGTTGATCTGTGATAAGCCAAGACACGAGGGGAGAGACGAAACACTTGTGAAAGGGGTGAGCGATGTGAAGAGCTTTTCAGTTGACGAAGCGCAAAGGAGGCATGGTAGAAATCGGCAGCTTGACTCTTTTCTTCTCGCCGTTCTTTTTATTGCCGACAGAGGCAACTGAGGTGCGGCAGCTCTCGTCAGAGCTGCGGGCGACAGACGAGCGGCGTGCGCCAAACATGTCTGTGAACAGGCGCTTGGCGCTGTGGCGGTCAAAGATTTGAGGAGACGCGGCAGCGTACTCCTGGGTGTTCGAGGTTTGAGCTGTCATTGTGATGTGATGTTTGCTCACGAAATGCAGATGACGATGAGTCTTGTTTGTAGATTCTGTTGCCAAGGTTGAACGAGAAGAAGAAGCTCGGATGGTGCTTGTTCAATGATGCAAGGCGCTCGAGTCATTCTATGGGGTACACACAGCGGTATTTATACCTGGAGTCGACTGAGATGGTGCTGCAGTGGCATCATGGCTGCCCTCGCAGCCGTGAAGAAGAGCGACGAAGGCCGTGTAAGTCGCGGCGGGGACGTGCCAGGGTGCAGTCACGCCAGCCCGGCGGAGCATGTACACGTACAGGTATGATGCGGCAGGGAAGCACAACGGTGAGCGCGGGACCGGGGGCCGCCAGGAGGGAAGGGAACGGGGGGTGTGTGGAGGCCCGGCGGGTGACTCGTCAGGGGAGTGCGTGGACACTGCAGTCAGCACCACCACCACCACCCACCCACCAGTCTAGCCCGAGTCGTCGAAATCTCTGCCTGCTATTGGAACTCTGCAGCCTGGACTCGGCCCCAAGTCAAGAACCTGCGCGAAGCACCTCGAAGACGGCACGCGCCTACGCACTCTCTCTCACTCGCGCGCGTACACCCAGTCGGCGCCCAGCAGACCTATCATGGGCCCGGCCGCGAAGCCCGCCGTCAGCTTCCTGGGGCCGGTGGCGTCATACTCACATCAGGTATCGCTTTCCCGGGGGTGTGGGTTGGTGAGAGACGACGTCTGAGGCTAATGTGAGCATTAGGCAGTCCGCCAAGTGTTTTCTGAGGAGAAATGGGAACTGAGACCGGCGACGACCATTGACGGTATGTTGATGCATTCTGTACACGTGCACCACGCTCTCTCTCTCTCTCTCTCTCTCTCTCTCTCTTCTCTCTGTGTCTCTCATATTCTCTCTGATAAACCGTGACAGACGTGTTTGATGAGGTCCAAGGAGGCCAGGCCGCGGCAGGCGTGGTGCCCTTTGAAAACTCCACCAACGGCTCCGTTGTCTTTACGTTGGACAATCTGGCTGACCGGGAGGGCCGGTACAAGGACATTACTGTCGACGGCGAAGTCTTTGTCAATGTCAACCACTGTCTGCTCGGGCGCAGGGATCTGAACGGGAAGCCGGATGAGACGAATGAAGGGTCGGGCACTTGCACCCCCACCCTCACGGATCCCAGTCCGTCAAAGCCGAGATCGAAGCCTCTTGGCAGCCTACGGCACCTGCAAAGGCTGTATTCCCATCCTCAAGCTTTTGGGCAGTGCAACGCCTTCATTTCCACCTACCTCAAAGGCGTAGACATCTTCGAGGTGAGCTCGACAAGCAAGGCCGCCGAGATTGTGAGCCAGGACAGGACGGGCACGTGGGCTGCCATTTCCAATTCCTTGGCCTCCAGTCTACATGGCCTCGACATGCTCGGCAAGAACATTGAAGACCGCGAGGACAACACGACTCGGTTCCTGATCATCAGTACAACAACGTCGGATGGGCCGAGGAATCGGGAGCTACGCGGGCCGCCCACGACCAAGTCAGGGAGCAAGTCCATGGTGTCGTTTACTGTGCCGCACACATGTCCGGGCGCTCTGGCCGATGCCCTGAGCTGCTTCCGAGAGTACAATCTCAATCTGACGAGCATCAACAGTCGGCCGAGCCTGATCGCCCCCTTTCAGTACATTTTCTTCGTAGAATTCGAAGGACACAGGCGCAATGACCCGGATGGGCGGGTCAAGGGAGCGCTGGAGAAGATCGGCCAGGTGGCTCACGGCTCGCGATGGCTGGGCAGCTGGGAAACGCATCGATGATGGTGTCGATACACAATTTCAAGGCGTCATCCGCACAAGTGCCAGGATTCCTGGAGCAGATGAGCGCGTGGGCAGGACTTCGCCTTGCACATGACTCACTTGTCCAGATGCCTGCAACACAGACGTGGGACAGGTCATCAATTCCAGTAATCATGAGAGTCCCCCTCCTGCAGGACAGCGTCGCTGGCCGAGGAGTCATTCCAGACTGGCGGCATTACAGTGGCAGAGGTGCAGTGCAGCAAGCCAGTAAGCGAGCGTCAGCCGCCTCTGTACTAGTCACACAATCTCACCGTCGTCCAAACTACGTGGCGTCCTCCATACGGCACTGGCTTGGCGGGCGTGTTCTGATGACCATCCTCACAGGCGAGCTTTGGCACTGCCTCAGGTAATGCGATGGCTAGTTTAGGAAAGTCTCACATCGGACGAACACCACCAGCTTCACCGTATCTTTCGGATGTGACAGAGCAGGGCTGCAGCAGCACTATGAAGACTCTCATTGCATCAAACGTCGTACCCTTGCGGGCTCTTCCCTCCCTCTACCTGACCCTAATAAGCGACTCATGCAAATAGGGACTCCTGTCACGGGTCATGGTCATGTAAGACTCGGAGGTTTTGATGAGAGAAAGGATCTGCAGGCCATGACGGTCCTTGAGCTCAGCCGCTGCTTGTCACGCTCCGCTGCGCCTTGGAACCTTTTGGGCAGATAGATCCATTTCCACGGTGGAGAACCACGCGCCGTTGCTTCTACAGTTCCATCCTCCGCGTGCAGCCGCAAGGCTCGAGGCCGAGGCCAGCCGACGTGACGAATGCCGCTCGAGCCAGCCAGCCTTCTTTTCGTCCGGTGCTTGACTGCCGCCAACGCGGCCTCCAACCTGGAAACTCGGGGCGGTCTCGTCGGTCCCGGGGCAAAGTGGATTCCATCTCCCGCGTGCTGGACGGCGGCGCCACGCACGCCGTCGAAGATGGGCCGCGTGCCCGGGTCGTTGGATAGGTGATTCCGGGCCCCAACAATCAAGGTCCCGGACCTTGATGGCTTTCTTGGCTTCATCACAGTGCGCACATCCGTCAAGAACTTGCGGAATGGCCCATGCCTACAATAACCATGTTCTGGCACGCCGTCACCCATTGTCTCCGCCGCAAGAGGCCAGACCTCGGGAGCGCTTGCTGGCCGTTACCGTAGCATAAAGTAGCTACAGTTGCACTGTGATACATAATGAATCGTACAACGGTGCCCAGGCTGTACTCCCGTTGTCACGATGATGAGCTGCACACAGAAGATGTCGATGCTTGCGATGAAGCGACATCAGCGAGATTTGAGGTGTGTCCAATTAAGCGAAAGCCAAATTCACACTCAAGTCAAAAGCATAATCACTCTAAAACTAGGGAGGACATGTATGTCGAGCGCAGCGAGGACAGCCCGCCGCAGGCGACCCCCGGTAGGGCCGCCGGAGGCAAATAACCCGCAGGACTAGTAATAACCAAAAATCCCAAGCTGGATACTATCAAGACAGCGACAATTCGAGCGCAGCGAGGTTAGCCCGCCGGCCGGCCCTAACCACCCGTGGCAGGGACGGAAGCCTAGGGTAGTCAACTAATCCGCTCAGTGCACTGGGGTCGATGGATGCAGCCCCACCACCGTGCAGTGCAATCAGTTCATATCGATAAGCAAAAGATGGGATTTATCGAAAAATTTCCAAGAAACATTGAAACTGGACAAGTGACTGTCTGCCTCGAACAGCTGGGCTGCGCACTCGGTGTCCGACATTGCGCAAACATGGAACAACAAATACATAAGCCGCATCGCAAAGCCAAGGAGAAAAAGAAGCAGTCTGGAGGTATGTGCGCGTTGCCAGGGGGAAGGCTTCTTCGTGGTACTCATCACCTTCACAGATCGTAATCCCAAGGCATTCGCCTTCTCCAAGCCAGGCAAACTACAAAAGGCTGCGGCGAGATCCCAGGACGTATGTCGCGTTACATCTGCAACCTGAAGGGAGACGGCTGTTTTCTTATTGACCGCATCGCAGATTAAAGAGAGACGGCTTCACGTACCTTTAATAGATCGACTCCCCGATGAGGCTCCCCCGCGGCTCGTGGCCATCGTCGGCCCCCCCGGCGTTGGCAAGACCACGATGTTAAAATCACTGGTCCGACGATACGCAAAGGAGACACTATCAGATCCGCAGGGCCCCATCACTGTCGTCACGTCAAAAAAGCAGCGATTGACTTTTCTCGAATGCCCGAACGAGTTGGAGGCCATGGTGGACGTGGCCAAGGTCGCCGACATCATCCTCCTGATGATTGACGGAAACTTTGGCTTCGAAATGGAGACTATGGAGTTTCTGAACATCCTGGCCGCGACAGGTATGCCTGGAAATGTCTTTGGTGTCCTGACCCATCTGGACTTGTTCCGCAAACCGCAGGCCCTCAAAGATGCCAAGAAGAGGTTGAAACGAAGGCTCTGGACCGAGTTATACCAAGGGGCTCACCTGTTCTACCTCTCCGGTGTCATGAACGGCCGCTATCCCGACCGCGAAATACACAACCTGTCCCGATTTCTATCCGTGATGAAGAACCCCAGACCGCTCGTGTGGCGCAACAGTCATCCATATACGATCATCGACAGCTTTCGCGACATAACCCATCCCACAAAGATCGAAGAAGATCCGAAGTGCGATCGATCGATAGTTCTGTCAGGCTATCTCCGGGGTACGAATTTCGCTGCGCAAGGACAGCGTGTACATGTGGCAGGCCTGGGAGACTTCACAGTGGCAAACATGGAGGTCCTACCAGACCCCTGCCCTACGCCATCGATGGAGCAGGCGCTGGCAAAGATGACGGGCAAGACCGGGCGACGGCGACTGGACGAAAAGGACAAGAAGCTACATGCGCCCATGTCCGATCGAAGCGGTCTCAAGATCGAGGGCGACGCCATCTGGATTACGCGGGCGAAGGGGTTCAGTTTCAACAAAGATGCGGAGGGTGTTGAGAGAGGCGAAGGAGAAGAAATGATCATTGGTCTGCAAGCTGAGCGCCGGCTACTGGGACAAACGGAAGACGGCGTGCAACTCTTCTCAGGTGGCGAGAAAGTAAAAGAAGTGGCTGCGGACACAGGTTCTGGCCGCAAAACGCAGAGATATGCTCGGATCCCAGATGGACACGATCAAGGTGATGATGACATGGACGACATTGACGTTGAGGAGGAGGACGACGACGAAGAGTTCGTTGGTGATGACGGTGATGATGACGACTCAGACGGCGGCGTGGAGTTCAACGAAGGCAACATGGGAAAGATGTTTCGCCGAGATGCAGATAAAGCCAATGGGGAGGAAGAGGTGGCCTTTGCAGACAGTGACTCCGATTTGGGCTCGTTATCCGGCGACGAAGGCGAAGAAGATGGCGTGGAGGAGGACTTTGATTCCGACGAGGAGGCGGCGGCCATGCGGTGGAAGGACGACCTGGCTGGTCGAGCCCGAAAGCTCCACGGCAAGCGACGAACCTTTCACACGGGCGATCTCGCCAGATACATGTACGACGACACCATGACCCCACGACAGGTCCTGAAGCGATGGAGCGGGGAAGACGAGGAACCTCAAGAAGAGAACATTGAAGATTCGGACGATGACGAGGACTTTTTCAAGAAGACTAAGGAGGAACAGGAAGATTCAACGGAAGACCGCTTGATACCACTGTACGATTACGAAGACCTAGCAACCAAATGGGCAGAGCGGGAAAACATGGAGGCGCTTCGCCGAAGATTCACCAGTGCATCGCACGGAGGCGGCGGCGACGGTGGCGACGATGACCTTGATGACGAGGCCGAGGGAGGAGACGAGGATGAGGATTTCGATGGGCTCGAAGACGACGACGATGAGGGCGACGGCGTCTTTGAGGACCTGGAAGCCGATACACCAGAGGCACCGGCCCAGACGACCGACGACATAGTTGCGGAGCGTGAGAAGAACGCCAGGAGGAAAGAGGAGCTCAAGCAGCGATTCGAAGAGGAGGACAGAGACGGGTTCCTCAACGACAAGGCGAACGCGCGACGAGAAGGGGGCGACGCGCACGAGTTTGGGGAGGACGAGTGGTACGACGCGCAGAAGGCGGTGATGCAGAAACAGCTCGACATCAACAAGGAGGAGTTTGAGACGCTGGACGAGCGGCAGCGCGCGGCCGTCGAGGGCTACCGGGCCGGCAAGTACGCCAAGCTGGTGCTGGACGGCGTGCCGTGCGAGTTCGTGTCGAGGTTCGACGCGCGGCTGCCCATCATCGTCGGCGGCCTCACGCCGACCGAGGACCGCTTCGGCTTCGTGCAGGTGCGCATCAAGCGCCACCGCTGGCACAAGAGGATCCTCAAGACCAACGACCCGCTCATCCTGTCGCTCGGCTGGCGGCGCTTCCAGACGATGCCCATCTACAGCACGACGGACTCGCGCACGCGCAACCGCATGCTCAAGTACTCGCCCGAGCACATGCACTGCTTCGCCACCGTCTACGCGCCCCTGATTGCGCCCAACACGGGCTTTGTCGGCTTCAACTCGCTGTCATCATCATCATCATCCTCGTCATCATCGGCCGCCGGCTTCCGCATCGCCGCCACCGGCACCGTCCTCTCGGTCGACGAGTCGACCGAGATTGTCAAGAAGCTCAAGCTCACCGGCACGCCCTACAAGATCTTCAAGAACACGGCCTTCATCAAGGACATGTTCAGCTCCGCGCTCGAGGTTGCCAAGTTCGAGGGCGCCGCCGTCAAGACCGTCTCGGGCGTGCGCGGCCAGATCAAGCGCGCCCTGTCCAAGCCCGACGGCCACTTCCGCGCCACCTTCGAGGACAAGATCCTGCTCAGCGACATCGTCTTCCTGCGCGCCTGGTACCCCGTCCGCCCCCACCGCTTCTACAACCCGGCCACCAACCTCGTCGGCTGGCAGCCCATGCGCCTCACCGGCCAGGTCCGCCGCGACGAGGCCCTGCCCACGCCCCAGCCCAGGAACAGCCAGTACCGCCCCGTCGACCGCCAGACCCGCCACTTCAACCCCCTGCGCGTCCCCCGCGCCCTCGCCGCCTCCCTGCCCTACAAGTCCCAGATCGTCCAGCCCCGGAAGCAGAACCGCGACACCTACATGAAGAAGCGCGCCGTCCTCCTCCCCCACGGCTCCGAGGAGAAAAAGGCCCGCGCCCTCATGCAGCAGCTCCTCACCGTCCGCAACGACGCCGCCGCCAAGCGACGCGCCAAGAAGCAGGAGGCCCATGCCGCCTTCCAGAAGAAGCTTGCAGAGAGCGACGAGAAGAAGGAGGCCAGGGAAAAGAGGGAGTCCAAGGAGTTTTGGCGCAAGAACGGGAGGAAGAGGTCCGCGGCCGACCAAAATGGTGGTGGTGGTGGTGGTGGCGGCGGCGGCGGCAAAAGGAGGAAATAAAGACGTAGCAGTAATTAATTCCCTTCTGGCCGCAACAAGCAATATCTACTACATGGCTTAAAACTTCCCTACACACAAGCGTGGTCCCTTGCGCATTGTTCGACATCCGTCCCAATACCTGGGACTTACTCAATTGCTGCGTCGCGTCTGCCCGACCTCGCAACGACGGCAAGCGCCATCCTCTCCAAGGCTCGGCCAGCTCTCTCCGCCATGCAGCATTACACGATAGCAAATTTCATCAGTAAGACATTGCCAGAATCTCATGGCCACAGCAGAGAAGAAACCATATTCAAAGCGCAAAATTCAGGCAGTCTCCAGGTTCCAAATCCTCTCTTCTTCGACTCAGACGCTGTGTGGCCTTGAGAGTGCCCAAGTCTTGATGGAAGCCCGTAACGCCGCCGTTTCCGCTCATTGATGGAACAGCAGCGCACCAGGGAAATTGTTACTGCACCCTTCGTCAACGCTAAACAAAGATCCCTTTGCACAATCTCTCAGACGTCGTTGTCTCCATTACCATTGCCTTCCAACCCAGATCCATCGAAGCGCCCGTTGCCTGTCTCGCTGTCTTCTGTCCGCCGTCGATGGCCAGGTTCCATTTGACCATTCCTTCAACCTGGAACAATGATCATGCCAGCCTGAAGTCCCACGAAGTCCAAATCCCAAGCTTATCAGTCTCGCCGACGGAGAGATGTGTGTGCAGAAGAACCACCGCCGTAGCTGCTCAGGTCAAGGATGACACTTCTTCTCCGCGGCAAAGGGATTCATCATGATCCGACTAGGAAGCTATCAAAGCCTCGGTCTCGGTGAAAACTGGCTTCACGGGCACTTCGCCCGCAGGCTCCGTGGCTGGCTTCAGCTTGGGCTCCTCGGTGGGAGGCGTAGGAAACTCGGGCTTCTTGGGCTGAGCAGCAAGCGCGGATTGCTTCGGGGTCGGCGCGGATGAAGAGGCACCGCGACCACGAAGCATCTCCTGCACCTTGCCGGTGTAATCGCCAGCGTACTGTTTGCCAACCGCTGTAATGTGATCGGCCTGCTTCTGAGCAACGCTCCGAACTTGTGCAGTCTGTTCGTTGATGGCGTCGGAAGCTGTCTTGATATGGTGATCAATAAGCTCCTGATTGGACTTGTACACTAGGGGGACAAAGAATGCTACAGTGGTTGCGATGACGGCCAGTCCCCAGTAGGGCACAAGCTTAACAAGGTGGTATGATATGAAGGCAGCGATGCAAGCCTAGGTGTCCATGTTAGAGCTGGTTGAGCAGCGCGAGAGGCGATCACTTGAAAACTCACAGCAACCGAGGCCGCCGTGTTCTCCACGAACAGGATCCTCTGTGCCTCAATGACGAAGAAATTGACCAATTCGTGGACGTCACCAATCATGTTGTCGAGGGTTGACCGTGAGACCGTGTAGTATCGACGAGGGCGCATCTGGGTGGCCAAACCGTGGCTAAGCACCGCCTTACCGGCAACTTCAGCAGCGACAGTGATGGCGAGAGCCATGGAGGAAAGCTTGAAAGCCCATCGAATCACATCGAAGTATCTAATGGCGAATATAAAAGAGACGATCGAACTATATGCAATGGCAGAGGCACCTAAAGAAAATGTCACGTGTCAGGAGCGATCTGCTGGATGCCTCGCCAGTTGCGTGTCCATGACTCACGTGGGTTGTTCCACGACAGGAGCTCCGTGAAGAAAGAGTGATAGTGTGTCAAGGGCTGACCGGTGACAGCGGGGTCGGTAGGAGTCTTGCGTGAGGCAGCGAGATTTGAGAACTCGGTCTGCGTCTTGATATGTTGGTCCTTGACATTCTGAGCGACAGGTCCTGGAAAACGAACAAGCTACGGTCAGTGTCCCGCCTGATAAAGCTGCCCAGGCTTGTGGAAGAAGTCTTTACCATTTGTAACGGAGTCGTACGCGGCGGCGGCGTCTGTGGATGGTTGCGTCAGGATTCAATTTGCCCATGGCGAGAGATGGCAACACATGTGATAGCACTACATTTTGGATTAGCCACTGGCAAACATAACGGACAACCGAGGGATAACATCTGGGTTTCTGCGAACCTTACTGTTCTTGGTGGTTTCGAGGAGAGAGCCACCATTAGGGGCGGTGTCAGCCATAGCGAGGACGGTGAAGGTGCGCGAAGCTGCTTCGTGCCACGAGGATGAAATTATCTCCTAAGTTTGGCCTCTTGGAGAGATGTGGGCCAAAGAGGGCCAGGGCGTCAGCAGGAAGCTCTGGAGCCGGATATCAGGGAAGCTAGCTAGCAGCCAAGTTTCGATGAGGTGGGGATGGGCAGAAAAAAAAATCAGAGGGAGAAACACGAAATGGCCAAGAGGCGAAGATGCAAAGGAAGCTGAACAATACCTAGAATCAACAGTCAAAGGTGGGTTTACTTTCGCGGTGATGGTTGGGGGGGGGAAGAGAGAGAGAAGTTGGAAGAAGAATGAGGGAGGCAGGGAAAAGGAAAGAAGGAGGTGCGTCAACATAGGCGTTCAGTGGGTATGGATGACGGAAGACGAGACCGGGGCGAGGAGAAAGCAGGGAAGAAGGGAGACAGACGGACAGAGAGGCAGGCAGGCAGGCAGGCAGGCAGGCAGGCAGGCGACACGGACGGAGACGAGACGGGGGACCGTCCCAGCGAGACCAGAACAGCAGGTGCCAGCCGGCCAACCAGCATGCGCGAATGCCACGCACGCCGTGCGATCCGTACAGCGGCGAAGCAGCGACAAGGTCAATGAGACTCCGACCGGCCACGCGCAGCCTACGAATTTGTCTCGGCGATCCTCATCGCCCCCTCCTGAGTCCTGCCCTGCTTTGCTCGCACCATCAAGTACTTACGCACGACGTCAGATACACATACCGAGGACCATTCCGACACCGCGGCCTGCCATGGGCTCGGATGCGAGACAGGCAGCTGTGGAGCTCGAGCCAGTCATCAACGTGGACATGAACGGCCCGCACGCTGACCATGACGACAGTGTGCTTTGCGTGCATGCATGCACCCGGGCAAGCAGGCGACGTCGCATTTTCGTGCCGGGCCTTGTATCTGTTCCTGGCCTTGTGTGCCTTTTCTTCCCTTGTCCCCCTCTCCGCGTGTGGTGGTTTCGTTGGGAGTGGCGCGTCCCTTCTTGTTTGTGGCTTGACCTTGTTTAAACCCTCACGGCAACCGAGCAGCCTGATCACGCGACCTCAAGTCCTTTTTTTTTGACTTCTTCGCTCGTGAGACTCACCTCGTCGCCATTCACATTCATTGATTCGTCCGCAACACACTCAATTGTGCCACGCCCCACCTACAAGGTGGTGTTAGACACCAGGACAAACCAGACACTAAAACAAACCACTGAATTCAAAAGCTAATTATCAATACTTAAGTAAATTAAATAAATAATTATTAATTAATTAATAAATTTCATAATTATAATTTTTCTAAATAGGACGTCATGATTGCCCGCAACAAAGATTTGTGTTTATGCGGCTGCGATAAAAGCCATATTAGGCCATTCTGCACCTCCTCAGAAGATCTATTTCCTGTTAGATCACCGGCATAAATAAAATATGTCTCCCAAAAACACCATTAGCTGCTTATTATATGCGTCAGAAATACAGACTATGTAAATAGAAGATGTCTTTAGCATTATTATTAGTAGTGTTAAGCAGGTGTTGGCTCGGTGCGCTTTGAAAAGGGCATTAGCAACTCTGCGTTTCCGTTGCCCGCGAGTTTTGATACAGCAAGAGGCTGGGCTGCAGAAGACATGGAACGAAGCGTTATGAACGTGGTCATATGGATGTTTGAGTGCTTTGTTTGTGCTAGAACAAGACTGACAGGAACCACATGCTCTAGGATGTGGTCGCAGGTCTTGGAACCGTCCTATCATTTGCTTTCGAGGATAGACATGACCAAGCAGCCCCGTTGCCGCTCGACATCCTAAAAACGGAAAATTCATCACAATCATCTGCATCGGGCGCCAAGCTTGCTTGACCAATCGCACGACGCGAGTTTGTATGAGATGTGCTCTCAGCTGCGTCGTCCTCGTTGCCTCCCCACTCTCTTCTCTCTTGCCGGTGCTTCTCCGTGTTCACCTTGATATACTTGGATTTTCGCACTTCCAAGACCATTCACAACAGCCTTGGTTACAATTTATTTCCACCTCGCCTGTCAAAGTCATGTAGAGATAAATGTCTATGCCCATTCATCCGTGGCAGGAGATCACCCCCCCCCCCCCCCCCCCCCCAACGCCGGCGCATCATGTACAGAGTGTGTAGATATACAGTATTGAGACCAACGGAGTAGAAGCTTTGCCCAACCAGGCCGGCCGACACGCCAGTCTGGGCTTTTGCTTCAAGCAGCAATCAGTGGCTCGTCGACGTTCAGGTTCAAGGTCATGTCCGCCTTCGTCATCGTCTCCATCCCCAGAATCCTCCCGCATTGGGCGTGCTGCCCGTGTTGCTCATTGTCGGCTTCGTGGCACTCTCTGCTGGCGGGCTCGAGGTCTGTCCTGTGAGTCGGCTGAAGACCGCCATGGCACCGACAACGTTGGGCGCTGCCAGGGAGCCCCGAGACTCGGACGCTGATAAGCCGTGGGCCTTGCGCAGTGCCTCGAGCTTCAGCTTGGCCTCCTCGGCCTCCTGCTTCGCCGTGGCTTCAGCCGTTTTCGCCTGCACCAGCTCCAGAAGCAGAGCCTCGTGCTCGCTGGGTGGTGTCTCGACACCTGATGCAGTTGCGAGTGCTGTGGTATGGCTCCGAGCCAGAGAAGACATCCTCTTGCTGTAGTCTGGAGCCTGAGATGGCGTAGATTTGCTCCGCCCGAGCTTCAGTTCTCTCAGCCCGCCATGCTTTCCCTTTCCTGTCCAGTCCATGTCTGCGTCAGAGTGATTCGCTTCAGACGCAGAGCTGCTCGACACCCTGGCTTTCATGCCTTGTATCTGCTTCTCCAGCCTTTGTTTGTCCTGGTGCAGGTTTCTGACGTGCCCATGCCTTTCTCGCAGCTGGTCTCTCAAGACAGAGAGCTCTTGTTCCATGTCGTGCATTTGACGGACGAGTTTCTGAGAGTGGGTTGTGGCGGCCGCCAGCTGATCCTTTGTGCTCAGCAGCTCATCCCGAAGCTGAGCTTTCGATTGGAGCAGGGAAGAGCGGTGTTTCTTTTCGTCGGCTGCGAAGCGGGTCTCAACACGGTCCAAAAGCTCCGAGAGATCTTCGGTTGAAGGTGAATCAATCGCTTCGGTCCCTGTCATAACGCCGACGACTGATGTGTCTTGGCTCGTATCGCCCAGCACTGAGTCGTCGCAGTCAACGATACCATCAGCAAGACCGACTGTTGTCGCTCTCTTGGTAGACTGGGCAGAGTCGACGGGTGTAGAATTCGTCGCCCTCTTCCGTAAGCCGTCTAGTAGCGTTTGTATTGCTTTCTTGTCCTCTTCTCGTTCCTCTCTTTCGGATTGTAACTGATTGGACAGAAGAGCATGATTGCGCTGCAGCTCACTGAGAGCCATCAAGAGATCCTCGATTTGACTGTGCAGGTACCTCTCCTCTGTGGTCTTGACATTTACTGTGGATTTGGGACCGACAGGGGTTGACTCCCGACTAACTGATGCCTCCTCGGTGTTTGCCGAGTCTCGGGATATAGTGGATGCATCAGTTGAGGCTAAACTCATGACGCTCGCAGAGCTGGCCTCCATTGAGTTCAGTGTGGAGGCCAAGCTTTGCTTCGACGTACTGCGACGCAGCATGCTGAGTGGTCGAGCAGGTGCGCAACCAAAGCCCGGAGATAGACTGGTGTTTCTACCAGAAGAGGCCCAGATCCGTCCTAGGAAGCGACTCGCAGCTGTGGTAGTGTCCGAGGTTGGGACTGCGTTCGCAGTTGTGATGAGCGTCTCCCGATAAGCTTGCTCGAGCTGCGCCAACTTTTCCCTCGTCACAGTGCCAGAGAGACTAGCGAAATCGCAAACAAATTCGTCGGCGTCATAGTGATAACAGTCCCACAGACCCCTGGACAGAAGAAGCTGCATGGCATCTTCCAGCTCAGTGCATGCCAGCAGCCGTGCCTCATTCTTCCTCATCAGCGAGAGAGCGACGCGCATCAGAGTCTCGGAGGCTCCCTCGGCGAATATTACATCGTAGATTCGAAATAACATGGGCAGTGGGCATGTGACAGCGAAGAAACTGAGGAACCATTGCGATACATAGGCGGTCTCGACTTGCAGTTCCTCGAGGTGATTGCTCAGGGCAGGCAGGCTGACTCGAAGGAGCTCTCGGAATTGAAAGATGCGAGTGTGCAAACCTGACAAGTCAGGCAGAAAGCAATCCCGTAGATCATACCTCTCCATCAGCCTAGGGTCCATGTCAGCAAGTCTGCATGCGAGCAAAGTGGCGCGGACGATCTTCACTCACCGGACGAGGACGCAGAACGCGTCCTTATCAGGCATATGCATGAGCAGAGGCCCGACGAGAAAGGCAAGGCCCTGGCAGTATCCGATCTTGGTATCATATAGACTAAAAGACTTTAGGACTCTTCCGAGCATTCGCTGTCCATTTCCCTCAGGATCACGGAACATGTCAACGCCAGGAAAGCTGCGTCCGAGGTCCTTGCCAATCAAGAGCTCGTAGGGACTGCTCTCACCGCAGAAACGATCGTACTGCTCGGCGAGGGCAGCATCGCGCGCCCCAGACATGCTCTGCCAAATAACACCTCTCAATGGCGGAGGTATGCCTTTCCGGATCTTGTTAGATAACAATGTGGGGAGACGGGCCGCTGTCTGCTGGTAATCCTTGACGAGAGCTGCGAAGAACTCCAAGTCGGTCATGGGGGGCGGCGGCAACATGGAGTATCGAAGAGCTGAAGGCGTCGGGCCATTGACCATTTTGCGAAGCTGAGCCATTGACGGTGGCCGTGGTTTATTGGGCGAGAGCTGTTCAGCAGCCTGAACCTTGTAAGTCTTTGGATTCGTAGCCAGCTTTGCATTCTCCTGTTCTAGCCGTGCCAAAAGTAGGGCTGTTGACTGCAGGGGAGAAATATTAGTACTATCAACACTGCAGCGTGAATAAACCTGGGAAGCTACGTACGTTGTCAGCTTCTTCACTCTTTGGTTGTTCGTCTTCAGTCTTCTCGAGCTGCTCCCAATCAACCTCTTCGTTGTCCTCGGATAAATCTGCTTCGGCTGCGTCCGTCTCGCTTTGTCCCAGCTCGTCTGGAAGACTGCGGCTATGGGGGATTGAAGAAGTTGTTGTCCTTGGATGGGATCTCATCTCGGACGGCACGCTGGCGTGGGATTGAATGTCATGACTGGACTTGTCGATCGCTTGCTCTTCGATCACGCACGATGCGCTCTTGGTCGCTCTCATGTTTGGAGGGGCTGTTATTGCATCGAGCATCAGCGGCGGTGGCTCGGATAATCTCACTGTGACCAAGGAGTCACGAGCCATCCTGGGGGTTGCCGCTGTCGTTGGAGAGGCTTCTCCAGTTGTTTCGAACAGCCCAGCCTCCTGAATGTCAGTGGTCTCTTCGGTTTTCGCGAATCCTTCGCTTGCATCCGCGTCGCTAGATCTTATGCAATCGCCTGCCTCATGTATGGTAGCAGACGTCGCTTCGGCAGGTTTGTCCGAGATAACAGCAGCTGGAAAAGGATCTTCCTGGCAAAGCAAGTCCTCTGAGTGCAATGTCTGGGTCCTTCCTGTTGCGCAGGCGGACCGCCTTGGACTGGAATGCACCATGCTGATCGGCTACGGCAGATACAATCCAGCGTTGTAGGGAGAGAGGTTACGCCTGACAACGGCACACTCGAACCCGTCTCCTTCTGGTAGGTCCGTTTCGAAGATCAATGAGCCGAGAAGTAGGGAAGGCGAGGTGGGAGCAACTGTGGTCCTTGACAAGACGGAGATGGAAGATTGTTGATTCATCGGATTATTGTAATGTGGCCGCCGGGGCCAATGCAAGAATCGTGCCGCTCTGCTCCCGGCTATTTCTTTTTCAATTAATTACTGCACATGTTAAGACCAAGTGAGCGTCGGTGTTCGGTAGTCGAGAACGAAAGACAAAAGACAAAGACGAAAGAATGACGGGGATTGAGCACGGCAAGACCAGAGTTAGGAGGGAGCACCTGGAAGATCACGGCGGGGAACTAGTGGCTGGTGCAGACTGAAGTTGACTGAAGGGAGGAGGTCCAATTGAACTGGGACGTGTTGAACGTGCTTGATTGGCTGCTCGTCAACATGAACAGGGCAAGGCGTCGGGAGTGACCAGACGGACCGTTGACGCAGCTGCGGCCGATGAACCCATGTCACAACGGCATGCTCACGTCATGAATAATGTTTTCTGTGTGCATAAAGTACGAACGCCGGACACTGACACTGACATGATTCGACTCGTCTCCGTCGAGACAAATTTTACTTCCACTCATGAAGTCTCTCTCGGAGAACCGCGCGACCAAGATGCCGATCCTGTCAATATGAGAGCGTAGGGGAGGGAAAAAAAAAAAAAAAAGGAGGCCCCCCCCCCCGTTCAGTGTTGGCCGAATTTGATGTCTCACGCTGCAGCGGTGGCAGGCATGCAGGTTGGCAGGCGTGGGACGCACTGGGCCCTTTCTGGTGGTGACTGGACTCCAGCATCAGACACGCGGTGGGGGCGAGACCCAGGGACCAGGCCGTATTCGACTAGCATGTGGCCAAGGAGCCGGAGTGGTATTTCCACTATGGCCTTCTCGTCATGTCATTCGCCAGCCCCTGAGTCTTTGGCTGATACCGTGGATACACTTCATCAGTCTCTGCCAGCATCCGGCGAAAACACCGCCACGGGCCTCGCCTTATCGTGCCCTTTTACTTCCTTTTGACTGGGCACAAGCTTCCTTCAGAATAGCAGGTCACCCGATTCGGCGGGTCAGAAGCCTTGCATCCTTTGGTCGCCTGTGAGGTCATATGTGCCCATCATTGCCAAGGGATGAGTTACGTACCAGGGAAGACTCAGTATTGGTCAGCTGCCAGTGGCCGTCAACGATCTGCTTGAGAATCTTATCACAGGTTGGACAAATTAGCAAGTCGGGCCCGTTCATCAACCCTTCTTCGGTCACCCGCATATACATCTATCGATGTCAGTCTCTAGAATCGACTTTGTCTTGAGTCCTGTACGAAACTCCAACGAGGCGAAAGCTCCTGTGAGTCGGCCTCAATCCTTATCGGAATTCTCAGGAGGACGTAGCATACGTTGCCGCTGGGCTGCCCAGCAAGTTTGCCCCGCTTTGCCTGAATTGTCCATACGCCTGGGTACCTCTTTCTGATAGGAATTTCCCCACGGCAGGTTCCGCTCTGCTAAGCGCCATATCCTACGTACATACCACCTGTGGCGTGAGCTCGTATTAAATACAGCTGCAGCCACACCTATGGATTTTCTCGAGTTGAGTCGCATACCCTACACACCTTTGGGCGTTCCATTAACTGTCCTGCTGGTGATATACTGCGTCTGAAGCCAGCGGACAGAATCGTGGTTCAAGAAGCAATCCTGTGCAATATTGGAGTAATATGCGGTGAGTCTAGACCGAATGGTCGCGATGTCTTGTGTGCTGATTGAAATCTTTGCTCCGTTGATAACGTCTTAGATAACACGGCGTTCATTCCTCCGTGGCATCGTGGAGCGGTGTTTGGACCTGGATTTTCAACGGGAGTCTTGTCACCCCAAGGAAAAAAAAACAAACGGAAGGCAATCTGACTGGATCTCAATCGCGTGCTTTGCCTCGAGAGACCTGCGGCGGTGAAGGTAAGTAAGTAGGAGGTTGTAACTCGTCTACGATACAAGGGTTGCTCCTTTCTATTCCCTAATTCAGAAACAAGTCAGCAAGAAAGGCAACTGCGTTTGCACCAATGCTATCAGTCATGTTGCCTCTGGCATATGCGATTGTGTAATACGAAACAATGGACCCGAATCACCAGAATGCAGGAGTCAGCTCGCACCAAACCGTCGTAGCCGCGCCAGGGACGCATGGTGCCGCTACATTCTGCACCGGAACGCCCACACCCGAACGTCTGTGATAGGCTTGGACAAGACTGAGCCTAATCGAGACTGTGACACCTCAATGGACCTATGTTGGTGTCAACAGAACTCCGCTGGGCGATCGCCTGTGGACAGTGAACAACTTCGGCTAAAAACAGCAGACGAGGTTGTGGCCATGGCCGTTGATTCTCTTCTATAAATACCAGTGCCCGGTGGGTTGAATTGAATGTTGAGTGGGGCAGTTGCAGAGCAATTGGCACTCAAAGGCCCTTCGCCCGAGGTAAAGGTTGTGGATACCTGGAACACGGAAAACAATATATCAAGAACCATCAATTTGACATTGTACCACGAATATCCCAATTCCCTCACTGCGTGGCGCATGGCTCGAGACCAAGGGCAGGCGATCGTCCGTCTTAATGCCTCTGGCCGCGGACCTTGTCCGCTCTTGGCGATGGCACAGCTGACTCTCGACGAGTCCATGGTCAAATTGTGCTGAAACAACAACGATTGTTGGGTGTAATGATATCCGCCGCTGTCACAGGCCGCAGTGTGTGGGATCGGAGAGCCCTGTACGGCCCTGTCCATCTGACCTTGTATCTAGAGATTGACACAGTTTTCCCTCACCAGTGTGTCCAGGAAGATATTGCCATTTTGTCGTCTGCCTGCGAGAGCCCTCTCACGATAGATCGACTATGATCCCAGAATGGACCATCGGGTGCTCTGTGGGTTACATTGAATTGCCCTTGGATTAAAGACAATACACGGCGATAAGACGGCGACGGGCCGACAGCATGCTGCTCTTCAATTTTTTTTTTGCAATATCTTCTTTCGAAAAATAAAACTAACAAGGGAAAAGAAAGAGTGAAAAAAGCGAGTGGTTGTCCTCAGAAGCATGTCAGTTGTGGCTGGCCCAAGATGTTGCCGTCGCGTGATGACCAGTTTGTAGCCGCTTGTACCGCTGCGCAGTTTCTCCTGGGCAAAATCTGCGATGGGCGTTTCAGAAGAAGGGATGCATCCTACAAGGCTGAGAAGAGTCAAGGTCTTCGCCGCCATGCACTTCCCCCCCCCAAAAGCAATGCGCAAGATGCTTCGTGCAATGCGCGATATTGCCAGGCCTAGAGAGAGCATTTCGAGCCCTCACTCGCGAGCTGAGTCTTGAAACACGTTGCCAAGCTTCTGGGAACTGTGCGGCAATTAATTCGTGATTGGCAAAGGGTCAAACCGATTTTTACGATTCCGAGGCTAGACCAGCATTTCCCAGCCACGTTCAACCGCCTAGACGCACATCGAGATGTCTAGCGTGGGGAAGATCGACTGCCGAGAATCGACTGGCACGACAACTGCTTGAAATAAACATGGCCTTGCTCAACGTGTCACTGTGGACGCGAGTTGTTTGACAATGCCATCTGATGGCATAAGCCTTCTTCCCCATCCCACTACCCAATCAATTGGTCACTGATGTACAACATCAAGTTTGGCATTTATCGATGCTAGCTGAAATCCAAAACAGCCCATGCATTGTACTACTGAGCTCTACTCGTGACAGACACGTCATCGATATGAGATGCATCGGCACATCAAAATTCCTCTTTTCGCGGTCAGAACTCTGTACGGCAACACAAAATCCGGTGGCCGAAAGTGGTTGAACAAGGGGCGGCGCACGATTCTTGTCTGAGCTGGCCTTCTCCATGGCCCAGGGTCATACGGAGACACGCACGAACGAGCCGCCGCACCCTGGGCGGCCTTGACTGGTAGCAGCGATTTGCTGTGCCCTGCACATGACAGACACGATGAAAGACATGGACGATGGCATGACAAGCTGCGCAAAGTCATGCAAGCCTATCCCATCTCACGCCCATGCCCGAGTTCGGACGTCCGCGCTGTCAATGCCAGGCAGAGAAGAGCACGAGGCATGAAAAGGTATGTCGCCGAGCGGGAGGCCTGAGACTCCCACCAGCTCAGCCTTATTATTATTTCATGTGCTAATCTTTGTTGCGCACGAAGGCTTTGAAGAGGCGAAGCTTTGGACCGCCGAGGACGGGACGAGACGAGACAATCCGACGGCTCGTGTATCTTGCTCTCTCAATGCATCTTTCTTCTTGCTCCTCGGCTCGTTACTGCGTACTTGTCCCGTGGTCATGGTGACTTGACTGTCTGCCCAAGCGCAAAGGCTCGTCAGCAAGCTCGCGATGTCGAAACATGGCCCGTTTCATCTTTGACTTGATGGCGGCCTATCATAGCAAGGTCAGAGGCGGGGAGGTCGAGTCGCTGGCGGGTCGAGAGTGGAGACGGGGTCCTGCGCATTGCGTATTTGTGGACCACTGACGTCCGTGAGTCGGTCTGATTGCCTGTCTGTCAACTGCCAACCATTGCAAGGCAACCTCTTTGGCTCGTGTTATCGGCTCAAGGCAAAGGAAGGAGCGAAGGAAGAGATGGCTGGCTGACTGGCTGGACAGACAAGCGGACGGGCGGATGGATGGAAGGAACAAACGAACGACCCGAATCGATCATGTTTTCTTGGTCGCAATCGAGACAATTTGCGTCTGGCAATCGCGCAATAATCATTGGTTCAACTCAAGACCTGAAATGACGAAGGCACTACGTTTCTCACAATCTACCGAAACAGGTCACCAGTTAGCTGCGTATCTGTCCACGGCGCGTGATGACTTATGGTGCTGCCATTGTCGTAGACTGATCCGAATGCCGTGTAGATGAGTACACCATAAGGTGTCGGGCGGCAGCGTGCGTCTCAATTCGGGCCCCGGCTCGGTGCATCATTGTTTATTTGGGGCAGTGAGACGGTGACACAGGACACTCACTCCCTTTGCCCTAAATGGAGATCACACAGAGTTGTATGTTTCTACACACTCACGACTGGCTCGCCTGCGCTCTTCATCTGAAAGCCCCTTGATGTCGAGAAGGTTAAGGCGCAATCCGTCGCGGAAGTTGCAACCAGGGCAGACCTGGTCAACCACACGTCACCTATTCCCTTACGTTTTTCTTTGTTTGGCCGCAAGCTGTTTTACCCGAAACGGATAGTAATGCGATCGCGATCGTCGGCCGTCGTAAGCCCGTTGGGCGAAGCTGCCTACAAGTCGCAGATTTGGAAGCTCTGCTGGATGATCAAACGCTGACTGAAGGCAACCAAGCTTCCCGCTGAGAAGGAAGGGGTAAGAAGGAGGGGGAAAAGGCTGGTCTGGCCGAGGGAAAACTGACGGCCGTGATACAACGGCTGCACGTTGGCCATGCATGCATGATGCGTTTGCCGCCGCAGGCATGACCGACATGTTTGCATGCTGTCTGTTTGTTTACGGTGCGCATCTCGCATATGCAAGCTGCGACAATGGCCGACGCTGAGTACCAATGGCGAGGCGCCGGGTTGGCTGCCTTCAAACGTCAGCCAGCATCTGGCCCGGACGCCTTGGCTGTGTTGCACCGGGCCATCAATGATACAGGCCATGAGCACTATAGCCATGACAACCAAAAGGACTAGGCGTGGCCTAGCCGCTTTCGGATTCTCGGGCCTGGAGCACAATGGGCACAGATGGCCGCTGTTCCGCTAAGGCCTTGCGCTAACGTCACGGCGAAGGACGAAGGATCAAGATATCGAACAAGCCCCCACGGCTGAATCTTTTTTCTGACGTGCAGACAATGAACGTGGTGGCCCGAAAAAAAAAATCGTCTCCGGGGAGGGGGCCACGGTCGAATGGTATGCGGATGGACTGTGCAAGCATATGATGGAAGATGGGCTGCGTCAATATCGTCAACCCATAGCCATATTCGTAGACGCTGCCGGGATAGGCGGTGCACTGGTCACCATGGCCGGTTTCAACTTTTTCTCGCCCAGTCAACGGCCACGCCCCCCCGCCAGAAGCTCACCAGGCTGATGCTGTCAGACCAGACCTGCGACGGTGAGATTAACAGGGGTGGTCCCGCCCAGCATGCCGCCTGAATCGGTTCAACTGAGTGATTTGCCAAACTCGGTCAGGTTTCTGGTGGCTTTTTTGGTGGTCAAGCCCCCCCTCCCCACCTTCTCTCTCAGCGACCGCCGCTGGGCCTCGGCGAGGGTGCGCATCGGCCCCGTCGTCCACCGCTCGACAATTGAAAAGAAGAGGGAGGGTGAATCAGCTGGCTCGTAATCAACAATACTTGTCATACGGGACAATAGGAAACATCTGCCCTATTGCTGTCGGCACGGGCACCACCCACACGCCCCCCCGGACATCGTCGTTTTGTGTTGGTCGCCTTCTCTTGCCTTTGTCTACGGTGCTTTTTCTTTTTTTTCTTTTTTTTTTTTTGGGTCGCAGCCTCCCGGCGCTCAACGGCCGCCCCCGTTGAAAATCTGCCCCTCAACGGACAGGACAACCCCTGTTGTCCAATGTCTCGTCTCCTGCCCACCCATCCCCCTCTTTATTATTCATTCGTCCCCTCCGTCGCGGACATCGAGTACCATTTTCCCTTTCGACTTACGCTCCGACCGGCTGGGCTAGTCTCCCAGCTTCGAGTTGTTGTGTTGTGTATGCTATTCCTTCAGCACGTCACTCCCGGCTGGCACAGGACACATCTCTGGAAACACGGCAACGAGATCTGGCAACAGCCTTGATTGGCTTCCTGCGAAACGACTGGGTGAGGCTTGTCGCTGCTGGTTTCATACGACAGGCCGGATATAATTTGGCTCCAGGAGCGCTCGCAATACTTGACAGTCTCCTGCCTACCTCCTCGTCCTTTTCCATTTCGTTCACCAAACATTCACCATGGCGATGCTATCGTCAAAAACACCGTTCACTCCAGCTCTGGCTACCTCCGCTCTGCCGCCTGGTGCAGGTCTTCCACCAGCGTTGCCCGCATCGAGACGTGTGCCCGCCTTGTCAAGTACTACGCAGAGCTATGCCAGCCCGACAGAGTCCGAGTTCTCGGATAATGATTACCCGGATTCAGTTAAGCACTGGGACGAGGCTCGGGTCGGCGACTATCTACGAAGTGTCAACTGTGGCGACTACGAGAAGATCTTTCGGAAGAACCATATCAATGGCGAGAACCTGCTCGAGATGGACAAGGAGGTCTTGAAAGAGATGGGAATTGATAAGGTGGGCGATCGGGTTCGCCTGTTTCTTTGCATAAAGAAGCTGCGTACCAAGACGTTTGCCAATCAAAAGAAACGAAATAGGGTGAGTGGAAAGTGAGCCCAGTAAGGGGTTGCTTTGTCAACCTGCCACCTGGCCGACAGCTGACAAACAGTGCCACGCAGGACTCGATGGCCGCCCTCGAGAGCTACTCATCTTTCGCACCATCGAACACTTCGTCTCCCCAGGCCGCCTCTATGCCACGTTCCGCGCCCGCCACAACGTCTTCGGCTCGCCGCTATTCACGGCAATTCGATGTGCCAGCTCCGTTGGAGACAGGTCAGTCCCAGCTGGTTCCGACTATGTAACTGCCTTTAGTAAATTTACTGACTCGTTGATCCCCCCCGCCACAGCTCGTCAAGCTCGATTTCCTGCTGGTGTGGGCTATGTGAGTAGCGTTGGCCAGAGCCAAATGTCGAGGCCTCAGGGAGTGTCGTCGGATTTGGCCGCCAGCCGACTGGCGTCTACACATACTCGCAACAATTCGAGCATGGATGGGTCGCTGATGGCTGCATTGCCGCAAGGCCAAGATGTCATTCGAGTCATTTCCACGGGTGGTGACTCCAAGGTGGTCAAGATTGCCGATTGCAACACCTGTGAGGACGTCATGCGGGTGACGCTACGAAAATTCAGTTTGCGTGAAGATCACGAGAGGAACTACATTTTTTGGGTATTGACCGGCATCGCCCCCGATGCTGGTCAGTGCAGAAAGCTGGGTGATACAGAATTGTGGCGAATCATCAAGGACCAAAGACGCCCCGAACGCAATCGTCTGATTTTGCGCCGAGTGCATGCAGGTCCTCCTGGAGAGCCGGAGCTTCAGCGTGCTGCTGCCATTGCCATGGAGGAGGAACAACAGAAGCACTCGAAGGCCCTCGAGTCGGTGCCCGATCGCAGCCAAATAAAAGTCCAGAAGGTCCTTGGGGAAAACTGGGATGACCAGCTACAACAGCCGCTGTCTCCCGTTCACCGGACTATCGCCGACTTGCCCAATCACATGGATAGCACTCTGGTGCCGGACGCTAGGGCTGCGCAAAGGAGGAAGCTGCGCCAATTCGGTGGTCTCCGTCCTCCAAGCGAACTGATCGCCTCGGACCTGACCTCGTACTTCCCCGACCACCGTAGAGAGGACATTGACCGCACGGCACGACTGTCAATGAGACGGTCAACTCGGCTGAGCAAGGTGAATAGTCGTCTCAGCGTGGCCAGCAGCGTTAGCCTTGCCTCCAGCATCCAAGACGCACCCCCGATTCCCACCATCGCGGACTCTTGGCTCAGCAGCGGCGCAGCGCATGTTGCCAAGATACGATCCCGCGACTCGGGCGGTCGCGTGCCTCCGCTTTTTAACAGAGACTCGTTTGCATCGTCGTCTCTCGTGACTCTTCAGGAAGAGTCGCCGGTAGAGCCGGACCGAAAGTCATATGTATCGTTCACGACGGAAAGCGGAGATGACGCTACGCCTGTGGATGCTGCGCCTGTCAGCATCACCGACCCGGATGGCAACACGGCAAACAGGAGCTACTTTGACATAGATGGTTCTACCGGCTCCGGATCTTTCAACGAGATTCGCCAAGCGCTGACAAACGACGGAGACGAAGTCGATGAAGAGCTCGAGAGCTTCTTAGCCGGTGAATCGTGGGATGACAATAAGTGGATGAAGGGTGCTTTGATTGGCAAAGGCTCCTTCGGGTCCGTATACTTGGCTCTGCACGCCGTCACGGGCGAATTGCTCGCTGTTAAGCAAGTGCAAACACCAGCCCCCGGAGCCACAGGACAGAGTGAAACGCGCAAGCGAAGCATGATTGAGGCTCTCAAGCGAGAGATGGGGCTTCTTCGCGACCTCCGTCACCCCAATATCGTGCAGTATCTCGGCTGCAGTTCTTCGGCTGACTGCCTAAACATTTTCCTCGAATATGTGCCTGGTGGCTCTGTTCAGACCATGCTGAACTCGTACGGAGCGTTGCCTGAACCACTGGTGCGGAGTTTCGTCCGTCAAATCCTGATGGGTCTGTCCTACCTGCACGGACGCGACATCATCCATCGTGACATCAAGGGCGCGAATATCCTTGTGGACAACAAGGGCACTATCAAGATTTCCGATTTCGGCATTTCCAAGAAGTTGGAGCAGACACACCTTCTGGGCAGCGTGAAGAACAATAGACACCGTCCCTCATTACAAGGATCGGTGTTTTGGATGGCGCCCGAGGTGGTGAAACAGACTGAGTACACGCTCAAGGCGGACATCTGGTCTCTTGGCTGCCTGGTGGTCGAGATGATGACCGGCAACCATCCCTTCCCTGACTGCAGCCAACTGCAGGCAATCTTCAAGATCGGCGCCGGCACAGCCTCACCCTCGATCCCGGACCACGCTAGTGAAGAAGCGAAAAGCTTTCTTCGCCAGACATTTGAGCTGAACCACGGCCTGAGGCCAAGCGCGGATGAGTTGATGCTCAGTCCATTCCTGTCACACATGACCTGAGACGGGGTTGCAATTAATAGCATGCTTGTACAAAAGAAAATATTTCTGGCATTTGGATTTGCTGGTCAGGCACTGGCACGAGCCCCTTTCCCCCTTTTCCTCTTCTCCCCAAACTACCCCGCGACCTCTACATTCCATGCGAGATACAAGCGAGAGACTCTTTGATGGCAAGGGAGCAATGAGCTAGGAAGCGAGATGGATGACGACACATTTTGTATCTTTGCAAGAGCTGCAGCGTGCACACATGGTTGGGCGTTTTCATGAGACAAGTGGGCAGGATAGGAACCATGCGACCTCGCGATGCAAACGAGCACTGTATGTTTATGGCGCATAAGAAGAAGAAGCAAATGAATAATGACAAACATATCCGAGTCTTTTCTGTTTTGTGATCTTTGGCGAGAATGTGATGGTGAGAAAGGCAAACTCTCGACTGGTTCGATTGTGCAGACCTGCCACGTGAGTTTGTGGTGCTCAGTGTGATGCATTATGTTGACCGTCATGGAGGGGGCGAGCTCGGATTCTGTCCAATACGGTTGGTTCACCGAATCTGACAAGAAGGCTGATGCCCTGAACATTGCAAGCTCTCGTACGCATCTATGTAACGTAGCTTTCTCTTCTCTCTTGAATGCATCGACTCCTTTCACCTCTTTCACCATCTTGGCTCACCCTTGAGCTGCCAGTAGTGTTGGGCCCGGCTGCTGAGCGGTGGATTCAGAGTCACAGGCAATAATACGGAGATTACAAAGACCACGATGGAGGGACGACGGATATTCTTGCCGGTTCGTCCGCAGGGGAGACAGACGACTAAACCTCGCGTACTTTGCACGTTGGACAATTTGGGAGAGCGGGTATACATCTCCGCCGGTTCTGTCAATATATGATCTTACAGGGTCTAGAAGTACACTGACGGTTCTGTCGAAACTTAAATTTACAGGGTCTAGAAATACACCTGTCCCTTCATCAAGACCCGTGCCGTTCGTAGCAGCTTGGCTGACACGATATTCCCACGGCTCATTTCCGTGCCTACGTCTACACGTCCGCTGGGGTGCGCGATGGTCACGACATTGTCGACCGGGACCGGCCCGGAAATGGGAGTACTGGGCAAAAGACTCGCCGCCAGAGTGCCCAGAATACGAGACGACGCACCAAGACAGAGAGCCAGCGTCAGAGGCACGGCTTTGTGCGCTTGGCCCATGGACATGGCGACACACCGCAGGTCAGCGCCCTCGGCCGTCTCGCTGCGCGGGAACAACAGCACGATCTTGGGCACGCTCTCGACGTCCGGATCGAGACCCATCTTGGACGTGCCTGCGCGGCGTATCTGTTCCAAGCGCACTTTCAGAGCGGAATCTGATTCGATAGTCGAGGGCGACAGGCGGGCAGCAGCAGTCTCGTCCAAGCCCAGACTGTCGGTGCGCACAAACACCCCCGGATTCCCCACGTCAACGAGTGATGCCGACACCGAGGACCCATCGGGCAAGTGCAGATCGTCGACGGGGTTTCCTGTCGGCAGTGCCAGTCCGGTCTTTGCGCCAGCGGGATCCATGAAGCTCATGGTGATGGGAGAGCCTGTGCCCGGCACACCATCCATCGTGTAACTTCCCCGCGGGGAGTAAACCAACGGGCTGCCCTCGACCTTGAACGTCGAGACAAGGACCTTGGAGGTGTTTGTGTTGAAGATGCGCGCGGAAGCCCACCGAACCCCATGTTCGTCTGTGTGCGTCTTGCCGCTGGTGACCAGGCCCTGGTCCCACGCGGCCGGGCCGACGATCGACGACATGTTGCCGCAGTTGCCAGCCAGATCTAGCTGCCCGCGACGAATGCCAACCTGCACAAAGGTAAAGTCCACGTCCACATCCGGCCGCGACGACGGCGCGTCCAGAACGACAATTTTGGACGTGGAGGAGAGGCCGGAACCCATGCCGTCCAGCTGCCGACCGTAGTCTGGATCAGGAGACCCCATGGCAGCGGGGAGAACAGACGGCCACTGGTCCTCGGGAGGCAGGTCATCTCGACGGATGACGAGGCCATTGGACGTTCCGCCTCTCACGAACCAGGCCGGGAAGCTACGCTGCTGAGAGGAGGCCCGCGTGCCGCCGAGCAGCACTCTGCCTTGCTTTCGAGCGATGGCTGACGGCGGTGCTGAGAAGGAACGAATGCATGTCAGAAAACGTGATGCCAGCATTGCTTTTCTTAAATTCACCCTGTCCGGCTTGCGGATGCAGAAGCAGGGGATGTGAGATAAGGAAGGAGCCACCAGCAGTAGCAGCATTTTCGGGGGCCCCGCCTCAATGGCTGAGGTCAGCCCGTCTCATCACCCGTTCAGTCATTCTCTCGTCAATCTAGCTTTCTCATTATTGCACCTTGATCTTACCATAATCGAGACAGTATGCAGTGCCTTTTGTTCACCAGCTTGCCAAGGGTCATCTGAGCGAGGTACAACGGCATCATGCTCGTGCGGTGGTGGGCCTCTCGCAGGATCACAGGAAGTGAGGCATCGAGCCACCCTGCAGAGCGGCAATGTTCCTTGGCCTTCGATGCAGCACGTGGGCGCAACCCCTGTAGAAAGACGCGATGGAGCGGCACAGTATCAAGCAGCAGGAAGGCTGGTCGGAGTCTGCTGCATCGATATGAATGGAGATGCCGACCTCTCACCCTTGCGCATGTATACCACGGTCGTCACTCGACGATGATTGGAGGATGGATTGATGCTCGGCCGATCTGGCAAGGGATGAGAGAAGGCCAGTCATGTTATCATCACGACCTCGGGTTGCGACGCAGTGATAGAGCGCGGACGCGCCTCGCCTGCATAAACGAGTTGCATGCTTAGCGTCCAAGACGAGAGGATTTCATCACACACGCTGGGATGGGCTCTCGGCCGTCTTGCAGGATGATATCTTCTCATCTCGTCTAGCACGAGCCCTTGTGTCCCCTCCTTCCCGAGACAATTGCTGCTTGCCGCTGTTGAGACCAAATTTTGCCAGGCCTACTTACGCTGAAAGACTGCTCGATATGGAAAACCGTACGAACGAAAGGCATCCGATATTCGGAGAGCTGGCAAACCTGCTCGGTAGACTCCCCGAGTGTGCAAGATATACTGATCTTGAAAGCTTTGAATTTTGCTTGGGAGTTACCCTGGAAGGCAATTACTGCCAAAAGCGACCGCGCAAACAGAAGGAGGAAAAATCATTGAAGGAGCTGCTTCGCAAATTCCGGACAAAGAGCAAATGGTCCTACAAGCATGAGTTTTACGATCAACTAAGAACCTTCGCCGAGCTCACATTTTGCCATTGTCACCGCGCAGACCCCGCTCAACGCATCAAAAAGCACTGGAGGGACCGTCTGAAGGACGGGGAAATTTCCCATGAAGACTCTGACTCTGACCACAATGCGTCCTGCTCCCATGGTTCGGGATCCGGAGCTGACTATGAAAAGCCGAGGCGCGACACGGACGGAGATGATGACTCTGAAGGCTCCGACTCTGACGGCAACTCGTCGTGCCCCTATTTTTCGGACTCTGGAGCTGAATACAAAAAGCTGAGGCGCGACACGGACGGAGAAGATTTCACTGAAGACGTCGACTTTGATCGTCACTCATGCTACTCGCATCATATGGCGTCAACTGCTCAAGATGCAAGGCTGAATTCTCGACACGCCTATGCGGCTTCCCTTGTGCAGGGAATTGACAATCTGGCAATCATTGACGAGAGCGGGAGAAGTAAGGCAAATGTTATAATCATCTTCGGACGGCAACTAACTTGACGACAGCGAGTTCCAACGTAGTTCGTTCGACGACGGCGGCTCAACTGACGGAGCAAAATCTGAAGCACATTCAATCGAATGACAATCTGACGCCGGCGAAGTTGGGCAAAGTCACTCGCCCGTATGCTGGATCAGTGAGAAACCACAGCTCTGAAATAAAAGCCATTTGTGATCACCCTGAGAATGGAAAGATGACATTTGGCACAGTCTACGTCCTGAGGCACGATGACGATTCTGACCTTTTCAAGGTGGGCCATACAGCCAGAAATGCAGAAAAAAGGAGGGATGAAATATGCCATGGGAAGAAGACCCAAGTCGTTTATGAGAGCAGCGAATTCCAGGGCAGCTATCAAGCGGAGACGATTGCTGAGAAAATACTGAAACACGAGAAACTTCTGGTCACATGCTCAGACTGCAAAAGGAAGCACAAAGAATGGTACAAAGGGCCCAAGAAGACAATCTTGGCGGCGGTAAAGGTCGCAGTGGAACTCCTCAAACTACCCGCCTACGAACACAAAGATGGCAGGTGGAGGTTGACGGCCCAGGCTTACGATGATGTTGTGAAGAAGCTGTGCAGCTTTTCTGTGGCCGACATGAGCCGATACCTTGCGGATACACGTCGACAACGTCGAAGTGGCCAGATCCGACGCGTTGCAGATCATGCCGAAGCCGGGGCGGATGACGCGGAAGCTGGCCTGGACCAGCGTCGCCCTCGCGGTGTTGGACGTTCTCCGTCGAGACATGTCCAGTCGACGAGACGCCGCCGGAGCAGCTCGATTTACGATGGCTCGACACTCGTAACGGAGGAGTCCTTCGTCCGCGAGTTTACCGAAGAGATAGATGGTCATCGAAGGACTACTAAGTCAACGCGCCAGAAGAAACGTTTCGGAAAACCCGCATCCTGATTCGATGCAATCCGCGTCGCCGGAGTTGCCGCGGCGGAGCGTGATAGCTGTACTTGGGCAGAAAAGCTGAGCGAATGCGAAGGGGAGGAGACTCTTTGACAGGCGAACTACGTGACGTGGCACAAGAGAGGATTTGATATGTGTATCTGACGAAATGTTGAAATTTATTTCCCGAGTCTCTAGTAAGCGCTTTGCGATGGCCATGCATGCCTCTCTGATCCATGTGCTATGCTTTCCCGCCCCCGGCAGCCTTCGTACCGACATGGTCGTTATGCCTCCGGTCGGCCTCGCTGCGCTCGATTCTCCGCCGCCACAGCTTCACCCGCCCAGGCCTCCTCGAGCGGAGCGAGGCCAGCCCCCGGCAGGGCCGCCGGAGGCACATTGACCGGACACTGATACAGATCCTGATAACTGCCGAGGTAAATATGCCTCCGGCGGCCCTGCCGGGGGCTGGCCTCGCTCCGCTCGAGGAGGCGTCGTCGGCGCCAGGGAGTTCAGGCCGTGATGCCAAAGGCCTTCTTCGCGCGCTCAAAGTACGCCTTCCTGTCGTCCGTCACGGACACGCCGACGCAGCCCATGTACCTGGCGAAGCCGCGGTCCGCGTCGCGCGCCAGCTCGTCGCGCACGTCCTGCGGGCACTGGGTGGCGAGGAACCAGGCGCCGCTGCCAAAGTTGTACTCGTCGGGCTGCGACACGAGCGACACGAGCCAGTTGAGCTTGTCGTCGCCCTGGCCGTCGACGGTGGTCATGTTGGCCACCTGCGGCCGCAGCGCGTCGATGGCCCGCGCGTACAGCAGGTTGTACCGCGCCATCTGCATGTTGGCCGTGCCCTGGCCCGGCCGGCCCGGCCACTTGTTGCGCTTGTACCTGAAGTCGGCCGACTCAAAGGCCATCAGGCTCACCACGGCTGCCATCTGGTTGACGCTGCCGAGGGCCCACGTCGTCATGGAGTCGGCGATGAAAGGCGCCGCCTGGGCGGCCGTGCGGCACTCCTGGTTGTCCGCGGGGCAGGACTTGGCGTTGGGCGCGATGGCCTCGACGATGCGTACGGCGTCGTAGTCGTTGTTGTTGTCGGCGCAGGCGCAGGCGGCGGCCGTGGCGAGCAGCAGTGCCGCGGCTCGCGATAAGAGGTGTGATGAACGCATGGTTGGTGGATGATTTCAGTCGATAATGCTTTCTTTCTTTTCTCTCTCTCTCTTTCTGCTTCTTCTTGTTCTTGTTCTTGGTTTTCTTCTTCTTCTATGTTCGTTTTGTCTCTTTTGAAAATGAGTGTGAAGGGGGGTTTTCTTTCTATCTCAAGGGCTAGAGAACAAAAGAAATCGCCGGCGCGGTTCAGCTCCCAACTCAACTTGAACAGCAGCGAGGCAGCGCGGACAGAAACACACCAGATGGCAGTGAAGAT
>AZGY01000002.1:1254716-1272218 GCA_001636675.1 Moelleriella libera RCEF 2490
GCTCGAAGTGGCCCATGAATCAAGGTCGCGCGCGGATGGATGGCCGCGCTGTGCTCGAGGTGGCCTGTCGCTGCAGCGGAGAGACGAGCCTGCGAGGCCACAGGCCACTAGACACCGAGCAGATGTGCCTCCGCTAGGTAAATGTGCCCCCGGCAGGGCCGCCGGAGGCATATTCGCCTCGCCAGTTGCTAGGATTTGTATCATTGTCCGGTAAATGTGCCTCCGGCGGCCCTGCCGGGGGCTGGCCCCGCAAGCTCGAGGAGGCCAGTGGGTTCAAGGCGCTGCGGCAGGGGGGGGAGCGCAGCTGCGGGTGTTTGCAGGCGCACCGACGTCATCGACTGACGAGAGCCAACCCACGCGTGCGTCTCAACGCGGAAGTGCACTGAATGCACAGCAGAGCCAGCCCTCCTCTTCTTTGTAAGATGTTCTACTGTTTGGATGTATGCACGTGCTGGGTGGCCCGTGGTGGCTTGACGACGCTCGCTCGATGGTCGTTGTCTGCGATGGCATGGCGGGCTTGAGGATCGCGACGTCTTGTGCGTCACGGTGAATCACCACTGCGCCTCCCTGACGACCCGTCTCGGCGGGTTAGGTAGCGCCATATAAACCACACGGCCGTCCTCCCAAGCCAAAACCCACGAATGAAAATGCAAATGTCCACGATTCGCCAGTAGTTACTCTCATCGACAATTACATCTTTTCTCCTCAGCCGTGTTACTAATTGAATTCCTGCCGGTCTTTTTTCCTCCGCGCGCAAATACCCCCACGTCTTTCGTTGCGAAAAGCCACGCGCCAGACGCCAACCAACCAAGCCAGCCAGCCAGCCAGCCAGCATGTCGCAGGGACGGGCTCTCATGATAGCGACCGCCGGCGCGGCAGCCATCGGCGGCGCCTTCTACGCGACCCGCGGCTCCAAGAGCAGCGCGCAGGCCAGGAAGGACGCGGCCGATTCGAAGCGAGACCTGGGACTCGGTGGCGTCGGCGTCGGAGGCAACGTCCTGACGGGCGGCCCGGAGTCTGGGCCGCCCCGGCCGGACAAGGACCCCCAGCGCAGCACCAAGACGACGGCCGAGTCGAGGGACAAGCTGCCCTCGGGAGGACTGGGCGGAGGAGAAGGCGCTGGAGGCTCGAGCGCGCGCAAGACGGATCTGTCGTGAGCTTTTGGGACGGACCCGTTGCGTCTGGCCCCCCCGGAGCTTGACGTGTGGGGTCCGCCGCGGCTGGCTGGTAGGTCACTCACTCACTGCCTTGTCTTCACCTTGCCCCAATTTCCTTTCGGCGTGTCAAACTTTGGTTGCGTACAGACAGAGCCGAAAACTCACACTTCTGCCAGGGCTTTCGACAGGGCACGAGGAAAAGATCGCAGCCGTGGTCAAGGTGACATGCCTCTCGGATCATGGAAGCCTGCCGAGGCAGTGGTACGATTATGGAGCTCTGCTCAGGACAGGCCTGGATGGGGGCGCCCACAAGACTTTCTTGCATGCACCGAGGTGAAGCAGAGTCAAACACAGCACAGAATCCCCTGCGAAGAACATGGAAACAACAGAAGCTTGTCTTGGAACTTGCATTCTCAGGGTGAATTTGTAATTTCCGCAGAACAATAGTGTACCGAGCCCACAATCGCCTGAGCTACCGGGCGCCAAGTTGACGTAGCGGAATCAGCAGAAAATCTTTGACCAGGCCCCGCTTGGCGACAAGCAAGGTGCCATTTTGAGCCGCATGTTGAGCCGCAGAAGAGTTTGACGGCGTGGGCTCTCATGGACGAGCAGGGGCCACATCCGACGAGTGGTGGGTATCGCGAGTGTTTGTCAGACCACAGGTGCCCATCAAATCGCCGCTATCCGACGTCGAGTGCGCCAGGATGTCCGGGTATAATAGATGTTAGTGGAGTTACCCAAGATACCGGTGCCTGCGGATTTCGAGCGACGAGAATCCACCAAGCGGACCCAGGACTCCCGCGGCCATCCATGTTATCCCGTAAATCTGGATTGAGAGGCGAGCCTTTGCCCTATCTCGTGAACGAAGTCTCAGGGCACGATACACTCGCGGTAGACAAACTCGAGCCCCAGTAGAGAGACGCATCAGACAAAACCAGGTGGCTGAGAATGCAAGCCGCGATGACGGGATCGTGTTCTTGACCTTCTCGATTCTCTTGGGTCACCCAAATACCCCGACCATACCTCGCGCTCGCGTGGGCATGGTACGAGGTGATATACAGGAAGCTCGGCGCATGTTGGCGGAAGCAGGCATGGAAGCGGCACTCCCATGTAGGGCGGCTGCGAGATCTAAATCGATCATCGGTGACTCTTCTGACTTTATCCTTCACCAGGTAGTGCAACCGAGGATGGAGCCACCCCAATGAAGCCGCCCAAAGAAAGCCGCCGTCAGCTGCCGTTCGTTGCAGCACGACATTGCCAACTTATAGCTCGTCGTTTCCTTGACTCGTGCCAGGAAACGCACGCCCTGGACCAGGTCAAAGTCGCTTATTGTGTATGCCAAGACCGCTGACGCGGCCGCTTAGCTCTGTCTCGCTTGCGGTCAGCCGGCAATGGAAGTTATTGACATGTTGCTGGCTGCCCTTTCCAAAATAACCACGCAGCGCATCGAATTGCATTGCAGAGAGCCAATTCAAATTTCGACAACGGTGGACCGTGATGCGCTAGTGGCACAGCTGGCCATGAACACAAAACCATCATGCACTAAAACCTCGTGTTGGCCGATGAGAATGCGGCGCGGAGTGGAAAAAATGACCCCACAGAGACGGCGATGCCGTCTGCTCTTCCCGTGGCTCTGGGCCTGTCTCCAGGATATAAGGTTATTCAGGGTGCTGGGCAGCTTGCCCTTTAATGTAACATGACAATGACAATTCCGCAAAAATGAAGGCTGCTTGTCTTCTGGGACTGTTCGCTGGCTCCGTCCGGGCCCTGGCTCAAGAGAAGGAGTATTTTCCAGCAGTCGAAGTGCCCAGAGACATTGCCAATGCCTTAGATATCGACCCGACTCTGTTCGGCAAGTCCGTGTTCAGCATCACAGAGGACGTTGCCAAGAGAGGCGAAGACGATGGTGCCATCTTGAAACACGCCTTCGGCAGTTTTCAGAAACGACAGAATCCAATGAAGTACAGATTGTCATCGGCTGAAGAAGTGAGGAAACTTCCAGATCCTTTCGGCGGCAAGAGAGGCATCTTCTTTCGTGGCGATTCCCGGCCACCGTCCGAGATATTCAGGGACGGCTTCGTTCCCAAAGGGAAGAACACCAATCTGGTTCGACATTTGAGTTTCGAGGGCCCTTCTGGACTGGTGTCGCTCAGCAAGTCCATCTTCTCGGCTGGAAGATATGCTTTTGGCCGACCTGCCGACGGCAACCAGATAGGATACATTTACGTCATTGCTCATTCGGGCGTGCCTCGCGGCTTCTGGGTCCCCGGTATTTACCCTCCCGAGAAGAACCCCGCCGTTCACAGAAACCAGGAGTTTGCGGTGGCAGGGACCGTGCCCGGGTCCAGTATTTCACATGCGTATGAAGTCAAGCTCGGATTCACTTTCCCCGACGCTGTTAAGAGATTCAAGAATCCCGAGTACGATCTGGCCCATCCGGGGTGCTTGTGGAACAGGAGGAAGCGGTCCGAATGCAGTCCTTCGACGTGGAAGCCAGAGGAGGAGTTTCCCAATACCAAAGCGGTTGTGGAGGCTGAAAAGACACTGAAAGGGAAAGGGCGGCCCGCGGGCACGCCCATTACGGAGAATGTCTTTTTAAGATTTCTTGCCGAGACCGACGTCGAGTTCCTCAGACCTCTGATCGATTCCATCAAGAGTGGCGAATGCTCTGCCGGAGACTACCATATGGCCTTGAAGCGAGCCATGTCGGAGACAATCGACAAGCGTTATACCCACTTTGACGGAGCCGATGAGACCGCCGCGTCCATTGCGCACATGACCTTGGATATCATGTCTGCAGCCCGATTCGGGATCCCCAGAGGTTTTTGGGAGGATGTCGTGAAAAATTTGCCCCCCATCGCCAGGAAAATTAGCAAGGCCAAGACGACTGAAGAGAAGCTCAAGATCGCCAATACCAACATCAATGCAGTCATAAGAGCCTGGGAGCGGACGCCAGTTGGAACCATCAATGAGGTGCTGATGGGACAGAGCCCGCGTCTGCTAATCACAACTCCCGTCAGAAACCTCATTCAGCTGTGGTCATACACGCCTCTTGGCCGAGTGATTGGCCTCTTCGCGCCTGCCGATGACTTGCTGAAGAAGCTCGACGTTCGGGATGATTTTCTCAAGTTTGGCTTGATTCACTGAGGTGCCTCAGTTTGTGGAAATAAATCAGGCCTGGAAAGGGGGGCAGACCAGCGCATTGACAGTGGGTCTACTATGGCGGTCGCTGGGGGGCAAGTGACTGCTGGCAGGGTGGAGCCACACGCTTGATGATGCGGGGAAGGAGCCCTACAGTGGCCTTGCCTCAGCGACTTACCTGGAGCCCCATCAAGTCGGTGATGCCAGATCCAGCCAGAGTGGTTTGCCTCCGGCGGCCCTACCGGGGGTCGCCTGCGGCGGGCAGGCCTCGCTACGCTCGAATTCTCCTGGATGCGGTTTTTAGTCGTGGTGCGGCATGACCAGCGGTGCTGCCGACGCGACCTTCTGGTTATTACGGCTCAAGGCGTATCTTTTCTGTTCATTTCCATTTTTGTGTGTTTTCATGTCTCATACAGCAGCTACGGAAATGCATAGACTCGACCGGGCCGACAATCCGTGCCAACCATTCCTGCAGAGCCTGTCGCCCCGACGAGCCGTCGGGCTCCTCTTTTAATTGTACATTGCATGCAAGTCTGCTCCTCACAGCTCCTCCTCGCCGCATTTCTTCACCTCGTAGTCCACCGTATCGTTGCCCGTCTTCCAGATCTTGGGCTTGAAGTCGAGGTAGACAAGCTCGCCCTTCTCTGGCTTCCATTCGCCGTTGGTATCGCGGTAGTAGACCATCTCGCCGCTGCCAGCGTCTCGGACCTCGACGGTGGTATGGGACAGCGCTCCGTCGGTGGACCACTCAATTCTGTAGCAGTCGTTCTTGGTGACCATGAATGGCTTGGAGCAGCGCACATTGCCATCCCCGTCGACACATTTTTCGACGGCGAAGTCGAGAACGGATCCCTTTGTGACGGTATCGCCTCCTGCAACATGGAAATCGTCTCATCAGCACAAATGCCCACTCGACTTGTTGTGCCTGGACAAGAGCTTGGCTTACCAAATGTGACGCCAGTCATGGCCAGACCAGCCGTGGCAATCTTCTGAACGTCTGGAACGTACATGATGTAGGAGGGCGCGGTATGCAGTTGTGAGACAAAGTGGTTGCTGCACTAGAAGAGTAGGATGACAGCGTAAAAGTGCAGAGATGATGAACAGTTATATGCTTCCTGTGACAAGAGTATGGGCGTGTCGAAGCGGCCAAGGAGAGAACCTTGCTTGCTTTAAATCAATGACGTTATGGGGAGAAACCTGAAAGTCAGGCGACAGGCACAACCGCGACGACTCTTTTGGGGCCGCTGTGCTTAATCCGGCGGGTACGGCCTCCGCAGTTCCCATGGAACGCCAGGCAGCACCGATGAATCGTGGCCAAGCTATCCTCTCCTGGAGGTGGCAAGACAGCCGACCGACCCCGCAAGAACAGAGCAATTGGTCATCCGAATCATCGTTCCCGCCTTGCCGCCCCATTTTCGCGTCTTTTTTCGAGGCAAAAACACGTTTGAGCTGGAAACAGTCTCTGCCCTTCTGGCTAGCTTCACTTCGCACGCAAGCACGCTCCGTCACATCCTGAGCAGTACCTCGTCCTTGTGCCTTGTCTTTTCGAGAACATGCAGCAGGTGGGTCGCGGCTACTTCCTGTTTGAGCACTGCGACGCGCGTTTCGAGATCGTGATTGGACGCAGCTGGGAGGGGCCCGGCACAGCTAGTCTTCACACTCATCATCCGTGCATCATCACCATTTTCACCACATGGAGTCCTGCGAACGGATTGAACATGATTCTGTAACACAACTACTTGGAGACGGCTCCTGACCAGGACTCCAACGCATTGTCCCCGAGTTTCTCCTTGACGAGTTTCTCACTCAGCTCCCACAAATCAGCCCCAAGCTTCTCGTCAGAGGCCTGGGAGCTCAAATGACCCTCCTTGCCCGGATCGTCAAAGTAGGCGCCGTTCAGGTGTTTCTGTTCGACGTCGCTTGCTGTCAGGGCCCAGAGCGTGCTGTATGCGCCTTGCTCCGGATCACGGCCGACAAATGTCACTGCATATGACATCAACGTTCCTGCAATACCTGGGTATGCTTCCTTCCATTGTTCCTGGGCATCAGTATTGACCTGGTGGTTTGCATCTGAGTCAGCAAGAGGACGCGCCGCGGCCAAGCAACGTAGAAGGGTGAGTGCGTACCGTTCCAGGATGGACGGACAGTGCATAGATGGAATCACTGGTAGGTTTGATGACTCGTTCGAACAAGCCAAACTTTGTGAACAGAATCAAAGCAAGCTTTGTCCGACCGTAGAGCTCTGTTGGGTTGAGGTTGGAATCATTGATATCGTCCAATGATGTGAACTTCGCCGGCGATGGAGCTGCCAAGTGCAACGAGCTCGAGACAGCGACAACTCTGGGTGCGACAACACCTGGCATCAGGCTCGTCTTTCTGAGTCTCGGCCAGAGCTGGTTGGTGGCGTAGTAGTGGCCCAAGTAGTTTACTCCAAACAGACGCTCGATCCCATCGCTGTCGAGGCTGTACTGATTGGCGTTGAGGCCTGCTACAAGCGCCAGATAGTCGAGACGATCCAACGACGCGGCCAGCTCCGAAAAGACGGTCCTGACCTGGGACAAGTCTCCAAGGTCGCATTCTTGCCAGTGGATGTCTGCCTCGGGATTGTCTTTCTTGATGTCCGAAATCGCTTTGTTGCCCTGCTCCTTGTTGCGGTTGACCATGATGACCTTGCAGCCAGCAATCGCCAGAGCGCGACTGACTTCGTAGCCAATCCCGGCGGCGCCACCGGTCACAACAGCCACACGGCCTGTGAGGTTTTCGGGCCGGACCACCTCGGGCCCCACGACGCTGGAAAGAATAGACTGCATCTCGATTTTCGGTGGTTGCACTCGGGCAGCAAGTTCTTTGAGAGACGATGGGAAAGTGCCAGACATTCACCAGTCTTTATTTTCTGCAACGATGCGTGGCCTCGCGGGGTCGATGCAGGCAGGCCATGCTGAGCACACTTTTGACGTCACGATATCCCATCACTGGAGCAAAAGGCGCGTGTGCACGCCACGCAGAAAGAACGTGTCATACGTCTATGGCAATGATGATGATTATCTGGAGGCAGCTGGCCATTCATTGGGTCAGAAATGGGACAACGCAGTCATGGTTCCATTCGGCAGCCAAGTCAACACGTCATCCATCGCCATCGCCAGCCGACCGAACAGGCCGTGACCGCACCTGCCTTGTCGTGTTGGACGCACCGAACAACGGCGCTGCTCTGGTCGGACAGTGAAGCAGATCATCTACATTTCGCATCCGCACCAAAATGCGTATTCGAATGGACAAATGTCGTTCGCCGGGAATGAATTTGATTCTTGGCCCCTTTGGCACCACATGCAAACGTTCCGCAACGGGCCAACCAGATGCGGCTAGTGTCGCAACGGAATGATACTATTCTCAGAGCAAACGATTCATTGCCATCGGTGACGCAATACAAGTAGTATTTCGCGATCATGTAGAAAATGAATTAAAAATGTCGCTCGCTGATGCTCTATATCTTCACCTCATCGCACGGCTCTCCTCTCATGTCCCCTTTCTTTCTCGGACCACATTCGCGCACCATGGAGCAATCGGGGGCTCGCGATGGAGCGGATTCTGTTCAACGTGCCAAAGTCGAGGATCTGGTGCGCACTGCCATCGTCGACGTGCCAGTAACGGTACAAAGACGACCGTTCCTGCAGCCTGAAGACGACCAGCGGCTTACTCACGTTGGTAAGTCTGCCCATTCATGCTCATGAATAGGCCTGATCTTACAACATCACAGGAACACCGAGAGTGAATACCGCTGCGACGCGGGAACATCCGCAGGGAACAGTGAGAGATGGCTGGGCAAAGGAACACCAGCATCAGACCGTGAGTCAAGCCATCATTTGGCCCAGACAACAATGTTGATGGGCGAGCTGCCAGGTGCTTCAACAGCATTGCGACTTTTTCGACCGGGACCACGATGGCATCATCTGGCCGAGCGACACGTTCTGGGGGTTCCATGCACTCGGATTCAATTTTGTTCTGTCTGCATTGGCCCTCTTGATCATTCACATCAATTTTTCGTACCCGACTGTGACGGGGCTTCTCCCAGACCCCCTTTTTCGCATCTACCTACAAAACATACACAAAGACAAGCACGGGAGTGACACCGGAGCGTACGACAACGAGGGACGGTTCTTGCCGCAGAAATTCGAGGATGTGTTTTCCAAGTACAACGAGGGACAGGACTACTTGACAATCTGGAATATCTGGGACTTGCTGAAAGGACAGAGGCTGGTTGCCGATCCGGTGGGTTGGGCGGGAGCCTTTTTTGAATGTATGCATACCACGGCCGCTCACCGAGCTACGGCGCCACTGCTGACGACGCGATAGGGTGCGCAACGTACTACATGGTTTGGCCTGAGGACGGCAAGCTGAGGAAGGAGGACATACGGCGATTGTATGATGGCAGTCTCTTCTACGATCTGGCAGACCGGCGGAAGACGAGTAAGACGTAGGCGGCTGATCAGAAAGCTGCTGAGATGGCGTGACAGTACAAGAGCCAGTCGCACACAAATAGGCCTATTGTAAAGATTAATGATTTGGCCGAGCCAAAGGGAAAAGCTACTAATGTCAGGAGTATAAAGGAGTTTATATATATATATATATATATATAAAACACAGAAGTCTAGGACGCTTGATTATTCCTATACTATAAGTTATTGTGACGGTGCAGCCCTTTGGGCCATAGTGAGTGCAGGCACGCGAGGCCCCGGTTAAGGCCCTTCTAGCCGCTAGGCTAAAAGGGACCGAATTGAACAAGTCACGCACTACTTGTTCAATCTGCACTATATCGCCTTGTGCGCGACCGGCCGCGCGCACACATATCTAGCTCACAGATTGGGCCCAAGCCCAATCCATGACAGTTATTATTATTAGCTAAAATATAAAAACACTATTAAAAATATTATAAATATATTAAGAAATTAAGTAATATTAAACTTTATATATAATAAAGTCTTCTTAATAATATATAAAAGAGGTTAGCACTCATAAAATAGATGCCTCCTTATAGACCTTGAATATATAGAAGCCGAAAAATAATACTAGTGAGACAAAAACCCTAATGTCTCAAATGTCGTTCGCCGGGAATGAAATTAATTTTTGGGCCCCTTTGGCATCACATGCAAACGTTCCGCAACGGGTCAACCAGATGCGGCTAGTGTCGCAACGAAATGATACTGTTCTCAGAGCAATCTGCGCGTGGGTGAGGCTTTTTCGCCCGGTTGGGAAGTTGCCCAATGGCTGCGCGTCTCACGAGGCGGTCGCAGGCGCCTCGGCCACCTGCCGCTCTCGTGACGAGAACACGGCCTGGCGGAGGCAAGAGGAAGACAGCCGCGGCGCCATGGGACAAGGAGTTCCCTGCCTGAGGCAGAGGTGCGGCGCTGAGCCAAGCCTTCGAGGTCGGCATGCTGCTGCAGCACAAACCGCAAGCATACGAGCTGTGTACGTATGCAGGACGCTGTAGTACAAGACAGCGGGACGACGCTGGCGATAGCGGCGCACCAGAGCAGTAAAGCCAACGTGGCAGCACGGGGCTGCGAGAATGAAGCTACTTATGAAAGCGACCAACCAGAATGGGGGGGACGTGCCAGCGTACGGCCGCGACTCTATTGTCATGGGCAAACTAGGCCACGTGCCTGGGTGAATCTCGGTCGAGATTCCATCTCATGGGAGCTCGTGAGGTTAATGAAGTCACAACCACAGGGGTTTTTAGCTGACGACCTGTCAGGTGCCGGGTCACATGACCAACGGAGGTGGCCCACCAACCTTGCTTTAGGCCCTTCCGTAGCTAGCGAGATGATCCCCTTGAACTCAATAATTTCATCATGACTCAATAAATCAACTCGTCAGGTTAAAGTGACCAACCTGACCGCCAAGAACCTCATTTTCCTGTCTCCGTGAGACCTGACACGACCCCCCTTTGCCTGAGATGGTGTGTTTCACAAACCTACATGCCGGTTAGGCCCGAGCGAGTCAGAGTCCTTATGCGGTTCTTGCCATGATGATTCTGGACAGCTCGGTTAGCTTCATTTAAGATGACCGGCATGGAGTGCGGCGCAGAGGATTGGAAAATCCTGCAAAGAGTCACGCACGTCAACACGCAATGAGCGTCTGACGTCGTACATCTCGACCGCCAACATGGCAGACAAATTCGTATTGCAGGTCAAGTAACCCGAGGCAATAGTCTGGTGGTGGTGTCACAGACAGCGCAAGACCACGCTTTGATTGAGAAAAGCTCGGGTAATGAGTATGAAAAGAACCGGGCACTGGCCAGGTACCGTCCAAGTGCTGGGCATCGAACGCATCTGCAAGCAGCGGCCCTCGTTGCAAGATTCCCCTTGTTTTTTTTCCAACCAAGTGATGAGCGAGGATGAACGCCGTCCTGAGTCATTGAGCTCGGGCGATGGGCCTAAAGACGACAAAAAAAAAAAAAAAAAAAAACCACCGTCATGCCGAACGACGCCGATAAGTCGAGTTACTCGCTCATGAGTCGAGTGGTTCGCTCCACCCGCCCTCTACATGACGTCTTGGCTTGTCCAGCATCCATGATGTTAGGTTTCCGCTTGATGATCCAGGCGCGCAATTGGCAGCCGCGCGTCGAGCGTGTTCGTAGTAGAAAAATTGTCTTCCTTGCAACCAATCGTTATTTCAGGAGGAAACAAGAAGGGTTAGTCTGTCTGCATAGACAAACGGGGAGAGGGCGAAAGAGATTCTGCCAAGCCTGCTCCAATGCAGCGCCTCTCCCCTCGGGCTGTGCTCGGGCACTGCCGTAACCCATTTTTGGACCCGAGAAGATAGTGTCATGTTGCATAGGAAGGAATATGATTGCCTGAACAAGCAATGATTGCATCTTCATGGTAAGGATTCCCAAGCCGGCTGGTATATCTATAAGTACTGCTCTCGTTGCCCACTGAGAATGATGCGCCACATCGTTCGTTGAGTCGTTTTATTTTTTTTGAATCACATTGAATACTTCCTTGAAGGCTCTGCTCTCCACTCTTTTGAGCAAGGAAGGCCTTTAGGAAAACATCGAAAAGACTCGCCATACGCCGCCCCCTTCTCTCTCGTTGCTGATCAGTCGGTTCCTCGTCATGCGACTGGCACACATTCTCGCCGTGCCCCTCGGTGGTGCTGGTGCTGCTATTGCTGCCAAAATACCTGGGCCAGTTGGACCCTCGGCGCTCGAGACAGCAAATCCCGCTTCTCAGAAATGCAGCTTGCAAAGTCTCCTGGGCAACTCCCCAGCTACGAACAATGCTCTCGTTGCTCGTGACTATTTGGATGATTGGTTTTCGGATTATACAAAACAGAAAACCATGGTCTACGAGTTTCAAGTGTATATGCATGTTCTTGCTAGGTCTGATGAAACCAAGGGTCAGAAAAAGGACTTTCTCCTGACGGCAAGTCACCTCCCTTGTCCATCGCATTTGGCTTCATATAAGCACCATGGAGGAACCTTGGATCTTCAAGGAAGAGAGTCCCAGCTAATGTTTGTCTTTCCACAGCGCCCCGTGTTAGACAAGCAGATGGAGGTTCTGAATGAGGATTTTAAGCCAGCCAACATCACATTCAAACTTATCGACGTTACCTGGAACAGTTGGCCTGACCTGAATGAGATTCAGCCGTACTGGCAAAAAGATTTCCTCAAATTAATGCTTGACCAGCGACTCAAAGACCTCCGTCGAGATCCCGTAGCGGCGCTTAACGTTTACTTTGTAAACGCAACAGATGGCGTCGGCGGGAGTACTAGCGTCACAAACTGGAGCTCTCAAACTGTCCCTGGCATAGTCATGAACTCAAACACAGTTTACGGGGGGAATGATATGTTTTTCAACAAGGGCAAAACGTTGTCTCATGAAACTGGCCACTGGCTTGGATTACGGGAGCATCCACTAGGTGGCACGAACTGCGCCAAGGCACGGTAAGTGCCTTTGATCATTACTCATGGCTTATGTTGGGTGAGCTAACCTTTTTATCTTTTGTGAACAGGGGTGTCTGTAGCCCGGAGCCTGTTTGCGCAAATATTATGTCTTACTCTAACGAGTACGTTTTATCCTATTCTCAAATTAAGCCATCTCTTCCCTTATATATAGCGTACATCTAACACTCTGATTTCCTTTCTAGTACTTGCGTTCGAGGGTTTGACGAAGAACAAATCAAGGTCTTCCGCACATGGGCAGCCGACCGCCATGGCGCAAACGAGTTGTCGGGGGATAAAGGTAAATCAGACACCCCATCAGGAACCCCATTAGAGCCAAGCCAGCCGGAAGCCAGCTCAAACCCAACGAGGGACTCAGTCAAGTTCACAGAGGAAGAGTTTCGGGCCTGTTTGAAAAATCCTGGCTCTTGCAACACTTGGGAGCTAGACAAATACATAAAGCGCCGCAAGAACCGGGGAGGGAACCCTAAAACAAAGCTTCAAGCAGAGAAAACGACATAGTAGTTGAAATGTTTTCCTATCATAGACTAGCCTTACTGCGTCTGTATATAAGTGTCTTGATTAGTAAGTATAGACTCAGAGAGAAATGAAAGCAATTGCAGGATAATCGAAAGGCGTGGTAGTCCTTAAGGGAGCGGACCGGGGCGAAGAACTGGAGGAAGAGAATAGTCGTCATTCTAGCCTGCAGATGTTTCTGAGTGGTTTCCTCATCGATAACATGAGGTAAGAGCACGTAAGTGAACGAACTTTATGGATACAGTTGCAAGCATGCACTGGACTACGCTGCTGCCTGCAGCCTTTCCTCCGCCACACAACGTGAGTGTTCGCAGCTTGCAGCTTATTTGGCGACACGAACAACTTCGTCTAACACGAGGACGCAGTAACTGCTTCTGCAACACGTTTTCAATTCATAGGTTGATTCGAAACTGCAAAGTCGTGGCTGAAGTACGTGGCCAGGACGCCGAGATGCTTACCAGGCTCGCGGAAGCGTTAGGGAGCGAGAATCAGTTGAACGAGCTCGCCATGGCTGCAACGGTAGCTGTATACGAAAGAGTATCGCAAAACAGGATCCAGGGAGCAAGATCAATCGCGCTGTCCTATTCGCGCGACGCCAGTACCGACAATACTCGAAGAATAGCGCATCTTGATAATCTTGGCGTAATGCTTGAGAGCCGATGTGAGCGGACAGGCGACCTAGCAGATCTGGAAGAGGCGGTTACGATAGCATCGCCACGCGGTGGACTTGACGACAGTAGACCATCCAGACCCCGGGCGATGTACTTGAGTACTCTGGGCAAGAACCTTACGAGCCGGTGTGAGCGGACAGGCGACATGGCGGGATTTTTAGAAGAGGCAGCAATCATGACGACACGTTCGACAGTCGACCCAACACCAACAGGCCATGCAGGCCGGGCGGGGGGCGGTTGAATAACCTGGGTAATGAGCTTGGTCTGCTGTACGGGCGGAGAGGCGATCTAGAAGAAGCAATCACCACGGCACGCCGGGTAATTGACTTGACGTCAGTGGATCATCCGAAACACTAGCCATGTACCTAAACAATCTGGGAACCAAGCTCGAGAGCCGGTACGAGCGGACAGGCGAGATGGCAGATCTAGAAGAGGCGATGACGACGGCGCGTTTGGCTGGTCGACTCAACACCGGCAGACAACGCAGATCGGGCGATGTACCTGACCAACCTAGGCAACAATAGGCCTATTATAAAGACTGATGATTTTGGCCGAGCCAAAGGGAGAAGTTGTTGATGTTCAGGAGTATGAGGGAGTTTGTGCGTGCGTTCACGACACGGAAGTCCAAGACGCCTAATCGTTCTCCTGCGCCACATGTTGCTGTTGTCAGCCAGAAAATGCAGAAACGCCAAACGGGGGCACGGTACGGGTGAGGACCGTCATGTCCTGTCGTACGCGCACGACGTTGTGAGTCCCGGGACGTTGGGAATGTATTGAGAGATGAGTTGTGGCATCAGACCTCTTGCCTATGGCAAGGTCTTGACATTTGCATACGATGATACAGGTCAGCGCTTGCAAAAAAATGGATGCCTCCCTACAGATCTTGGACGTATAGAAGCCGAAAAATAATGCCGGTGAGACGGAATCCTGATGTCTCAAAGATGGTGAGCCGACGACCGCCATTGTGTTGCGCCCTGTGCGCGATCGAGATTCCTGAAGCCGTGAGGTCACCATGATGTAATCCGCTTATCTGTGCACCGTCAACAGGAGCAAGTCGTCCTGTTCCGCGCTCACGACAGAGCAGAGCATTTATCTAAACACGACCTCGGCCAAAATCTCAAAGCCCTGCACAGGTAAAAACTCCGCGACGGCCAAACTCGTAGCGTCATCGATCCAGAGCCTGCCAGCGGTTGCACTCGACGCTCCATTAACGAAAGCAGCCCCTTGCAGCCAAGCCAGACTTGCCAGCAAAAACACGACCGTGCCAATCCGCTCCCCCCAAAGAAGTCTAAAAAATTAGAAAAAATCAGGAAAAAATCAGCCCAAGTGTCGAAAATGGCAGCGGTGCCAGGGCTGTTCCAGATCACGGGGACCTGCAACAACTACGCCTGGGGCAAGAAGGGGCGGGATTCGCTGGCCGCCAGACTGCGCGAGAAGACGACACGGGTCGACTTCGCCATCCAGGACGATGAGTACTACTCGGAACTGTGGTTCGGGGACTACCCCGATTTTCCCGGGCGCGAGGTGCAAGACGGCCGGCTGCTCGCCGACGTGATTGCCGCCAACAAGGAGAAGCTGCTCGGCGCGCACTCGCTCCAGAAGTTTGGGGACCATCTTCCCTTTCTGCCCAAGGTATGATCTCTCCCCCCCTGGCTTCTTTCGTTTTCTTGGAAGGTTGCAGGGAAGGCGAAGGGGGGTTGTTTGCGACCTCTTCGAGCGGAGTGAGGCCAGCCCCCGGCAGGGCCGCCGGAGGCAAATTCATTCAACGGCCAGTGCCCAGTAGATTTGCCGCGGCCCTGCCGGGGGCTGGCCTCGCAAGCTCGGGGTCGTCACGCCCTTTCTGCCAGCGTCGGTGAATTCTCACCATCCTATGTGTGTCCGTTCTGATTTTCTCTGGGCGGCGACCACTGCAGGTTCTGTCCATCGCAAAGGCGCTGCCGCTGCAGATCCACCCCAACAAGGCGCTCGCGGCCAAGCTGCACGGCGAGGACCCGTCCAAGTTCTCCGACGCCAACCACAAGCCCGAGATCGCCGTGGCGCTGTCGCGGTTCGAGCTCTTCGCCGGCTGGAAGCCGCTGGACCAGATCTCGCCGCTCTTTAACGCGCCGAGCCTGCGGCCGTTTGTGCCCGACGACACGGCCGCGACCGCGTGGACCGACGACACGCTGCGGAGCGTGGTGCGCGGCCTGCTCAAGGCCGACGAGCGCACGGTGCAGGCCATCGAGGAGGAGCTGAAGCAGCAGCCCGACGAAGAGTACCAGCGCCTCGGCTTCCCGGGGTCGATGAGCGACCTGATCGGCCGCCTGCAGGCGCAGTACTCCCAGCAGGACCCGGGCCTGCTCGTGGCCGTCCTGTGCATGAACTTTCTGGTGCTGCAGCCGGGCGACGGCATCTTCATCCCCACCGACGGCGTGCACGCCTACGTGTCGGGCGACATCATCGAGTGCATGGCGCGCTCGAACAACATGCTCGCCGGGGGCCTGTGTCCCAGCCCGGACCGCGACGACGCCGACCTCTTCGCCGACACGCTCCTGCTGGACAAGGACAGCACGAGCGTCGAGAAGCTACGGCTGCCGCGGAAACCGGCCGGCGACGGGTCCCGCGGCCACACGACCGTCTACCAGCCGCCCATTGGCGAGTTCGACGTGCTGCGCGTTGATCTGCGCGCGGGCGAGGAAGAGCTGCTGCGCGCACCCAAGGGGCCCATGGTGGCCATCGTGGTCTCGGGGGCGGGCAGCATCACGGGCGACTCGCAGGAACTTGACGCCAGAGAAGGCTTCATATTCTTCGTGGGAGCAGGGACCGCCACGGCACTGCGCGCCCGCGAACCGATGCAGGTGTTTGCCGCTGCTGTGCGGGAATGATGTCAAGCGAGGCGGTTGACAGCCGTGGAGGCAAATCTAGCTTAATCACTCTACAGAAAAAAGTACAGTTTGCCGATTCCCCAGAGAGTCTGCCATTTACTGCCTCTCGTTTGATGTAGCGATCTAAGTGCTGTCGTCCCTTTCATATACGACGGCTTTTGGGCTCGGGGGCCAAGTCCTTGCGTAATGGCTTCAGAGGCTCGCAGCACGCCCCCAAACTTCCGCCTGTGGTGACTTGTCCGCGTTGGCTTTCAGCAACATTGCCACCAAGCAGTGGAAGACAAACAGGAAATCACCAAAGTCTATCTACAGGAACGTAGCTGCTGCCGACGTGTCCGACCGAAGAGGCGAATCCTCCCATCGTTCATTGCCCAGACCCAGCGTTCCTTGCAACCCCTGGTATGGCTGGTCTTTCAAGATCCCTCCCGTCTATCGTCCAGGACTACCTTGTAGGCATGCATGCCGTGGCCAAGCTAGTACAGCTCTTGCTACGCTCGCGAGTCGTTACAGAGAAAACATCAAGTCAAACCCTACTGAGAACCCAGAAGACTCCTTGGAGGAGAGAACGACATCTACAAGATATTGAGCAAATGAGCCTCCAGGGGCCCTGCCGGGGGCTGGCCTCGCGAGCTCGGGGTGGCCTGTGGTTTCGAGTTACTGCGGCACAGAATCGAACTTGCGAGGCCGCCCCCCGGCAGGGCCGCCGGAAGCATATCTCCTGGGCACTGGCCATTGAATGAATTTGCCTCCGGCGGCCCTGCCGGGGGCTGGCCTCGCTCCGCTCGAATCTCTGCCGCGACGACTTGAATCCATCAGCGACCCCGAGCTTGCGAGGCCAGCCCCCGGCAGGACCGCCGGAGGCATATTTACGCAGTGGCTTAACAACGTGCCTCCGGCGGCCGTGCTGGGGGCTGGCCTCGCAAGCTCGAGGTGGTGCGCAGATCAGGCCGTAGTGCTGGATCAGGAGAAGGAACAGACTGGAACATGGGAACAACCGAAGGACGAAGCCGAGGACACGACTCTGCGCCCGCTCAAGATCGTCCGCGATAATGTCGATGATCTCGCCGATGGCACGGGGCGAGGAACACATTCTCGCACAGACGGCGCACGAAAACAGACGCTGAAAATCGGGGGCACGACGAACCCTCTTATTGAAATCTTACGAAAAATGGGGGAGAAAAAAAAAAAAAAAC
>AZGY01000002.1:1288141-1403263 GCA_001636675.1 Moelleriella libera RCEF 2490
GCAGCTGCTGCTGTCGCAGCACACGGGCTACCAGCGCGTCGGCTGGGCGCAGATCCCGAGCACGCTGACCACGGCCGACGGCGAGACGGTGCCGCGCGGGAGCTGCGACGGCCGGCGCAACCTCGACCACCCCAAGGTGCGGGCAGGCCTTCCCCCCCCCCCCCCCTTTCTCCCACGGAATCCCTCTCTCTTGCCAGATTGCTTCCCTCGACACTGACACGGGGTTTGCAATGACAGGTCTACATTGCCAGTGCGAAGCACGACATGCACCTGGACAAGAAGACGGTGAGCTGTCGTCCCGGGTGCCTGGAGGGGTTAGCAGCCGGCGGGAACTGACGAGACGCGCGCGCCAGGAGTTCCAAGATCCGCTGTCGCAGCTCTTTGACTACGCGTTCCGGTCCGACGACTGGTGGTACTTCCCCAAGAAAGGTGGGTGAGCCTCGGTCGCGAGTGCTGAACACGGCTGACCGCTCGTGCACCGCGCAGACGACTACATCCGCGCCGACAAGTCCACGCGCATCGGGCGGCTGATTGCGCAGTTCGAGTGGGGTGATGCGGATTCGACGCCTCCCGCGGTCGCAGAGGGCCTCTGTGATGCCTGAGCGGTCCGCTCTCGTTTCGTTCTGGAAGGCGGAGCGGGAGCCTCGTGGCTGCAGCTGTGCTCGGGGATAAATGGACCTGGCTAGAGTGTCGCTTAAGTGAGTCTTGAGCGGAACTATGCTCTCTGCTTTGATGTTGCTGCGAGGGCGTCAGGGGGCCGTGCGTGTTGCTATTGACAATGCCTAGGCGGCACCTGTTTACCCTACCACGGGAATGAGAAAGGGAAGCTGATGGCTATAGCTGTGCTTGGGGATCGACCTGGCTGGAGTGTCACGTGGGCGATTCTTTGGCGAAACCATGCTGTTCGCTTTGATGTTGTTGCAGCTGCACATGACACTATCAACAATGCCCAAGTAGTGCTTATTTACCCTGCTGCGGGAATGAGAGAGGGAGGCTTACAGCTATGGCTATATATAGTGATAGACCTAGCTGAAGTGCCACATGGGTGATTCTTGAGTGAGACCGTGCTCTTTGCTTAATGTCATTTAGAGAGTGTAGAGGAGCTATATACAATACTATTTATGATGGCTAAGGAGTGCTTGTTTCCCTTACCTCGAGAAGACAAAACAACAAAACTGCGCGACTGCTTCCGTGGCTCGCCCGTCTGTGCGGCCCTTCTTCCCGCCTGTCTGGTCTTTGCATGCTTCCACGCCAGCCAGCCATCTCGTGCTTCCTGCCTGCTCGCTCATCTGTCCACTCCTCCCCCCCCGTCGTCTAGATCTCATCCCGCCTGTCCAGGTCGCCCTGCAGCGCCGCACACATGCCGCTGCCCGCAAAGACACCCATCTGCACCGCCTGCACGACCGACTTGAACGGCGTGGCTATATCTTTGACGAGTACCCAGGGCCAGCTTCAGACGGGCCGCTGCGCTGATGTGCCTCCGGCGGCCCTACCGGGGTCGCCTGCGGCGGGCTGTCCTCGCTCCGCTCGAAACGTCGCCAGCGACTGAGTGTACGTGTGTGAGGCTGGTGGCTATACTTGAGGGAGAGACCTAGTCTGAGTGCCACGCGGGTCGTTGTTGAGCAAAAGTATGCCCTCCGCTTCAATGTTGCCGTGCGCGTGCCAAGGGGGCCACGTACGTGCCATCAAGGCAGTGAAGATGAGGAAATGCAGGCTCAATGATGCCGGAGTCTCCCGTGTCACAATCCTTGGCGTCTTCCGAGCAATTATGCGTGCGCTCTTACCTAGCCACACACTGGGTTCGTAGCCGTACCAGTCGACCGCTGGAATTTCTGAGACTGTAAAGTTGCACATCGATCGTCGGCTACGCGTGTCTACGCAGCCGAGCCGGAAGAATTTCCGTCGATCGGATCTCCTGCTGCTGTCGTCCGGCGTCGGCGTCGAACTGTTTCCCTCCGTGCTCTCCGCAGGCACCAGCACAGCGGTGCTTAGCCGGCCGGACTGCGACCTCACGTGGAAAGGTGCAGGCACGCATACATGCAGAACCAAACGAGCCGAAGCATGTGGCAGTCCGCCCAGCACTGTCACGGCCACGACAAGACGGGAAAGAGAGGGGGTCGCTTGATTCGCTAGCTCATACAGAATCTGGCATGGGCAGAGTACCTAGGTATCTAGTATGAATACCACGACGCTGGACACATATCGAAAAAGCACATGGTCGCGGACCGACACACCAGCCGCTGCCATCTCGCTGATAGATCAAATCTCGACCCCATGAAACTTGTCCTGGCCGCGGCGAACATACATTGTTTCCGGGCGCTTCCTTTGCGAGCTGATCTCCCATTGCACTTGACGTTTGACCTCACACCGCATTAAGTCGCCGTCTTCCGTCTTTGTTGGCCCGTTCATTGCGTTGTGTTGTCTGCAGCAAGCCTGGCGTCGTTAAGGACAATGATGATCTCAGCAAAATTTTCGTGCTGCATGATGGCCATTTCTTCTGCTGTCAGGAAAAACCCGTCTCGGGCATCGTGGCAAGCCCCGAACGCAAGCAAGAGTGTGACTATATTTAGTTTGCCGGCATATGCAGCGAGATGAAGAGCACTGCGATTAGACTCCCGGAGATCGACGGGAAACTCCAGCAAGGCCCTCAGTACGTCGTCTTGTGATCCATAGCTGACCGCTCTGTGCAGGCCAGGCATGTTGGCATACATATTATACCGCATGACCGGCGCAGCCCCCGAGAGAATGTCCGGGTTGTCAGTTTCGGTTCTTGTCCAGTGCGACTCGATAATGATTCTTTCAAACCAATCTAGCCTTTGGAGAAGTCAGCGGCCGGCGAGATGGTGGGACTCAACCTTCACAATGCGCACTTCACATTGACTCGATAAAAGTGATTCACTAAGCTATGAACCTGCCATACGGTTCGGCGTTTGACCACAAAAAGTTGATAGATCAAGAATCCGAATGTCGACTGGAAGAAGCCGTACGTGAGATTGACGCCATGACCGCGCTCCATGGCGAAGACAGTTCGGCCAAAAAGACTATCCAATATTCAGTCCGCTTATCGCCTTGCTACGCCGACAACGAGTAAAGACGTGACAGCCAGTGGTTTATGTCAGCCCGGGACTCAAAGACAGACGTAGTGAGATATGGTAAACTATCTGCCTAAACAAGTAGGGGTACCAAAGTGTCGAGGAGGGTTGTGTTTTCGGTCGCCTCGATTCTGCGTCTTGCCATCAATATTACTGCTTTGCTGCTCGCCTTTCGGGGGCGGGGGGCCACGTCGTATGGGTATTGAACGAAAGAAGATCTCTAATCGCGCTAGTCGTATTTTGCTGCTGCTGCTGCTGCTGCTGCTGATGTTGATGTCTGATTCATGAAATCTCAGCAGCCCATGGCGTCTCGCTCTGCACAGAGAACGGCGCCCGCTTGCTATGCCCCCGAAGAGAAAGACCAATCACCATCCAGCTCCTGACGCAGCGCCGGCAAGAACCCCCCAGAGTGTTGGCAGGTTCCAGGCGCGTTTTGCCGCTGCCGCATCCTTGCCGCCTTTCGTTCGCCTTCAGTCGAGCTCTGCGTTGATCCGCGAGCCGCCACACAAACTTGGCGTGGCTAGCTGCGAGTGAGGAAGATATGGATTGCTCTGCTCCCGAGCAAAACAACGCAGCGTGGTCGGCTCGAGAATGGGATCCAGGTTGACGGGCACGAGTCGCAACCTTGAGCAGAGTGCCACTGATGCCTGATCCGGCGGCGCTTGGGACAAATGTGCAATACGTGTCGCTGTGCACTTCGAAAGCCGCCAAATTTCGCGTCTTCGCGTCTCGGCTGATAGCTTTCTCTCAGGCGTGGCGCGTGAGTGCCTCGCCGAAAAGAAGAGCCACTTGACGAGACCTGGCCTGGCTGGGAGGAAAGGAGGGAAGGAGGCACGAAGGAGGGCCGCCACTGTTGTCGTCTCGCGGGACTGCCATGGACTTGTCGTGACCAAGTCAACCTTGGACTGCTGGACCTTCCATGTCCTGAGATGGCGGTAAAGTTTTTTTTTTATTTTTTTTATTTTTTTTTTTAACAATTTTTTTTCCTTTTTCCCTTTCTTTTTTCAACCTTCATCAGCAAAATGACACCAACGAAATGACGAGCCAATGAGCGACGACGTGCAAGACGAAACTGGTTGGATTCGTGGGACCGGAGCCACCTCATTGGCTCGGTAGCTTCCGCGTATGGGTCTCCGTTCAGGATACAGACTAGCTCATGCGAACGGGATGCATGGTACTTAAGAGATCAGGCAATCCAGACTCTTCACCCTCATCCAGCGACTTCTTCGCAAAGTTGTCAGACCTGGCTGCTTCCTCACGATCGTATGCCTCCTTGCAGCTGTACCACCCCGCGCTGCTGGGCTTTGGACTTGTCCCGATGCAGCGAAACTCGGTGTCGACCGCGTGTTCGTCCTGACGGACGGAGCCTTGCCAGCGACTCAAGGGTCAACATCAACAATTTGGGGGGGATCACCGGTACTTGCCCTCTAGATTCGATCTCACTTGGCTCGGCACGATAGGAGCCCCCATGAGCTGGATAAGTGCTGCGGGAAGGGCCCGAGCCTGCGGCGTATCTTGGCCGTGAACAAGGGCGGGTGAAAAGGACCAAGAGATCCAGGTCACGGGGAGAATGCAACTGGCCAGTCTTGTCCTCCAGCGGGTCAAGACCACTTCTCATCTTGACCTGGACAAGGTACACAAAGCCCTACGAGAAGACTTCCTCGCGGCCATTACCAACGACTTCTTCTTAGATTGACCAGGTTGCCTGGAATAATGAATGTGCTGGGAACACAGACATTCGTTGGCAGGACATGGGAATGGCGGCCCAGATTACGAGCCGCAGCCCGTGTCATTGGCGCAGTCTCGCAGAAGCACAGAACAAGGGCTAGAGTGCAGATTGCACGCCTGTCGATGGCACATCTCACGGTCGGGGTAATTGCGTTGGGCAGTGGGACTTGCAGTTTGTATTTTGCGCATATCGCTGAGTCTCTTGGTTGGCCCCTTCCTCTGGGTAGCAGTACGAGATGGAAGCAATGCTCGCCCGCACGTAATGGCGCTGTACTGATGCAAAAAGAATATATACTTTACATAAGTAAAGTATATATATATAGCGCGCAGCGAAGGGAGGGTTTCTTGCCCACGAACCACCGAACCGTCCTCTCCACACCTTTCCGCCCGTGTTGGAGTTAAGCAAACTTTCTTCATGGCGGAGCGCACATAAGCATTCTTCTTCTCCCTCTTCTCAACTGCCACAGTATTCGGTGTTCAGGCTTTCAAAGGACACCATGGACGAGGCCAAAGCTACTAGCTTGTACGCACATGACCATGCTTTCATCACAACCTCCAAAGCTGACTTCTATCCCAGCATAGACCGCAGAGAGTCGAGGCGGGACCGCCTTCGCAGATTCAATTCTCAGCTTGCAAGTCTATTTTCAAGCACAGGGCAACCTCAACCCCGTGCGGGCTCGCCTCCTCGCCCCAACGCGCCTGGTGCGCCTGGTGCGCTTGAGCATGGCGATTCCTCAGACGCCCAAGGCTTGTCTCCCGTCCTGCACATCCCTCGGCCCCAGAATGAAGACGCAAGCGTACCTGTTTGGGACCACGACGGACTCTCACGCCACCGGCAAGACAGACTCTCTCAGGTCGATGCGCTGCCGCTTGACTCAACCTCGGTAAATCACAGAGACGTTGTGGGCAGAACTCCTCTTCTCCTTGCTGCATCTTGGGGGGACTGTGATTTAGTCACGAGGCTACTTGCAGGTGGAGCACTCATTGATGCCCAAGACATCTTTGGCCGCACTCCTCTACATGCTGGCATTCAACACCCCGCCGTCGTCCTAGAACTAATGAAATATAATGCAGCTCTTTTGCAAGATGCCAATGGCAACACTCCTTTTCATGAGGTCTTTCTCGGAACGATGCCACCGCGCCAGCGATTGCAAATCATTGACATATTCCTTTTAAATCACAGTGACGTTAACGTACAGAATGACCTCGGCCTGACGCCGTTTTGGGCGGCTTTGAGGACTGTACTTTTTCGCGAAGACGAGTCCAGCTGGCTCCTTTGCATTGCCGGGATGCTCCTGAAGGGAGCTGATGTGAAGACTTTGGACGCATGCGGTGTATCGCCCTTTGAACAGTTTGCGAAAACGGCCGATATCGGCTCGCAGAGCGATTGGCTGAGCAATCCCAGTGTCAAGCAGGTCGCGCTGCTTTTCATCGAATGTGGAGCGTCTATCTGGACACGGATGGCCAGAGATGAGCCGCTGGCAGAGATTCTCCTCGGGCCCAAACTCACATTTTTGGATCATGATGTGGTGATTCGGCGCATGTGTCTTGCAGCAGAGCTTCAGGCGACCGGTGACGGGCCCTTCCTGCTTCATCAGGTCATGCTGTGTGGCTGGACACTTGAGCATACTGTCGATTTTGCCGTCCTACTTTTAAAAGGCGGAGCAGACCCCAACGCCATGAATTCGAAGGGACAAACTCCAATGTTATTGGCCACAGAGACTTCGGGTGATCCAGAGTTCGTGGAGGGTGTGGCAATGGCCCTCATGGAATATGGGGCTGACCCTTGGTTTTCTGGCTCCGGGGAACAATGCCCTTTTTTCAGAATGTTTGGCAAGTGGCCAAGACACCGCATGATACAGCGCATCCTTTCGGCGGACACCATCGATAGAGAAAACACATAGGGGGGAATCTACAATGAGGAAGCCGTGCAGATCATCCGCGCTCATTGGCCACAATGGGCACAAGCGCTGCTGGCCAAAACGTTTCTACGAGCCCTGAGCGCTCTTGACAACGATTCGTCCCCGCTTCAGAGCGATGATGATAAACCCTACGCCATGGCGAGAAAGGTTCTAGCTGAAAGACACCTGCGCATGGCTGAAGTGCGTCGTCCGACGCATCAATTGACGGCCGGGGAAAAGGTTTTATCCATTCTGAACATTCTTCGCGAGTGTCAAGAACGTCTGATACCTATAGAAGATCACTACTCTCTGGATTTGCTCGAATTGTGGCGCATGTAAGCGGCATCTCAGACGGGCGGAGGCGGATGGCCGGGTCCTTTTACATGGCTGTTCTTCACTCCCCATTTCCACGCACGAAGCTGCCTCGGCGCTTGCACGGACGACATGATGTGACTGGGCAAGTCGTCGGGCGCCACGCCCGAGACTTTATCTAGCGGCCTTTGTATATATTACGGATAGCTTTGCCAATTTCAACAGCGTGCTTGACTCATTATCGCTTGAACATTTCGATGGGAGAGACAAAGTTGGACGGGTCGACCTCAACACGCAGGCCACGTTGGGCGCAGCGAGGCGACTGAAGGGTAAACATGAAGGATGCTACGTGCATAGCAGCTGTCCCTTCCCGTGTACAGCAACAAATGACACCCTCAGACCGAGGGAATGCGAGCCTGCGAGGCCGGCCCTCGGCACCGCTGCTGGAGGCATAATCATCTATAACTACTAAAGGTGGTTATCAAAGTTGCTGCGTCTGTGGGAATTCCTCGTCCTAGTCCACAGAGAAGAATTGAAATTCGTGGACCAACCACCTCGAGCTTGCGAGGCCAGCCCCCGGCAGGGCCGCCGGAGGCATACCAACTCAGTATCAGTCCCGGTCCACAGAAAAGAATTGAAATTCGTGGAACAACCACCTCGAGCTTGCGAGGTGGCCTGTGGGTTGAGGTCGCTGCGGCGCAGAATCGAGCTTGCGAAGCCGGACCCCAGCAGGGCCGCCGGAGGCACTCACACGAGACACAGGAGAAAACGTAGCGAACAGAGTTTCGAATTAATGAGCAGTTGCAGAGCATTGGCCGGTTTACTGGCGCTTCATCAGCTGCAGACGGGCAGGCGCGGCGCCCAAGCCAGCCAACGGCATCGTAGCCTGTAGCTGCTGGCCACTTGACGACTTGTATGTGTTCGGAAGTAGCGCAATGCCACTTTCACACGCCTGATTGCTGCGTGGTGGGTGCTTTGCGCGCTTGATGTTGTTCGACTATGCGATGCTGGCTGTTGAGCGTGGCCGCATTGCTGACGTGCTGGACTCGGAGACGAAATCGGCGTCTGTGTCGCAGAGAATCAGGCTGTATATAGAGTCTGTGAGAAAGGTGTTTTGGAGCTTGCGCATACCCATGATGGCGTCTTCACCTTCGAGACGATTAGCTGCCGGCAATGCGTCGAGCCTTGTATCGCCTCTGTATCTTTCTGTCGGTGGGGAGTTTCAGGGCATTGGAAAGGGCCCTTTGCCTCTTGTGTCGACTCAGGATTCGTATGAAGAGGGCTAGCCTTGCGTACAGCAGTGGTTCTCAGACCAACGCCAAATATTCGCGGGCCGTGTCCCAAGTTTTCGGCATCGGTAGCATCGAGGACAACGAAGAGATCAAGACCCGCCTGGCCCTCATGCTGGAGCCTAGGTCGAGGCCATGATTTACCCATCAACGCGTGCACATTCGCAACGCAAGTGGCTGCATGTGGCAATGGTCTGCGTGGGCGAACAGCTTTTTGCTGAGACGAAGCGGAATCTGCCGGCGAGGAAGCCGGGGCTCATGTCGCGGGCAAGGGTCCTCGAGGGCGTGTACTGGATATCATAACTGACACGAGTAGTGAATGTGTAGTGTTTCAGGCTGGAACGAGGCAAGCAGGCCTTTTTTCGAGGTCGAGACGCGTCTGAATCAACATTTGCGAAGCGTGATCAGATAGTCCTGAGAGCCCTGACGAGAGCGACCAAACCACAAATTATGGTCTCTTCTTGGCATGCCTACACCGCCGAATACACATCGCAGCAGCCGGGTCGCTGGCTGATCTCCTCGACGTGTTGGCCTCCCCAGGCCAGGAACGAAGACGCCTCAACTGCCTGGCGCACCGATTCACAGCAGAGGTGCCCTGCTGCGCATTTCAGATGGTTACTAAGCAGCCCGAGGTCATCTGCCACGGAAGTGAGCCCAAAGTGAGCTCGTCACCTGACGGCCGGCCTTCCGCACTGCCAGAACAAACCGAGCTTGGTATATATTACATAACACCGGTTCTCTTTTCAAAAGAACAGGCAAGCTGGTCCTACTGGTCCGGGCGTCTCGTGGTTAAGCCGGCAGATGGTGTTCACATACAATGGTCTCCCACGAGTGAGGGCCTCGAACCTCTAGCGATGCGGAGAACCTCGACATGTCCTGCGCGTGCGCATCTCATGTTTAGAGCGTCAGAGTACCTGATGAAACTCACGCTGCCGTAGGCGCGTAGTTAGCAACTAGCTTCGGCCGTTAGCTGTATGCCTGAACATTGTCGCCAAACGTCGACGGCGCTGCGAGATGTGCAGCTCGAAAGAGTTGTCTTGTCTGGTCAATGTTGTATGCTGTATTTTTTTTTTGGTTTTTTTGTTGTCTTGGTGTTGCTCTCTACCTTCATCTTTTGTTTTTTTTTTTTGCTTCCTCCCAACAACTGCTCTGCTATCCAAAAATGTCTTGTCAGCAAGTAGAGCAGGAATAAAAGATCACTGACAGTGATGAATGGAAAATTATATGCGTCTGCATCCTCTTGCGTCGTCTCTGTACGAGCTCGGCAGGGCTGAAGTCGAGACAAGAGGACGACGTGCACCCTGGCGCGCGCCACAGTGGATCTCCAACGTCAAAAAACGCCCATGGATCGCTGCCTGCCCAGGTTTCGGCTCCACTGTCCGCAAATGAAGAATTAAGACTGCATGCCAAGCTTCTTAGCAGCCCTCTGGAGTTCGTCTCACGAAGACCAATCAATCAATCCTTGGTGGGCCGTTTTCTTTTTTCGAGTGCGGCATTCGGGCGGCGGCCGCGGCGGGTGGACGAGGAGAGAGACGTGCCCAGCGGAGGGCGGACCGTGGTCTCTTACAGACACGTCGTAAGCTTTTTCGCGATCCGGGCTCCGCGGGATCATCGTGACAGGTGTCGCCGATCGGTCAGGGTGACGAGACGCGCGTGCAACGGCGACAGTTGTTTGCCCCTCGACCGAACACAGAGGCAATCTTCCTCTGGTCAGTCAGCGCCGTGAAGCGCGCGGCCTCTCAGCTCGCTCGGCAGAGATGCCGAACGCCGCAACATCGTCGGGTGGGTGTCGTCTGCAATTGCCCCCACGAATCTGAGACGGAGCGAAGGCACTGGAGGGACCTGAGCATCGCGGGGCCGGAGATATAGTGGGATGCGGCCCCACGGATTGCCATACTACCTTGGACTTATTGGCTTGGGCAAAGTGGCTGGATGTTCATGCACGGCAAAACGGATGATGAGAGGCGAACTACATGTAGCGTAATAAGCGGGAGGCGCCCACGTGCTGGGAGGCCAGCGCGACCAGGATGATACCACGGTGGACGGGTTCGCTTTCAGATGATATTCACATACACTGCCAATCCGGCACAAGTCTCACGTCGACATCTGTGTCGCGTGAGCGATGTAGCTCGACTAAGCCGCCTCCCACCCTGTCTCCCCTTCTGCTCCGCCTCGCAACTGCTGTGAGTCAATCAGGGGGATGGTCAGACTCTGACTGGGTGGTCAGAGCAGATTGGTCGTGGCCCGAAGCTTAAAGGCATCAACATTTGGCGACTTGTCTGACAGGCGGCAGAGGCCCCGATAAGCTCAGGTGAGGTGAGGGCCATCGAAAGCAACCCCGGAAAGCTTCCCACGGCCCCCATGCAAGTCGATCGACCGGGGAGCGGTGGACAAGCTGGGATTGCGATGATGCCCGGTCCAACAACCCTGGTGTCGTGCCAACCTGCAAATCGTGTACTGAAAGCCCCGACACGCGCTAGACGGCGCGGGATGATAGCGCGAGACAACGGAGAGGGCCATCGCCCATCGGTGACGAGTCTCGGGGCGGCGGAGGGCCCTGTTGGCCGAGTGTCTGAAGTGAATAGATCGTCGCTCGCCGTTCACAAAAAGACCTAGTATCCTTCATCAAGCAAGTACAGATGCTGTCAAGATCGGCTGCGTACTGACCTCACCGCGCTCGCAGAGTGGCTCGTTTGCCGCCACACTCCCGCTGCAGCCATATCCACTCTTTTGGCAATAATTGACGCATCGCGCTGTACGGGGACAGCTCGAGCATATGCCTGCAAGGGTCGGGGATGGCTTACCGGTCAAATGGTGCCCGTGTACGGAGTATTTCGTCCCCAATCCTGATCTCGTTGCGACACACGGGCTCAGAGCTTCCTGCATCATCTCCCTTCCCTCACCCCGCCGCCGGGTGACGAGGTCGAAACTTCGGCGTCAGCTGCGCCCGGTCAGACGGATGGGGGGATATTGAGGGTGCTGCTCCTTGCCTGCCTGCCTGCTGCTGCTCCTTGCTTGCCTGCTGTTGCCGTTGTCAGGCTGGCGGAAAAGAAGCAGCCCTGAGGCCTCTGTCGGCGCTGCTTCAGGCCTAGACCCGCCGGGGCAGCTTGGCGCCAGCCCACCCGCTCAGTGGCCTGTATGCACCCACCTACAGAGGGCCAACCCACGCTGTTGATCTCTCGTCATATCGACACACCACCAGGCGGTTCGATTCCCGCCGGAGGTCATTTGCCTGCGAGGCGTTGGCAGCTCCCACGACACGTCGCCACGACCAACAGACGGTACGGGGGCAAAATAGACGCTTCCAGGCAAGTGTAGAAGCAAGAATACGCATGGGCCAGCTGTTGTTCATCCCGTTGCGTCCAACGGACCACTTCCACCACCAACCTTTTTCCAGTCCGATGCTGGGGTGTGGGGGGAACGACGCTTTCCTTCATGAGGCAACGAGGCGGCGCACACGCTGTGGGGCCCGCTACGCCCCAGCGCCTGCTACGATGCGATGTGTCGTCCCAGTCCTCCTGCCCTTCAGCCTACTTGGTATTTATCCAAGCCTCGCGGCTGCCAGACATCATCTCACTCACATAAGCATTTTCAACGGTCCGGCGATGGCTCACTTCCGCCGGTAATGCTAGTGTCTTTTTCTCCCGGTTTCTTTTTAATCCTTCTCAAACCGCCACCTTCATGGATTGATCGACGCGGGTAGGGCGCGTCTCCCATGCTCTCGTTCGACTTAATGCCTTCCGCTTGTGCTACCGCACCCGCCCAGCCCGACGCCAGCTCGCATCCTGCGCAATGTCAACGGTGAAAGCTACCAAAAAAAGCGCATTTTCCTGCGAACCATGCCGCAGGCGCAAGGTACGTCCGCCACCTCGCCGGGATCGCTGCCGCAGGAGCGGCTTGCCGTGACGGGTCTTGACCGGTGCACATGAATCGCGAGTCGTTGGCGGCTGGGCACCCGACTCGACACCGAAATCTCCCAAACTTACTCACTTCTTCTTCCTTTCCCTCCAACAGGTGAAATGCGGAGGTGAACAGCCCATGTGCCAGCGCTGCGCTGCTCGCAACGACGACTGCATTTACAAGCTGTTGGTACATCATGTTTCCCCCTTGCCTGGGCTCTCCTGACGAATGACGTGCAGCAATCCGACACTGTCATACACGCAAAGGTTGGAGGGACGCATCAAGGAGCTCGAGAATCAAGTCGCTCAGTTATCGGAAAAGACGTCACCAGCTGCGTCGGCCATCCCGCAGTCAAGCCCTCCCCCGTCGGCGTCCCAGGAAGGAGCTTCGCAGCGTTCGCGCCGCGCCACCGACGAGAATGGCGTCTCTGGCAGCTTCAAGAGCCTCAAGATCGATGACAAGGGTAGTATCACCTATCACGGCGCCACGAGCTTCTTCAACCTCCCTAGCGATCGCAACGGGTCTGGCTTTTCAGACCTTGCGTTCTTGAACCCTTCGTCAGACGCCGATAGTCAGCATCGCGAGCGCCTCGTGAGCAACGCATGGCATCAGCGCGCCTTGGAGAATCTATCCGATATCCCGGTTCGTCTGCCGCCCCCATCTATGTTTCCACGGACCCGAACCGAAGGTGCCAATCTGTACCTCCTTGCTAACTAGCTGTGAACCCCAGATGCCTTTTAGCTACCTCTTGAATGTTCACTGGTGTTGGATACAACCTCTATTCAATTTCATCTATCGGCCTGTCTTCACTCGTATGTAATCACCTGAAGTTTGCCGTTTTCGGCAATCGGTTCAAGACAGATTGAAATTTTCTCGTCACCGAATGATCCCGGGCTAAAACCGAGTAGGCGATATGCAGACAATGGGACCGTACTATTCTCACACTCTGCTCAACGCTGTAATCTCTCACTCAATTCGATGGGGACGCAGCGACCCAGCCACAAGGAAGCTGCTCGACGAATCCTATCAAGGAGGCACCGTGTTCGGGAAACACGCTCGGAATATGTTATTCCAGGAGCTCAGCGCTGGAGTGTGCACCATCCCCACCATACAGACTTTGTTGCTTCTCAGCGCGCAGGAGTGCAGCCTTGGCAATACCACGCAGGCTTGGACCTACAGTGGTATCGCGTTCCGCCTGATAGACCATCTCGGCATCTGCCTAGATAGCCAGCGTTTTCCGGGTTCCGTGCCTCTCAGCGACGAGGAGTTGGAAATACGACGGCGCATCTACTGGGGCTGCTATTTTTGGGACAAATTGATATGTCTCTACCTCGGACGGTCTCCATCTCTACGGCACACTCAGGTCTCGCCGTCCCAAATCATGTGTTCGTGTCCCTACATCAAATGTTGACTCGCCAGTCACGGCTAATCATGGGTCTTCTTTTTTCTTTTTCATTAGTTGATGATTCCGCCGAGGATGATCTTTGGGTCCCATTCGGCATACCCCAAACAGACGTAGCGTGGAAATATCCACCAACAACGGCACGTTCCGCTTCCTGCTTCATGAGCATGTGTCGTCTTTCCGTCATTTTCAACGAAATTCTCATTCACATGTACGACCCTCTAGCACAGAACACCGACGTGGAGATTCAGGAATGCGTCGACTCACAGGAGCCTCGTTTGCGGGACTGGTGGGATCAGCTGGCTCTCCATCTCAAGATCGACCCGATTTCGCTGCCAACCGTGGCTCCACCTTCGCACATTGTAACCTTGAAGTAAGGCCGACATGCAAACCATCGAAGATGGCCGGCTAACATTGTCATCAGTTGCCTCTACCACGCGTTCAAGATCCTGCTCCACAGACCCATGCTGACAGGCCGAGGTCGACGGGAGACCAACGAAACCTCCCCCTTCCAACGCCACCTGGTCGAGAGCGTGACATCGGCCACCTCCATCATTGCGATATTCGACTTGTTTTGCCGCACCTTTACCATGAACTATTGCGTCCTGTCTCTCGCCTACTGCGTGTACATCGCCTCCTCTATATTTTTGCTCCAGGTTCAGGCTGCCCCGGACGACCACCAAGCCATGCGCAAGCTCACGTATTGTATACAATGCTTGCAGCAGGTCAGACAAATAAGCCCCAGTAGGTCTTGCATTACCCCTCCCCCACCCGCATCGCTGGGACTCGGATTGGGCTTGAGTAGCGATGACTGATCATTGACACGTAACGAACAAGTTATTGGCTCCGCGTTGAACAACATCGACAAGGAGTTGACTGCCCTTGGCATACCGAGGGGTAAGTCCCCAGAGGACGCCCTACGGATAATACAAACTTCACCAGTAGCCGGACGTAATACATCCCCGACCGGCTCCACGTATCAGACCTCTTCGGAAGCGGGTCGAGTGCCTCATGAGATTTCGCATCCAATCTTCCAGCCCTCCTTGAGCCAAAATTTTGGTCCCGACGTTATGTCGATGGAACCAAGAGCGATTGAAACAATGTCGACTTTGGAGCCTCTCAGCATTCGAGTCGGTTCGTATCACGGCTAAGGAAATCAAGATTATCTCGCAAAATGAGATGCCCTAGTCACTAAACGTTATCCTGGCCACCTCCCTGCGGCAACTCGCTGTTGCGGTCAGGTCTTCGTAATGTGCAGAGCGTGTGACATGAATCTCAAATAAAAATTGATACAGCGCCTGTAACGAGCAGCATTCTGTCGGTGGAGATTGACAAACTCTAACTTTCGCACGATGCTTTTGCATTCAGGAACTTGCCGATGGCGATCAGCAGACGGCCCAGGAGTGCTCATTGCGGGGCGCCCCAACAAGTGCGCCGTTGAATTGTATACTTGTAATATCAAGCCTCACATTCATGTAGAGAAACCCTGTGACGGGTACGACCACCGCCATCAGCCCCAACCAGAGTACGAATCTTGAATAGACCCGATGCGCCCATGACACGTTGCTTTTCGTCCTGAGGCTCACCGTGTCACGATGTGCTCCTCGCTTTTCGCCATCCATCCAACGTCATAAAATGGCGCAACTCCTTCATGCCCCCCCACGGCTCGGTTAACTTCCGCCGAGAAGGAAGGCGCGATACAGCGCAGGGTCCAATCCAATGCACTCACCCGGGCAAGACCTCGGTGATCTGGGCTCAGGGTTCATTCCCTACATAATTGGCGCGAATCCCACCCGCACCGGCCAGACAATCCCCTCTGCAAATTATTCTGCGTTTGCCAATGTCCGGCAAAAGAACTGCAAAAGAACTGCACTTTGAGATATGCTCTTTTCCCCCCTCCGTCCAGTCCAAGCATCGCAGACTCGTCGCGCCGATCAGCACTGTATGGAGCATTTCGATGCGAAGGGCTGCGGCCACTTGTGGCGCTCCCGCTCAACGAGGCCGAGGCCCTTGGGAAATACGGACAAACAGGCAGACAAATCGACTGGGTGGTCAGTGTGACAATGGCTTGCGGACTAGCCGGGGCTGAGCCGTGATTACTGGCTGTCCGCCTCGGCCCTCTGAGCTGGCTTTGGCTTGTCCGACTCCAAAGCGATGCGGGCGGGACAAGTGCGACCCGAGTGAGGAATCTGATCCTTGGAAGGATGAAGGATGGATCGACGAAAGGGCCGGATAAGCGGCGCATGAGACGGGATGAAACGAGCGCTGAAGAAGGCGCAACGACTGGCCACCATCAAAACATCACACAACCAACAAGAAGGGAAAGTTCAGCCCCACCCGGATCCTGTCAGCCGTCCTGCGAACCGCCATGCCATGCCATGCCTAGACGGGCAAGGTCACCGCTAGCCTACGTTCAGCTGGTGGGATAAAGGTCCGAATTATCTGCGAGCGCGAATAGGCAGCTCGTTCTTTCCGGTTTTCCGTTGAATCAGGTGGCAGAAGGTCGACCGTGCTGCAATTAAATCAGGACTCGGATCGCACTCGTCGCCCTGCGCGTCTTGGGCCGATCGTTGGTTCTGTGTCTTTTTGTTTTCGTTTCTTTTGCGAAAGCCTCCGCCGCCGTCATCAGCCGACACTCGCCCCGCCGATGGTACTGTGAAGTCGTTTGTTATCTGCTGCACCTGCGCGAGGACGAGCTGGAGAGCATCAATGATATCAAATCGAAGCAGAGACGACTTGGACGGCGCACGCTGCGCTTCTTCACCGGGCAGCGAGCATGCCGTCATTCTCACCGCCGAATTGGTTTTACACCTTCACCGTCATCGTCATAGCCTGCGGATCAATACCCAAAGGTGGGATCCGGCTGTCGTTCCGCCGTGGCAGTGTTATGGCTCTCCAGGACCGAAACTCGCTGACATGAGGATGATCTAGGCTACGATGAGGGCGGTTTTGCTTCGGCATCCGGGCTCCGATCCTTCATGGAAGACTTTGGTCTGGTTCGTGGTCGCTGGACAAACGATCCGTCACAGCTGGCCAACCGTCGGGCTACCGTCTCATCGCTAGGCGTTCTGGGTGCTGCCATTGGGGCGGGCACGGCTATATACGTTACCGACGTAGTTGGCCGCCTCCGGACATGGCAGATTTTTGCGTTGCTTTGGATGACTGGCTTCTTCACCGTCACATTTGCTTCAGGCAACATTGGATTGCTGTTGTTTGCGAGAATCTGGGGTGGTGTCGGCGCAGGTGGCCTGACAGTAGTTGCGCCTCTTTTTCTTTCCGAGATTGCAAAGGCAAAAAACAGAGGGATGATTGTTTCGGTCTATATGGTCATCCTGCTCACAGTTTTGATGTGTGGTAAGATGTCTGGTCTCGTCTCTCATCACGATGTGGATGCTAATCACCAAGGAAGGCTTCTTTATCGGATACGCAGCGCGCAAAACGATGAGTCCAAATCGAGAGCAGTACCGTGTTGTACTGGCTGTACCCCAAATCCCAGTTGGCATTTGTCTCATCTGTTCCATGTTTTTGTATGACACGCCACGTTGGCTTGCTTCCAAAAATCGGTACGAGGAGGCCCTTCTCGTGTTGGCCAAGTTGCGTAACACGACGATCGAGGATGCGGAGGTTCAGCGCGAGTTCCATGAAATACAGCAGGAGGTCATCAGCAAAGACCTTGCGCTCGCCAACACATCGATTTGGACCATTATGAAAGAGGTGGCCACCACGCCGACGTATCGCAGTCGATTCTTGCTGGGCCTTGCTATGCAGACCTTTGCGCAGTGGAGCGGAGGCAACGGCATCACGTACTACATCCCAGAAATTTTTCGACTTGCCGGCATCACCAGCAATCGCGCCTTGATCAACGCCGGCGGGTACGGCGCCACCAAGCTTGTCTTCACCATGGTTTTCATGTGGGGGCTCATTGATTACTTTGGTCGTCGGCGATGCTTCCTCACGGGTTTGGGCCTCCAGTGCGCCACCCACGTGTACATGGCGATTTACATGGCGCTCTGGCGCCGCTCATCCAACCAAGCCGCTTCAGGAGCCGCCATCGCTTCTGTCTTCATCTACGCCATTGGCTGGTCCATTGGCCTCTGCACCGTCCAGTATCTCTACGGGACCGAGATACTGCCAACACGCATTCGGAGTGTCTGCTACTCGGTCAACATGATGGTTCACTGGCTGTTCCAGTACGCCGTCGTGCGCACCACGCCGCAAATGTTTCGCAACCTAGACGTATGGGGTGCCTACGTCTTTTGGGCACTCGTCTGCTTCGTCGGACTTTTCGTGCTCGGTGCGTGGGCCCCTGAGACGAAGGGGGTGCCCCTGGAGAGAATGGGCGAGCTTTTTGACGGGCCCTGGTACAAGTGTTGGAAGGCGAAAATCGATGCAAGCAACGACGCGGAATCGTTGCATGCACCTCGGGCAGCGGAGGACCCAATCCATGGATCTTCCGGGCGACAGCACAGCGACCGTGTCTTTGAACAACCGAACAAAACCAACGGAAGTTGAGAAACGAGACCAAATTCAATTGGTTCCTTTTTCTTTTAGAAAAAACTCTTCTGCGAAGAGAAATTCTGGAATGCACAGCTAGGAGGAGTATATAGATTTAGCGACTTCATACGACGACATGCCACTGACCATCCATGGTTTTCCTAGTATCCCTTCTCCCGTTGCTCTTTGTGAAGTCGGACATCTTGTCCGGCAGTAATGATTATGTCAGCGCAGCGGGGTCTATGCCAGTTTCACGGCACTATTGGCATTGCGAGGACATAGTGGTGCGCGCTATAAGCAGGATGGGAACAGTTTTGTCCAATACTTTGACGTGTAAATCACAACCATCTCTGCTCGTGCGTCTCCGCATCGCTGGGGAATTACCTCACACTTATCCAATCGATTCCGCATTCTTACTTAGCCGAGCTGCATGCGGTACGAGTGGGTAAGAAACGCACGGGAAAATTTGACAGCTCATGCATAAGACACAGATACTATCCCCTACAATAGCCGGATCCCACTGTGACCACTGCGTGCCACTGCGTTGGGGGAGGGGGGTTAAACAGGTCGAGGATTGGTTGCTCATTGTTCCCACCTGCACCTGCGCGTGAACGCAGCCACACAGTCCTGTCCCACCCCTAGTACGACTCTATTCTATGGGAGCCCATTCTTCGCGGCGGCACCTTGGCCTGGAACATGCTATCAATCTCATCAAACGTGCGACCCTTGAGCTCCGGGACGTAGAAGTAGCTCCAGATCGCAGCCACGGTGGCCAGCCCGCCAAAGATGAAGCCGACTTTGCCCCTCAAATTGGCTTCATCTGGATTGATCATATAAGGAATGGATATGTTGAAAATGATGCCCATGACGGCCTGAGTGGCGGTTGCCAAGGCCATGGTCGGCGCTCGCAGACACATGCTGCTGGTCTCGCCAAGGATGGCAAAGGCCATGGCGCCGAGCGAGGCGAGATAAAAAAAGGCATACACGACGGTCAGCGCCGCCTGGACCCATGCGGCGGCTCCCGTCTGCACAACGTCGAGAATGCCAATGAGGAGCAAGATGACCGTCATGGAGACCAGCCCGCCTACAAAGACACGGCGACGACCCAGCGAATTGATGACAAACCAGCTGCAGACGTTGCCCAAGACGCCGCACGCTGTGACACCGACACCCATGTCAAAACTCTTGTCGGAAGAGAGGCCCGCAAGCTGAAAGAAGTAAGTCGAGTACCCCAGGACGAAGATGATGCCGACAAAGTGCTGACATGCAAAGATGCCCATGCTGATGAAGCTCCGGATTCGGTCCGTCCCTTTGAAGCATTGTACGATGGACCTCTGCCGTGACTTGGCAGCCTCTTCCTCTGCGATGGTCGCTTCGAGAGTGGCGAGCTTCGCGTCGATGTTGACACGGGACCCGTAAAGCTTTTGCAACGACTTTCTAGCTTCTTGGCGCTTGCCCACGCGGGCAAGGAACCAGGGCGTCTCGGGGGCAAAGGGCAGACCACACAGAAGGAAAGCACAAAAGAACAGTTGGATGGCAAATGGTGCGCGATATGACCATCGCGATGTCCCTTCTCCAAAACCCTTGATCGCGGCGTTCGAGAGAAGCTGGCCGGATGCGATGCCGAACTGCACGCCTGCGGTGGAAATACCCCGAAAAACGACCGGAGCGCATTCGGACGTCGCGAGAGGCGCCATCGTCAGGTGGAAGCCAAGTCCGACCCCGAGGATGAGCTTGGAAATGACAAAGGCTTCCCGCGTGGTGGCAAAGACCTCACCAAAAATGCCGCCAGTCGCAATGACGACGCCAAAGAAGAGAGACCATTTGCGGCCAACCTTGTCGGCCATCCAGGAACAGACAAAGCCACCGAAAAACTGGCCGACAGAGGACACGGTGTTGAAGGCAGCCTGCCAGTCAGCAGGCAGGACAGCCGCGCCGTTGTACATGTATCCGAAGTCACGGCGGAAAGACGCCACCGAGAGCATCCCACCATTGACCTGAGCATCGAAGCCCCTGGAGCAATACGTCAATTGTCGGCTAATTGAAAAAGTCGCGTTGCATCTCGGAACAAGCTCACCAGCCGACAGCCGCCATTGACCAGTAAAATGACCACCAGACGAGTGCTGGATGACGCGTCAACACTTCTCTCACGGTGAGTTCGTGCTCGAGTTGATGATCAATTCGCACAGCCTGGTGCTTGAGGTTGATCTCATCCACACAAGGCACCTGAACCTCGACATGACTGGTCTCGATTTTGGAAGCCATAGCAAGACGGTAAAGTCCCGATCAGAGCCGCTCGAATAGACCAAGCTGTGAGGAAAAAGAAGACGAGGAATGGGCAGGATGTGAAGCGACCATACAAGATGAGAACATCGAGAGCCAAGTTGTCAGCTTGCGGGTGTTCGCCGAGCTCTACATCACTGTAAACCAGAGGCCATTGCAACGTCAAAGCAGGAATTGGGCGAGAGCCCATTCGTTATAACTCGTTTAGAACAGAGAAGCTGGTCCCATGAAAGTCCTCGTGGCGGTTTGACTCCAGTCAGAAACCTTGCGTCTTGTGTGGAAGGACGGTGTTATGCAGGCTGCATTTTTTTCGGTCCGAATTGACAAATATATTACATGCAGCCAAGGAAGAAAATAACCTCATGGGCTCGTCCGCCTTGTGAGAGATGGGAAAATCCGGGGTTGAAAAGACAAGGTTCTCAAGCCACTCGGACCAACAGCGGTGGCGAAACTCCCCGGCGGCTGGTCTAAACGGTCCCAGACAGAGTGAGCCAGCATGCTTGAGAGACGCTGTGTCTATACAAATTCCTTTGGGCAGGCTCCAGGCCAAGGTCAATACCGTAGGAGAGGGGGAATGAGGCCGTGGGCGACTGAGGCGCCGCGCCGTGGGCACGGGTTCACGACAGATCTCACAATCAGACTGCCAGCGCAACGGCGCCAATGACCGCTAGCTCATCTTCATCACTTCAAGATTTCGTTTTTGGAGAAGGAAGGCCGAGTTGGATTCCTTGTGATTGCCACTGGGTATGTGCGGCTCGGGAAGTTGCTCGGCAGCGAGGCCATCTCGTAGCGCCAGCAGCGAATGGTAGAGGTCCGGGTCAAGGTGGTGAATGAGCACGGCGACGGGGCCATGATCACGAGACAAGGGATTGCAGATTTGGGGTCGGCGCTGCGGGATCTTTACGGACATTTAATGAGCTGAGATGACGATGTTTGTAACAACAGACGGGGCTAAGAAGGGGCTAAGAGAAGGCAAGTGCAACCCACCGTGCGGCCTGCCACGTCCAGATGCAGACGCAGCAGCAGGAGAAGTCGTCCCATGGCGATCGGCGCTTCCCCCCTCCCCAACGTGTGACACGTCCTGTTCTCTTGACAGCCCAACATCGCACAAGCCCCCGTCACCCGAACCCGTAGAAAAGAAGGGGGAAAGAGGAAAAAAGGGTAGTGCCGCATTGCAGAAAATTTGGAGAAATGTCCACATGCTTCTCGCCTCAGCCCCAGCCGAAGATGCAAAGGCCCGTTTTCGCTCCCGTCGGTTTGTCATGGCCTTGTCCCCAAATTTGCTCCGGGAGGGTTTTTTTTTTTTTTTTTTTTTTTTTTTTTTTTTTTTTTTTTCAAGTGACTGCCGGCAAAAGACGCGGTGATGAGGAGGGTCTGAGCGGGGATGAGGGGACGAGGAGACGGCTTTCTGCAGTCCTCCTCGTCATCCTGCTCGCTGCTCATTGGACTCGGTAATTTGCCGACGGGGGACCGCCCTTTTTCTACGGCCCGTCAGTAGCCATCAGCCCGATGCCGTCTGTCTGACGACTTGCTGCTTATTTCAATAGCGAGATTCCCCGACCAATTTTGTGCTCCCCAGCGCCGAGACGCATGCCATGTCTGGTCGAAAACCAATCTCTTATCAGAGATGGCATCGCCCCCGCCGCCTGCGGCCTCGTTGCATCGACACCTTCGCCTGACGACATCCGTCTACAATGGGTCCAACGGCGACGATCACCACCTTTCGGGTCCCGAGGCCGTGTCACCTGATGATGATGATGTCGCCGCTGCGACTGCCGCCGCCGCCGCCGCTGCTGCTGAGGCCGGTGCGTTTTCAGCTGAGCCGGCCGGGACGCTGATGAGTCGGCGATCTGGAAAGCGTCCGGCCGCTCGAGGGACGGCCTTTTACCCTCGGAAGCGAGCAAACACGGCCTGCCAGGTCTGCAGGGCGCGCAAGACCAAATGCGACAACAAGAAGCCCAGCTGCTCCTACTGTCTCAGCGTCGGCGCCACCTGCATCCAATCGGCTGTCGATCTATCCAGCTTCGATCCGGCAAGCCTCAAGATACTGGATCGACTGGACGAACTGGAGCGTCTCCTCCGTACCACTACCACCACCAACAGCTCCACCGCCACTTCGGCCACGGCTGCTGCGACAGATGATGCGCTTGCTGCCCTATCGTCGCCAACAACCACACACTTTTCGCAATTAGTCCATCCTCCTCCTCCTCACCCTTCGGGCACCTTCGAGTATGAGTTGCATCGGCCATCATGTCTGTCGTCGTCATCTTATCAAGCCAATCTCCGCTACTCTGAAGATGGCTTCTCAGAGCAGCTGCAGCTGCAGCCGGGCAAAATGACCGAGAACGGCCTCGCTCGACTTGCCAACGGGCACGTGGAGGACGTGTTTTTGCTGGACAGTGTGCTGCCCCCCAAAATTGGCCACATACTAGAGTGGCAAATCTTTCAAGGCAGCAAGACCTTCGATTCACCAGTGTATCGCGCTCCACCCGATGCCATGTCGTCGCCAGGTGGTGCTGCAACCCTGGCAGCTCCGGTAGACATGGAGTCGCATGGAATATACAAACTGCTTGACAACTTCTTCTCCTACATTCACTGCAATAATCCGATCTTGGATGAGCCGTCGGCCCGCAAGATGGTCGGTCGGGTTTTTCTAGACGGCATTGACTGGTCTCCAGCCTCTTGCCTAGCCATGATCATTTGTGCTCTGGGATGTATCGCTACCCCCTTCGGATCAAGTCGTGAGACTCGGATGGGCACGCCGGCCTACGCAGACTCGCAGGCTTTTTTCCAGGCTGCCCAGAAACGCATCGGCATTTTATTGGTCAAATCTGACATTGTCGGCGCACAGTGTCTTTTCTTATCCGGTATCTACATGATGATGGTCTTTCAGCCCATCTACGCCTGGCGCTTCTTCTCCCAGGCTCTCGCGGCCTGTCAGCACTTTCCATTCCTCACAAAAGCCCAAGATCTATCGGCCAGCGATGCCGTATCCCCTGTATCTGTAGAGATGGGACAGCAAGACACTCAGGAGCAGGCCGTCTATTGGTCAGCCTGGAAGTCGGAGAGAGAGCTTCGAGGCGAGCTGTCGTTGCCAGACTTTGATATACATCACTCAGGGAGTACATTATACCCCCCCTTTTTCCCTGCACCGCCGGCACCCCCTCCAGGCCCATTGACCAGCCCGGACTCAGAGGCGCGGCGGTCGAAGGCCTCATGGATGTTTTATTTGGCTGAGATCTCGCTTCGGCGGCAGACCAGTCAGTTGTGCAGCGAAGTGCTGAACTTGCGTCAACGCTACGCATCGAACACCACGTTTTTGGACGTGCTCGCAGACATGACGACCGAGTACGAGGTTCAGGCACAGGACTGGTCCAATCGACTGCCAGGCGAGCTGTCCATCAGCAATGCCATCGAGGAGGACGACATTGCTAGATCAGTTTTGCGAGGCAAGCTCATCAATCTATACGAAATGATCTATTGGTCATTTGTCATGGTGAGCCTCAGCACTTGCGGTAGTGGCCGAGTGCTGAAGTCGCGGTACGCTGAGCTTGCTAAGCGTGGACTCGACACCCACATGCACCAGATTCGCGCAAACGAGCCGGGCTTCCAGCATCGGCACCACGGGTGCTTTTTCATGATACGAGCCTGTGCACGCAGTGCGTTTTCATTGGTGGCGGCTGCCAAGTCAGGCATGCCAATGCCTCTGGACTGGGACGAGGCAGTTTTCAAGGTGATAGGCATGTTGGCATATTGGGAAGAGGAGGACCGGGACGTAGCCGGCTGGAAACAACGATTAGAACGAGAGCTTGGTTCGAGGCACGACTAGAGAATGTGTCTCGGTATCCTCACGGCATACCGTGCTCCCAATGCTCAAGTCATATGCGTGCGTGTTCATCCATGCAAGTGGGATGTGCTGGGGTCCTGTGATCCAGAGATGAACGGGTAACCAGACGCATATCACGTTGGTGCAGCGTAGACTGCGGAGACCGCACTTTTGCGAGCACCGCATGCCCAATCCCAGTCCTCAGAGCTGTCCGGTCCTGCTCATTGCGGACTGATTGATGGCTGATTCTGAGCCCCTTGTGCTAGATTCTTTTTCTGGCCAACCGCCAATGCCTCGAACGTGATGACACTGCTTCTTTTCAGCATGCTCTGTTGGGAAAGCCGCCCACAGGCCACGTGTTAGTTTCTAGCTCGAATGATTGGCTTCCGATTTGTTGCTCACCTTTTTTTGGCCAGTGTCAGGGGGGCGGTGATTCCCCTATACTTTTGAATTTTCTTTCGTGAGGTTCCATTTCCTCCGAGATTTTTTCTAGTAAGTGATCGCTCAGATTCCTGTCACCCCTTTAGTTTAAGTTTCTACTCAGATTTTCCCTCCAGTTTTTTCTTTTAAGCCGTTTCTTTGATCGGGTTGTTTCTTCCTCTACGGAGCAATTCCTGCTGAAGAAAAGAATTTTCTCAGCAATATTTTTCAGCCAAATTTTTTCTGCGGGGTCCCCCCGAGAATTTTTTGCCTTCTGTACTTTATGTTTAAGAGAAAAACGCAAGCCGGCGTCATCGCGTGGACGCGTTCTTAGACGCGCTTTTTCGACGCGCTTTTCACAGCCCATGCTTCGCGGGGAACTCTGTCTTGGATAATGCAAATTCCTACATAGAACTGTTGGAGTTTCAAGTCTGATGTATCCAGAGAGGCACTCTACGGTCTTGGCACGGAGGTGTATCTTGGGACTCTGACCTGGAATAAGTTGAAACATGTGGTAGATCTTTCAGAGTAGCGAGGCTACAGTTCTCGCATCAGAAGTGTATAGACCATTGTGGACATTTTCCCACCCTCATCCAGCATGAAGATATCATCTTCTAGCATAGTTAAGCCCACTCTTCTGGCCAATCAACAATATTATTGTACTTAATCCTATTGAAAAGCTTATATATTATAAATTTATTATACTTATTATTTTTTTATATAAAAAATATATCTTTAATATTAAAGAATTTAATTTTTAAGTTAAACTTAATATTTCTTGTATCACCTTTTCCGGCTGATCTGCCTCGGCTCCATAGTAGCACTGATCTGATAATGATCTCGGTTACTGATCTGCAGATGGCTCGATCTAGAATCTTCCATCCCCTTTTTCCTGTCAGCCAATCAAATGGTGGTCTGTAGCCTCTTTTAGGCAAGTACGCATGGGCTGCCCCTGAGGCTTCGTGGGGTCAATACTGATCTACAACGAGCTTAATCCCGGACCCTTACTTCCGGCTTTTACTGTCAGCCAATGGAATTGTGGTCTGTGATTGCTTTGGGCAAGTCTGCGTCGGTTGCTCCTGACTCCACGTGTCAACATACTAGCAATGTATCCTCAGTTGGTCGATCAGTTTCGATGAACTACGGTCCTTTTGAGAAGAAGAGAAGCTCCATGTCCTTCGTAGCAGAGATGCCAGATAGTACCAAGGAAGGTGTTCCTTCACAGACGTGCCAGCCATCGCATCATGTCTATTGGACTGCCTATTGGAATGGCGGGACAATGAACAAATACGTACTGTACAAAAGAGAGTCGGGGAAATACGGCCATTCTCCTCTACTCCAGCCATGTGCCACGCACTAGGATGGCCACAAACGCTGACCCATGGTGGGTTTGCTTGCCGCTAGACAAAACTTGAATCCCGAATGACAGAAAAAGACGTCCAACAGAGTTCTGGTTGGTAAATTTTCAAAAATGGCTCGACTGATTTGCTGCATTGGGTTTTTCTCAGGGTTTTTTTTTTTAGTTTTTTCCCGGACGGACTCGTCCGGACTGCGGCAGTCACAGCTGATCAGCCTTGCCCAACTTTCTGTCCAAACCTCCTATAAGATGGCCCCTTCCCCCCCTGCTTTGCCCTCCCCTTCTGCGTTTCATCCCAGACTTCCATTCAAACATTACAAGCAATCAAACAAGCAAACACCACACACACATACATACATACATACACACTAAAAATCAACAAATCAAAGTAAGTCTCGTCTCTTTTCTTCATCTTCCTCGACTTCAACTAACAGCTGCAGAACATGTCACAAATCAGCTTTCTTGATTTGTTTAATTCATACATGGCGGCGGATCCGAACCGGGATTATCTCCCGACGCCGCCGCCAACACCGCCGCCAACACCGCCGCCGTCGCCGCCGCCTCCTTCTCCATCACCACCACCAACACCACCACCACGACAATCACTTCCCCCTCCTCCTCCTCCTCCTCCTCCACCACCGCCAACATCCTCCTCCTCCTCCTCCAACTGGCTGGAGGACTTCTTCAGCAGGCCCAACTGGGTCATGGATGCCTGGGACGGCTCCACCGAAGACGGGCTGAAGAAGTACCCGTGCCTGGAGCCGGAAAGGAAGTGAGGGGGAGCCGTCTACCGGTTTCGGTTTTGGTCGTCCACTCCTGTCGGTGCCGTGAAGGCACGCGCCGACATCCAGAGGGGGGACACAAATTCATATACACGTGTAGGTGTATATGAGACAAGTAACGGCATATGATGAAAAGGCGGACGTCACCAAAAGCAAAAAAAAAATCAGAAAATCAAAAAAACCCTCCAAAAACAAAAGGAAAATCAGAAGAAAACCCACAAAAAAAAACGAGAGACATCTTCGTCTGGTCGATGTATCACTACCTGAGCACACCTTTGTACATGTTTCTCCGGACCCCAGGACGATACAAAAGACAAGATGTCTCCGACTGACGACCTATCTTTTCTTTTTTGCTCCCATATCATACGAGGGCACCTTTCCTGTTTTACTCAAGTTTATTTTCTTACGATCAACGAAGTCACGAGGCACGCGTACCATACTCAAACCACACGCACATACACAAACCACACGCACATACACACGCACACCGCACACACAAATACACCACACATACACACACGCGCGCAGACACGCGCAGACAAGAGAACAAGCCGCCACAAAAGATTGAAGGAGCAAAAGACTCCTTTGAAAAAACTATCAGAGGGACCATCAACAAATTCCCAGACACACACACACACATTCAAAGGGACAAGCCGCCAAAAAGGGCGTGGAGATAGAACAAAAGGAAGAAGAAGAAGAAGCATTGAACTGGATTCGGTGGCATGAAAAACTGGGACTGTTGGCGGTCATGTTCCATCCTGTTTGCCTCGTGCTGCGCTTTGCAGCCGAGGGGGGGGGGCCTCATGTCTAATATCTCGATAGCTGGGGCTAATCGAGCCAATGCCCCCCCTCTGACGTGCCATCGTGAACGTGTACAAGTGGTGAATGAGTAGTCTGCCCAATTACAGCCTCGTTCGTGAATCTCTGGACTGCTGACAATCTGCCCTGCCCCTTGACACCTTGTGCTCCTCCATGTCTCGTCAGCCTTGTAGACGACCCGCCTATTTCCGAGCTTGCGAGGCCAGCCCCCGGCAGGGCCGCCGGAGGCAGATATATAGTGTCAGAGAGGTGATTTTCCTCCGGCAGCCCTGCCGGGGGCCGGCCTCGCAAGCTATAGGTGCATGAACCTCAGGGCTCCTTTGCCTGTGAATCGTGCTTGGCTTGATTATAGGGTCCAGGCGGGTATTCATCCGTCATCTACAGTGATAGGACGTCATCTCCGTAGCGGGAGAGGTTGTTGGCTTAGTTTCCGGGTTCCTCTGTCCTGTTTCTCGGGTCGCCACAAGGATGGAGGCATGCATACTGATCAGTCCTTGGACCCATAGACACAGTGAATGGTAGTAGCTGCAAGTTTCGTGCATCAGTATATTTCCCTTTTATGCCGCCATCTCGATATGTCGACCATGTCAATAACTGCAGTGCCAACATTGGAGAGTATTCGCATTTTTATTCTCTTCTGCAGGCTAGATATCATAGGCCACCCAGTCCAGTGACACAGACAAGCCCGTCTTTGGCAAGTTCGCCACAGGGTTTGCACCAGATATGTGTTACAAGACAAGTCTGAATGGGTTTCCACAAAGGAATTAACGGTGGATCGTGGTAGGCTCAATGTGTTTCTCCCCGGCCAGCTGCATAAGTTGGTGGTGTCGACTGTCAGCCTCATCCACGTTTGTCTCTGGCTATCACTTCGTCTGTCCACACCGTAGCCCACTTGGCCTTACTAGGCCTTTGCTCCTGGGCTCCTCCCCTTTTATAACTACTGATTGATATGTTATAGATAGCACTAATTAAGCTGTCGTATGATTTCTTGCAGGATTACAGGATTTCCTGTTATAATCAGGAGGAGGATGACCTGATAGCTTATGAGCATTACGAAGATCATGGCCATGTTGTATCTAGTTTACGTCTTCTATGCGGTCAAAACTCCTCGCCGGCGTAATGGATTTGGGCTCTGGCCGCGACTCAGACGCCACAAGGGCGCACCACGTAGCAGACTATATCGTGCGACTGCACAATTTTACAGGGAAACTTTTCTCGATTCGTACCCTTTTATAGGGCCTGGCTGACCCGAATGCAGTCTTGTGCGGCACTCACAGTGGCTTCGCAGGCTATCATGTGACAATTCGCTCCCAGTGAGCATTCACCGTCAAACTTGCCGCAGCCCACTCCTGAGAAGGGATGTCAGACAAGCCTCTCCCCAAACCCCTGAAGATTATGGGCAGCTTTGGGGGCATCGGTCCCTCTTCTGGACCTCGGGTTGATACAATTGTGCAGTTCACCGGGCTCAGCCCCTGAGAGCGCTGAGGATAAGAGCGTCGAGGGCCGGAAAGAACAAAACGGCCCTTGACAAGAGTCTTGGGGTCGGTATTGAGCATACATCCGCCGGCACACCCGAAAGAACACGTGGACAGACGATGGGATAAATAATACTATTATTCATGATCCAAGCTATGCTAGTGACTTTGATAATGTGCATCCCGCAGAGACGGTGAACATCGAGCCGCTTCCTCGGCCTAACCCCCGTCTCGCAACAAATCAAGACATTGGATAACACCGCAGCAGGATCAGACGGGCAGCGCCGTGAGCCGCCAAATGCTGTGCCCGTTATATGTGACAACGGCGCGGAGAAAAACAACTGAACCCAGATGCCGAGTGCGAACAAGTCTGCGTCTGCTGCCATCCGCCCCTGCGAGCTTGCGAGGCCAGCCCCCGGCAGGGCCGCCGGAGGCACATATATGGTGTCAGGGAGATGTGCCTCCGGCGGCCCTGCCGGGGGCTGGCCTCGCAAGCTCGCAGGGGCGACCTGCAGCATCCAGGCGTTGATGTAGTTGTGGGACTCAACGAGCATCGCTTGAGGAATGGCCAAAGGGCAAGCGTCTGCCGGAGACAAGCATGACCAGGGGTGGATCAAGGGACGATGGTCCGGCTTCTTCTCTGATGCTGACACTGGGCTGCGTCTTGAGGAGTGTAAAGGCCAGCGTCCTGTACGCTGCTGCGTGGCTCTTTCCAAGACCCGACGCCAGGCTGGCTGATGACGTGTTTGCTGAGCGGCCAAACAGCGACGGTTCGTGAACGACGGCGTTGTGGAGAGGGCCAACGAACGCATAGATGGCTGCCCTCGGATGCTTCTGATTTTCTACACAAAGCCGCCAAAGGGGAATTCGGAGGAAGACGCTCGCTACTTGGTCCCAGAAGAGCCAAGTGTTGTCATGCTGATGGGTGAAACGGATACGTTGCCCGAACCTGACGGCGGCAAAGCTCCCAAACGTACGTACGGAGCACTTGGACCCGAAGACATCCGGGAATCGCGACGATGCTTCACCATGGTGTACCGGACATGCGGAGCAGTTTCAACCACCCGGTCCACCTGGTTGATGGCCCTGGTCTTAACAGGAGAAGGGCTGGTCCATCTGGTAGTCAGCCCCCAAGCAATCAAGCTCCTTATATAGTGTGGCGCTTCACATGTGCAGAATCGTTTGTACAAATAGGTATCCCAAGGGATAGCCAATGCTTTGATCAGGAGGAGGAAACGGTGAATGTATTGAAATCACATTGACAGTTTGGAACGCATTCTGTGTTCAGTGAAGATTCGTCCGAGCACGCCCTGTGCGTCACCGTTTGCGCAAACGACGCCGCAAGGCCCATCACGATACTATTCGGCGTTGGGTTCGAAAATGCTCACAATTATACTCCCAGCGTCAGCGTCGTCTTCGCAATTCCACGCGGCACGGCAGCCAGACATCATATCGGAAGCAGAAGACTGCACTTGCCGAACGACATGTTGACTGATGAGAAAATCGGCGGCCCAGGAATTCGCTGAAGGTGTGGCACAATGTACAAGGTATCGATCGGCACTCGCGACGAGGCAGAAGACAAGTCGCCTCAGGGTAGGTAGGAATCGCCCTTCCCGGCCACACGACTGTTCCTGATGCATGTATATCCATATGGAGCGAGGATTTATTGTTTCGCATCATCCAGGACGAGAGGTAACATCACTTCGGGTGACAGAAGCGCAAGGCTGGCTGGCGCAGTCACTCAGGCACCGAATGAGCATCTCTTGTCCGGCCGGTCCGCCTCGCAGCCGGTTGCGCGCGTCGGGCACGTCAAACTGCAGCTGCTCGGCGATGCTCGTCTGTCACTCCTGTCGGCTGCCAATACCAGGCCGTCAGGTTGACCCACTCATACCAGCAGGGGACTTGTACACTGATGGATGGGGGGAACACAGCAAAACACCACTACACAAATTACCAGACAGCATCGCCAGCTTCAAATTTGTTGCCTGCCACGTATGGCAGCGCCCCACAGCGGCATACGGACGGTTGGGAACCACCGCACCACCTCGATCGCCAACAAGCCCCCCGGACTCGTCTGTATATAGGGTATTCGACCGGGCCGGACAAGTTAAAACGCCCTCGGGGCAAAACGGTCCGTAAAAGCACGGCACGGTAAGTGCACTGCATTGCACTGTACGAAGTACCGACTACTGTCTGTACTGAACAATGCGAGCGCGGCCCGATCTAGCAACACAAAGCAGCAGCAATACTAGCCATGCGTTCGTTTCTTCCACACGGCACTGCACATGCACACTGTACGCAGATACTCAGCCACAGCCGCGTCAGAAGCAGAGAGGAACATGCAAAGCAGAAGGCTAAGAAGCAAGATCATGAAACATGACAGAACACCTCTCGTGAAGACTGGAAATGACGGAAGCGTTCATGCGAATGCGCATACACGCGGTAGCGGCCCTGGATGGGGCCTGCATGCCGCTGATTCCAGGCAAGTAAAACCGCCGCCACCCGGGCTCGCACCGTCCCCTCGTTTGGAATCATTCTCTCTTCCCTTCGCGGCCCCGCACTGCGCCAGCGCCCATCCATCACGTCAACGACACCACCACCCGCCCCTCCCCCAGCGCGCACCACTCGCGAGCTTGCGAGGCCAGCCCCCGGCAGGGCCGCCGGAGGCAAATCTACATACAGTGGCCGGTCGATTTGCCTCCGGCGGCCCTGCCGGGGGCTGGCCTCGCAAGCTCGCAGGCAGCGGAGCACCACCGCCCAGTCGGTCGCGTACATGTATATATATCATTGGGCCCCTCCACGGACCAGCGGGGCCCGCAGGCATACGTGCTGCACTGCACGTACATTTATTAAAAAGAAAGAAAAGAGAGCCATGTCGTCGCCGTCGTCGTGGCCCAGCTTCATCACCCGCCTCACGCGCCCCTTCACCCACTCCGCACGCATGTCCCTCGCCGACGCCGCGCCCATCCCCGACGGCGCCCAGCGCTGCACCGTCGCCGCCGGCTGCTTCTGGGGCACCGAGCACCTGTACCGTCGCCATTTCGCCGGCAAGGGCCTCCTCGACTGCCACGTCGGCTACATCGGGGGCGACGTGTCGAACCCCTCGTACCGGGCCGTGTGCGGCGGCAAGACGGGCCGTACGTGACGAGACGCTTTCCCTCCCTTCCCCCCCTTTGCCCTATTTGTCTCGTCTTGATTCCTCTCTTCTTCTTCTTCTTCTTCTTCTTCTTCTTCTTCTTCTTCTTCTTTTCCTCTTGTTTGTTCTTTGGATGGTGGTGGCAGACAGTTCAACGAGTTTTTTTTTTTTATTCTCTAGGGTGGTTTTGTTTTGTCATTGGAAGAGGGTCGACCAGCTAACACGTTTTCTTTCTTTTTTTTTTTTCTTTGTGCCGCAGACGCCGAAGCCGCCCAGATCGTCTTTGACCCCAAGCAGGTCTCGTACCGCGCCCTGCTCGAGTTCTTCTACCGGATGCACGACCCGACCACGCTCAACGCCCAGGGGCCCGACACGGGCCCGCAGTACCGCTCCGCCATCTACACCCACGACGACGAGCAGCAGCGCGTCGCCGCCGACGTCACGCGCCAGGCCAACGCCCAGTGGTGGCACGGCCGCGTCGTCACCGAGGTCGCGCCCGCCGGCAGGTGGTGGACCGCCGAGCAGTACCACCAGGCCTACCTGCACAAGAACCCGGCCGGCTACGAGTGTCCCAGCCACTACCTGCGGTCGTTTCCGCCGCTGAAGCAGGAGTAGCAGTCGCGGTGTTTGCGCGGCCTTGATGTACATAGCATAAAATTGAACCGTATAATCACCATATAATCGTGTCCAAGTCAGCCGTCGAGGTGAGCAGAGCTTCGAGCGCAGCGAGGCCAGCCCGCGGCAGCGCCGCCGGAGGCATAACCGCAAACACGACGTCATGGGCCCTTTTCTGCTGTGATCCTCGCTGCTTATTTCCTCCGTGTGGTGACTTTGCTTCACAGCACGGGCCAGCCTTGGCCGTGATGAGTATCCTTTTTGTGTTCGTTTGTTTGGGTTCCGTTCCATGAACAGGTTATATCCCACATTGTGATCATGGCTCTGTTTGATTTTCTGATTCTTTTTTAATCTTTTTTTTATTACTTTTCTCTACTTTGATTGCTGCATTTCGTACTACTGCGCCAGGTCGACGACCTCGCGCACGGGAGAGGAGTGGTCCTTGATTCCATTACACAGACTTCCCCTTGCACAGCCACTCATTTCTTCCTACATGCCCTTGCTCACTTGCGGTTGTTCTGTCGCATCATCAAAATCTGCACCATGCGGACAAAGATGTTCAGAAAGTCGAGCTCCAGCGAAATGCTCTCGTTGACCGGGTCGCGCCTGATGACGCCAGCCTGCGCCATGCGGGCGTGGTACAGCACCTTTTGCACGTCGTACAGGGTGAAGCCGCCAAAGACGGCGAGGCCGCCGTACAGCCAGATGCTGTCGGTGAAGGCGAGGGTCCGTACCGCCGTGGCGGGAATGACGAGGGGGGCGAGGCCGGACATGGCCACAATGGCAGCACCTGCCAAGAGGGGCCCGCCAATGTACAGGTACTTCTCCTGCTTGGCCGTCGCGCCCACGACAGACAGCGCGCCCATCATGGCGACCGTGTACAGACCGGCACGGGCGAGGAGCGGAACCGGCACAAAGGCGAGGAGCGGCGCCACAAACGCGGCCTGGGTGGCGTTGAAGGCAGTCCACATGGCATATTTGGGAATGTAGCTGATGGGAAGCAAATGTCAGTGCATCGACTTCGGCAAGGCCTGGGTGATTGGGGAAAGGAAAAACTCACTTGTCAGGGCTGATGGATCGTGTGCCAATCATAGTGGCAAAGCTCAGCGCCAGACCGCCCAATCCGACAACCCACGGATTCGTCACCATGAGGCGGTACACGAAGCCGCTCTGCACCATTTGTCTCGCCGTCAGGCCGATGATGCCCACGCCGAGTCCCGTGTGCAGGAACGTGTTGTTCAGATATTCCCTTTCGTAGAGTGGCATGCCGCCGTCCTCGCGCGTCTCGCGGTTGAAGACGGCGTTGATGGCGATCAGCGTACCGCCAAAGATGGCACCGCCCACCAGCAGCTTTCGCGCTCCGGAGCCGCTGCCGAGGGGTTGCTGCGCCGCATCTTGGTAGACCGAGCGGCTGCTGCCCCGAGCCAACGCGTTTCGAGTCGCGATGGACGACACGCGCGAGATGAAGAATGTGCTGGCGGGCTTGCTTGGCTGGTGGAAGTTTCGCACGGGTCCGCCGCCGGATCGGAATGCTGTCTTGGAGATTTGAGGTAGCCGCTGCGCAAGGCGGAGAGGACTCTGCCGTACGCTCAACGTGAACGACATGCTGTGCGTGCTCTGTCGCGAGTCGGGCGAGCTAGGTTGCGATGAGGTCACGGGAGAAGGAGGTCGTGAGAGAAGGTGGCGCTGTCGGCTTAATATGTTCTGCAGCAGGTCCGCGGCCTTGCTCATCAGCTGCTGTCTGATTGGCGGTGGCCGTTGGTTCGTTCGAGCTATGACGAAGCCATGCGGCCGGCGCGGCTCCAATGCACCGTAGGTCACGTGGCGTCCCCCTTGGAACATGGTGGAAAGTTCCCGACTCAATTACACACGCGGGCAGGTACAGCATCGCCATCTCCGGACTACTTTGCCATCATGCATCAAATGTAAATTGCGCTCTAGGTATATGCTCATTCAAATACCATCGCTGCGGCCGTGGCCGAGACCGCAGCTGTACACTGCGCTCAGCGCTCACGTTTGTAGGCCCGAGTGGCGAGATACCCCTTCCTCATCCCCATCCCCGGGAGAGTTGGAAACCCGAACGCCTTCAGACTTCTTGAATTTGAAAAACAGTGGCCATCCCATCCACACCATTCCTCCCTCGTCCGAGAGAAAGCCGACCCAATGAAACGCCATGCAGATTTGAACCCCAGATGTTGAACCCCAGATGCTGATAAGTAGGTGGTGAAGAACGTTACCGGAGCCCTTGGACGCCCTTCTCGACAATGAATCTCACTGGCCGTCTCGCCCGCCTGCTGAGGAAGCCCAGTCCTGACTGAGGTAGGAAGCTCGGCGTAGTCAGCATGGCCACGCTCATCGCCTTCGGTGGCGGAATCTCCCCAACGTTCTCGTGAGCGGCTGCGGCCCAGAGACTGCTCGGCAGAGCAGCTTGACTTGTTCGATCGTCAAAACCCCATTTGGCGATGCTTCCGGCCCGGAGCCAGTGCTCCAGGTTTCGACATTGACTCACGTCTGTCCACTCAAGACGAGTGCAACCCCGGAGAATGTTTTCCAGCCCTTTGCCAGTGACTCTCACGCATCCGCGAACACTGAGGCCCTCCAGCTCATTCAAATGCAATGCAATGCTTTCCAAGCTGGCGTCGCTCACGGCGCTACCGCAAAACGCCATTCTCAGCTCACGAAGCAGGGGTAGGCCGAGCGCCACCACTTCGGTCGATGTGTCCGAGAGGGCACAGCAAAATGACAAGTCCAGATGCGTCAGGTTCTTGGCCGCGTTCACGAGCGCCACAATGGCGTTGTCCGACAGGTATGTGCAGTCAGCCAGGCACAGATGCGTCAGCTTCTCAAACCTGTACTGCGCCCATGACTGGAACCCCATGTCTGTGATGGAGGTGCAGCGGGTGAGAGACAGCGAGTGCAGACGGTTCGAGGCATGGGCAGCCAGGTGAGCCATGGATCTGTCCGTGATATGTTTGCAGTACGACAGGTCCAGCTTGCTGAGCTTCGGACAACCAATGACCGTTCCGTGCGGGAGGTGATGGGCGGTGTTCTGTGCCTTTTGTTTCGCCTCGTCCCGTCGCTTTTGTGTCGTATTCGACTTGGCCATGTTCTTCTTGATCACCGGCGACTCGGCCACGACCCAGCCCACCACGCGACCGAGCAAGTTGTCCCCGACTTTTCGGCAATTACTCCAATCTATCTCTTCCAGCTGTTTGGCGTTCTCGCTCATTTCAAGGATCTGATGTGCCGACACGTCCCAGACTGACCTCATCCGCCATCGCTTGATGTTCTTCCCGCATTGACGCCACAAGGTAGAGAAACCTTCATCCGTCACATGAAAGCAGTTGTTGAGGTCCATGGATATGGCGCGGTTCCCTATAAAAGGCGCCAAAACCTGAACGATGGCTCGGTCTGTGACGAAGAGGTTGTAGCGAGCCAAGTTTACGTCATTACAGACATCGGGACTCGTGGTCAGCAGATGACGCCAATGACTGCTCACTAATCGAAGACACAGCAGCTCTTTGATATCGAAGTACTTCAAGACCCGCACCAGAAGCGAGTCGGTAAGTCTCGGAGATGCGCTGGTATGAGCACGCCTGCCAGTGGCCGTCCGTGCGCGTTTGGCCGGCATCCCCAGTTCTTCCTCCGTCTCGCTGACACTGAATCTCGGCGGAGTGATATCGATGAGCGATGTCTTATAGCCATTGGATCGACCGGATCCTGGGCTTTCAGCTTGGGGGCTCGGCGGTGCCATCGAGTGTCGTCTTCGGTTCCTCAAATTTTCCATGTCGACGCTCAAGAAAGGATCCGGGTCTTTGGGCTCCCTGACATCCGTGTCGTCTTTGCTGGGCGACCTATCGTGACGTGATGGCGATGTGAACGTCAGATGAGGCAAAGAGCCTTTGACGGGGGTCAGTGGCGATGACGGATCGGATCTTGTGAGCATCGGCTTGCCATCGGGATTTATGATTCTCAAGTCTTCATCCTGAGTCTTGAGCCGCAGCTTCGCAGTCTCTTCAACCTGATACTTGATATCCGGAGAGCATCGTCTCCACAGTTCGTCCAGTATTTCCCCGGGGACCATGAGACATTCGACTGTTGTGATGGACCTGACAGTCGCCGTTCGCTCGGGCGAAAGTCCTAGACTTGCCACCTCGCCAAAATATTGTCCAGCCCTCAAGCGCGGTCGAGGCCGGATGGTATTTGCCAGCCCATGAGACCCAATCTGGGCTTCTGGCTGCTGCTCGTGAATGACCTCTGCCTCGCCCTGGACGATGAAGAAGATCTCGTTGCCAAGACTGCCTTGGCGGACTATTTCGGTAAAAGGATGATACGTCTTCGGCTGCACACTGAGGCCCAAGAAGTGCAGTATCTCCGGGGGCAACGAAGAGAAAAGAGGAAGTTCGATGAGCGTCTGTCTGATGTTCACGAAGCCACTGCCAATGGCACTACCAGCGGCTGGATCGTCGATCACGCCAGGACTTGGTGATTTGCGCTTCTTGCTATTGATGACCGCGCCGCCTTTGATGGCTCCGCTCTCGCCCGTCGACACCTCTCCCGGTACGTTTGTGCGAGGAGTGTAGTCGCTTTTGGCAATCTTCAGACTGGATCCGCGCTCCTGTCTCTGCTTCTTGAGCAGATTCAATCGTTCTTGGGCTTCTTCACGGATCGCCTTTTCCATTTCGGGAAACTCGGGTATGATGGACTGCAGGTCCTCTTTCTTCAAAACAAGCAGCAGGCACTTAGCCCGCGCCACAATGGTAGCAGTGCGCGGCATGTCCATGAGAACACCAATTTCCCCGAAAAAGGCGCCCGGCTTGAGCTCAGCATAGACAGCCTCGCCGTCACGAGAAGTGACAGCAACCACCCCTCGCACCAACCAATACATAGCCTTTGCGTCATCGCCTTCAGTGATGATGTGGTCGTTCGGGCCATTGATCTGGGGCTTCAGATGGTTACCAATGGCAATGAGGAAGTCCTCTGGAGCGGATAGGAAAAGTGGAAATGATCGCATGCGCTCAACAAGGTCAAGCGGCATGTCCCTGATGGTTGACGCAGTCAAAGGAGAAGGCCGAACTGGGCGAGCTGGATTTGCTTCGACATGGAATGATCGAAGAACAGAACTGGGATTCGTAGCCGTAGCAGCAGAAGTCGCTTGCTGGTGATGCGCCAGCGCCCGATAAGGCGAGGCCGAACTGGATGAGCGTCCGCGACGCATGATGGTGAAGCTGCCGAATCAGACCCTGTCAGTCAACTCTCCGGTCGGTGGTTGAGGTCACACCTTCTCCCCGCTTTGCTGTATATTGCTGTCTACTCGCGCAGCGGTAAGACCTGGTCATAGAACAAATCTTGCCTCACGGTCCGGCCGCTACGGCCGCTGCGCCCGACAAGTGCACCAATGTCGTGGCCTCAGCAGGCACAAGCGACGCTTTCGATGTACGAAGTGTAATTGGTTGCGCGGTTCAGATCAATGTTTATGGAACGCCGCATTCTTCGTTCAATCTCGATGGGTTTAGAGGCGGGACACAGCGACATGAACGATGGTGAAGCTCCAATGGCGCTAATCAATCGGAAGGTATGACGATCGTTGCCCTCACGAGAGTTGCGACACAGGCCCAGAGTTCTCGCGTAGCCCAGAACTAAGCTCTCGTTGCAGCTTTTGGCCAAAACCGAGGTCAACGGTGGTTTGCCTGAAGTTTGGAGAGTTGAAAGAGGGCAAAGGCCAGCAGACGATAGCAGGAGGAACCCAACGGTTTTGCAGGAAAGGAAGATGCCGTTGAACGGTGTCACGTTACACAATGTGATCCGACAGCGTCCCCTTCTCTTATCGTTTGGTTGATCCTTTTTGGGCGAAGTCCTGTAGCCTCGTGATTCCTGTCGAGAGAACGACACAGGAAAATCTGATCGCGCGCATACGTGTGGAGGTGCTTCGTGGCAAAGACAGGCTCAGCTGGATTTCGAGTCTGAATTGGTGACGCGGGTGGCCGAGTGGGGGGAGTGACGATTGGGCAAGCCGAAAGGTCTAAGCAAAGGATTCGCCAGGGAGCAGAAGACGGGAGCCAGGGGTCATATGAGCCAACAGATTTGTTCACAAACCATTGTGCGGAAGATGAAGGGCCTGAGATGGCGACCAGGCCAAGATGGGTGAAGAAATGAGGATGGAGGAGATCTGGTAGAGAGATAATAGCGTCTGTCGGATTAACGTGCAGAGAGGGCCTGCGACCGGGCTCGGGAGAGGAGAGGGTCCCTGTCCTAGCCGTGGGGCTGGCCCAATCTTGTCTCTGGCAGATGCATCAGTTGCACTAGAACAGTTTCATCAATGGCTGGCGGGCGAGGCTGGCGCCCCAACGGGCACTGGAGAAGGGCGTGGCTCGGGTACCGACTCCATATCCCCAGCAGGCACAAGCACCGACGGAGGGGCGCTCAAGCTTTGCCCTGCCAAGTCTAGCATGGACGGAGCGAGCTTGACGTGCACATGGGGTAATAAATCGACATTTTAAGAGGCACAAGCCGAGGGCTCTGGCCGGCCTGCCGGTGAGCTTGCCAACAGGAGCGTTTTGGCTGGTTCGTTCCCCGACGCAGCAACGAAGGGGCTGGGCTGTTCCTTCCGGTACAGCCGTCTCTTGACCCAGCACCCGGTTGCTCGTGTGGCCGCTTTTTGGTCCTCGTTCTTCCTGTTCATCTCGCGTCCGAGCAAACACTTGCGCACCCACTCGACCGGCACCACAGGCTGACTGACACTTGCTCCGAAACACGAACGCTCCCGCAAGGACGGAGGGGCCACCACAACCCTGCCTTCTGGGCTAAGAAAAACAGACAGGAGAAAATAACAATTGCGTGCATGCGAGCAAAGGCCAGGAGGTGTGCCAAGCGCATGGGCATCGTGACGCCTACAAATCGCACGTCCGTTCCCAAAATGGCACAATGGAGGGCCGGACATTTATTTTTGCTACTGGCGCTGAATGGTGAGCACGAGGGACTGCCCGATGGCAGCGGCCTGCCAAAGTCTCTCAATCCAGGTTGAAGCAACTTTCAAGGCCGACAGTTTCGCCTAGCCAGTCAATGACATCAACGTACTTTGTACAGATTCCATTCACAAGGGGCCAGCACGACGTCTTCGGCAACTCGTCTGACCGGTGCGGCTCAATCTTCAGTCTCGCCCTCAGGCTGGCAACGAGGTAGCTACGATACGGAGCGAGAGTGGGATTGCGCAGGTGCGGCGAGGGCATCTCGGAGTGGCATTCGGCAATGCGGGCTTGCGCGCTGCTAATTGCCTCTGTGCACGTACGTCAGGCCCTCGACATGGAACACAGCCACGGTGATGAGCTTCTGTCAATCGTGTTCGTCTCAAGGGAAAGTCTCCGGGTCACGACTTCAAGCCCCAGGCGACCGTTTGGGCATTTGAGACGCACGGTTCACTTTCTGCCCATATAGCATTGCCGCAACACACATAAGCGCTGCTAGCTGTGGAGATGTTGACGACGATCAGGCACAAGGTGCCGATGGTGGGTTGTCTGAGATAACGGTCATTCGCCCCCGACTCGCCGAGCTACTCGTGGCGGCGAAGGCTTGTCGTCATCGCCGGCGTCGTGAGAAAAAACAAATTCCTTCAGCAGCGCTCGGCGAAGCGAGCAGACCTGCTTCGGGACCGTTGACCATGAGGTCAGAGCGCACCATGTGGCAGGCGTGCTAGGACCGTCCACACAGATTTCTGTTTTGGCATATCAATCCCTGCCAGCGAAGCTTGGTCGAACACATTTGGAAGCCACCATCTCCCAGAGCTGGACACCCAGCCTTTCCCGCCAGTGTTCCGCCCTTGACCCAGCAAGAAGCAGTTTGCGCGCGTGCTCTGAAACGGTTTGTGGCCTCCACTACACCGTGCCCGGAAATGAAAATTTTAAGGGTCTCTAGCTCGTGACCACGGGTTCTTTGGTACCTGATTCGTACGGGAATACATTGTACCTGGAGCAGATTCCGTGCTCCCTTTGCGTTGGCTTCACCACACATGCTCGCTCATTCAAAGGAAGATGTCGCACGCGTGACCTTTCCAGATGTCGGCGTCGTTCAAGGAATCCCTCCTCTGTAGGAGGCAGTCAAATGCCGTCCTTGGTTTTTCACCCCATGGAGGGTTGAGGATGGACCTGGGCGTGCTCCACCGTCAGCCCGATTCTAGCTTGGTCTATAACTGGGGCGTCGGCTTCGGTGTACGGAGTAGTATTCTTATTCGCTCAAGATCTGGCACAACATCTGGTTGCGTTTGGGCCAGCAGGTTAATATCTCTCTCTGCTCAAGGTAGCCAAGCGCCGTTTCCGCTGTCGAAGGTCTACAAGCAGTCAGGACGCTCGATACCTGACGAAGACGCCTGGGGGCTGGAGGCGAAGGGACTCGAAACCTCGTCCCCTCTCTCTCTCTCTCTCTCTCCCCCCGTCTTCTCTCCCCTCCCATCATCTCCTCTTGCCGGACGATGGAATCACTGGGGGCCTCAGTACGCACCGAGCGCACGAATTTTTTTGATCTGACATTGTGGCGGCAACAAAATTGGGCATGGATGTGCCAGAGGGGGCCGAAGAAACTCATGTCCACCATACGGCTTGCGCAGAAACTCCGCCGCCTATTTATCTTGATCGCTTGGATGCCCCAGTGCGAGCAGGCATCCGAGGCTCCAAGTGCGACCTTGACTTGACCACGCCAAACGAACCAACAGTGTGCCTGTCACCGCCGCATCGCGGAGGATCCCGCCCAGGTCTGCAGCCTCTGTACGTAATGTTTCAGCCATTTCTTTGCATGACCCGCGGGCGGGCATGCAAGTCTGGGCCCTGCCCTTGTTCCACTCCGCAACCTGTCCACACATCTTTTGAACGCGCTCTGCATCATACCTGGTCTAGCTCCCGTCGTCTTTACATGCAAAACAGCGGAACGCAGATCATGCTTGTCAAAAACACTCCCAAAGCATGCATGAAAAGGCATGTTATTCTTTTTCTGTTTTACTTGTTGTAGGCCGACCACAATGCTCTAACACAAAAAAAGGCGACTCATTGATCATGGAACTCGTTAGTTTTGGAGCTTCCTGATGCCAGACCAAAATGGTAGTACTGAAGCTATCCCGTCCCCCAAACGCCCCGACCCTGATTCCCCGAGAACTTTCACGTTCGCAGGAATGCCTTGAATGCGTCAGAATCCGTGCACTCTTGGAAAGGGTAGTCGACATCCTTCAAGAATTGGGCCAATTCTCCACTTGCTTCATCGGGGCAAGAGATCCCGGCGAGAACCTTGGCAATATCGCCACCGTAGTTCCGGTAATGGAACAGACTGATGGTGAACCTTGGTCGGAGAGTTTTCAGGAAGCGTTCCAAAGCGCCTGGTCGCTCCGGGAAGCTGAACATGTACAGCCTCTCGTTGGGCACGGCCGACTGACCACCAACCAGATATCTCAGATGACTCTTGGCGAGCTCGTCACCGGACAAATCCGTCACTGTCATCTCGGCGTGGCGGATGCGCTCCAGGAGCATGCGGAGCTCTTCGCCGCGTTGCAATGGTGGTGCGATCAAAGATAAACCAATCATGACGTTGGCATTGTCTTGGTGTGCGTATCGATAGTTGAATTCGGTGACGGCATACGGCATGATGGTGTCAATGAGTCGAGCAAATGCACCTGGTCTTTCGGGTATAGACACGGCCAGTAACACTTCCTTGCCTTCGCCAACCGCCGCGCGCTCGGCGACGAAGCGAAGACGGTCGAAGTTCATGTTGGCGCCGGACGTCACAGCCACGAGGGTGCGATTCGAGTCTTGCGACGGGTTCTGCGCGACGTATTTTTTCAGACCAGCAATCGACAAAGCACCGGCGGGCTCGAGGCCGCACCGTGTGTCGTCGTACATGTCTTTGATGGCTGCACAGATCTCATCGGTCGTGACTTCGATTACTTCATCGACGACGTCCTGGCAGATGCGGAAGGTCTCCTCGCCCACGGATTTGACGGCAGCGCCATCAGCGAACAGCCCGACTTCGTTCAAGACGACACGCTCGCCCTTCTTCAGTGACTGAGCTAGAGCGTTTGCGTCGAAGGCTTCAACTGCAATAATCTTGACGTGAGGGGCCATGCGCTTCACATAGCAGCCGATGCCGGCAATGAGGCCGCCACCGCCCGCGCAGCAAAAGATGGCCTGTACTTTGGACATGTTGACCTGGCCGAACAATTCATTGCCGATGGTTCCTTGTCCTGCAATGACATATGGATCGTCGAAAGGCGGGATGTTAATGAGTCCATCTTGTAGTTCACGCCGCGCGCACTCTTCCTTGGCAGCATCAAAGTCGGCACCATGCAGGACAACGTGTCCGCCGAGTCGCGCGACGTTGGTGTGCTTGATACTGGGTGTTCCCTCGGGCATGATGATGGTGGCAGGGATCTTGAGCTTCCGTGCAGAGTAGGCGACGCCCTGCGCATGGTTGCCGGCCGAGCAGCAGACGACACCCTTCCAGCTGACTGCGGGATCCAGATGCGCCATCTTGTTGTAGGCGCCGCGCAGCTTGAAGCTGAAGACGGGCTGGGTATCTTCCCTTTTGAGGAGGACATTGCATTCGAGTCGATTGCTGAGGTTGACGGCGGGGGTGAGGGGAGTCACTTTGCAAGCCTCGTAGACTCGAGACGTCGCGCCTGCAATCATACGCAAGTACTGATATTGCACGAGACAAGAGTCAGCAGCCCGTTCCTACATGACGGCAATCTTGCGAGGGCGAATTCTCACGTCTGGATATCCGTTTGGAAGCAGCAAGTCCTCGGGGACAATTTGTCGCATTCTCGCCCGCTTCTCCTCCGATGACGGCGGCGGCGATGGGTTGATGCTGTAGTCAGTCAGGGCCATGCGCCCTGCGGGCGTTTCGGGCCTGCGGTAGCCATTGGCCTCTGAAGCAGTGCCGTTGGCACCGGCATGCTCTTCGAGCGAAGGCATTGAAGGGCCGTTTTTGAAGAGTTGCTACCAAATTCGAGGGACGTTGAAAAGAATTGTTCGAAGCAGAATTTTGAGGCGGCCCAACGCTGGAAGTAGAGTGAGTCGACAAACCCCGCCATCGAATGATCGGAGCCCGACCTACTATTTTTTTTTACTCCCTCCCCTCTCTCTGCCCCTCACCTCCTCCCCCCCTTCTGTACTGTACTACAGGCGACCTAGGCAAATTCCCGCCCGTTGGTCCCTGAAGTCAAGCCACTGGAGGCAGGGCAGCGTCCCACTCAAACCGGGGCCCAGTACAGTAGGATGGGGCTTGTGCACCAATTCATATATCTTGGTAGTATCGTCGACTTACACGTTCGCATGCCAAGGTGGTGAAGTAGATGAGTGATTGAGCTAGGCGGACCATTTGACTGTTATTCTCCGACCAGCACTTGTTCCTTTCGAGCCGGAGTGTTTTTGCTCACTATCATCTCGGGCCCGAGGTGAGGCTGTGCCACTGGCCGTCCTGGGTCCGATATGGCCATTTTGGCGTTGACACGACTCTGCCTCCACCCGTGCACGCAAGCCCTGTTCGGTGCCGAAACGGTGATCGTGGCCATCTAAGAGAAGTTCCAAAAGGCAGAGGGAGACACATTCTTGTTAAGCTTTTTAGAGGCATCACCACAGAGTGTAATTGTCCGAAAGTCTAATGCGGCTCTGGCCGGAGCTCGGCCGGAACCGGGCTTGTGGTGCACTGGGTAGCATTGGTCAAGGGTCATTTGATGGCTACACCAATGACCTGTTCACCGAACAACCACAGAGTACAAAACTCTAACGGCTTGTTGCAAAGCACTTCTCAACAGGCAAGCCGTTCATTGGCAGAAGTAACCTCGAGTGGTGTACGGACCAAATATCGCTGAAGTCTATTCTAGGGTGGCTAGCGCAAAAGAGGGGGGTCCTTTATCTGCTTCAGCCCCGATCTGGTGAAGAAACCAAGAAGAGCGCTGGCTTTTGACTTTTTTTTTTTTTTTATCCTGGTAGACATCCAATGGCAATATGAAGGAAATATAACAAGGGACAGGCCCAATATGCCTTGCGGTCCACAGATGTGTAGACATGAAAATGTCCGGTGAAAACTAACCAGACGCCGCGCGAATATCAATAAATTCCTCAGCCGTGACGCGCAGCCTCGCCTCACCGCGTCTCGCCTCGCTTAGTCTCCCATCACGCCTTGGATGCCTCTGCGTAGGAAGGGGGCGCATCGAGCGGCGCGTGGTCGCGTGGCGCATATGCCACCTGCTTCTTGGACCGCTCTGCAACCTGCCTCCCACAGCAGCCCCTCCGACGTGGAGGAGCACTGTAGCAAGCGGCGTCTTGCCGAGAGTAACAGGTGTCGGAGCTGTCAATCTGGCGAGGGGCACAGCAGCCGTTGTTGCGGCGACGAGCGCGGCGGGCCTCTCTGCGGCGCTGACATTTGCTGCTGCTTTGGGCCTCGGCGCCATTGTCCCCGCGAAGTCGGCGGACGATCCGGGCAAAGAGGAAGAACATGTTTTTCAACGGGGAGATTTCAGGACTTGGTTGTGGTGAAAAGGACAAGGACAAAAATAAAAGATCAATTGGATGATTGGCTGCACAGAAGAAGAGTCTTTATCAGGCCTGCATGAGAAAACGTCTTGTGGTCTCGTCGTCCGTCCTTTGTGCTTCTTATACCTCCTGCTCGCCCCCAAGAGGCTTGCTTGCTTGGTCCTTGGAAAAAGCACTGCCCCGTCATCAACGCCTTCGAGCCAATGGCGGCGACTGACAAACGACGGCGGGTCGAATCAGATTGCCCGATCCGATCTAGTCTTGGCCCCCTCTCATCGCCACGCTCACTGCCAAGCCACGCAGCTTGACGTCGATCGACATGATGCTTGGGGTTTTGCGATTGACGGCGACGGTTTTGCAATGCCACGCAGCTTGACGTCGATCGACATGATGCTTGGGAGTTTTTCCGATTGACAGCGACGGTTTTTGCAATGACACTGATGCTTTTGGAACTCATGCCATCAATCATTATTCTGAACAAGCACGGCAACAACACAGCGTCGCTTTTCAAATCTGTTCATTCTTTTGCAGTGTGTCATCATTGAATTCATGGCTCGTGAGAATGAGGCTTCCTCTGCCAGCAGATCCGGTCTATTACAGTACAAAAAAAAAAGATATAAAAAAATGTGTCAAATCTCCTAGGCAATCTCCTCGAGCTGGGATCCCTTTGCATTCTGCACGCCGGGCGCCATCATGATCCTGTTCTTGTCCAGGTCAAAGACGGTGTAGATGGAGGAGAACCAGGGGAAGCCCATGCTGATGAGCTTGTCCTGGTCGTCGAATTGGCTGATCACCATGAAGCACTGGTTGGCCTGGATTTCCTGCTCGCTCGAGAATATCTTGGACTCGACAATGTTCTTGAGCGGGATGCTGGCCTTGATCTTGCCAAAGCTCATCTCCAGTCGGTTCTTTGGGTCGTTGGCCACCCGGCAATCGACGGGGCCCATGCCGTCCTCTTCGGAAAAGTCGGCGCCCAGGGCCTTGGCGAGGTTGCGGATGACGCCGCCCGGCAAGCTGAGGCCAACGCCGCCCGTGTCGAGGAGCGTGAAAGTCTCGTCTTTCTTGAGGCCGAGGTTGATGGCATTGCCATTTCCTTCTCCCTTATTGTTATTGTTGTTGTTGTTGTTGTCGCCTTTACCCTCTCCCTTATTGTTGTTGTTCTTGCCATTGCCTTCTCCCTTGTTATTATTGTTCTTGCCATTGCCTTCTCCCTTGCCGTTGTTGTTCTTGCCATTGCCTTCTCCCTTGCCGTTGTTGTTCTTGCCATTGCCTTCTCCCTTGCCGTTGTTGTTGTCGCCTTTACCCTCTCCCTTATTGTTGTTGTTGTTCTTGCCGTTGCCTTCTCCTTTACCATTGCCTTCTCCCTTGCCGTTGTTGTTCTTGCCATTGCCTTCTCCCTTGTTGTTGTTTTCTTGCTTTTTGCCGCCATTCTTGCCACCATTTTCCTGGTTCTGGTCGTTTTCCCGGTTCTGGTCATTTTCCTGGTTCTGGTCATTTTCCTGGTTCTGGTCGTTTTCCTGGTTCTGGTCGTTTTCCTCCCCTTCATTGTTCTGATTTCTTCTCACGCCCGCGAGGCTTTCCTCTGTAGCTTCTTGTTCAGCCTCGCGTGTACGGCGTTCGACCCCTCCTCGGGCCTCTCTCTTGACTCTCGCCGCTCGGACAGCAGAGTAGCTTCTTTTCCGCCACGAAGGTGCTGTCCGTCTCTGCCTCTTCCTCCCGTTTGCTTTTTCCCCATCCAATACCACCGACATTGATGTCATCTTAATGACAAAGTCGACAATCTTGCCATTATCCGCCGGGTCTATGGGGACTTCCTGAAGGTCTCCCGAGAACCTGGCTCGGTCAACGCCTCCGAAGAAGACTTTTCCGTTTTTCTGTGCTGGAGGTGACACCGGTGTTAGTCTCGACCTCCCGTCTCGTCTCAGAAGCGTCGAATGGAAGCACTTACGCGTCGGGTTCAGCAAAACGCTGTAGACGTTGCCTTTGATAGCACCGGCCGCTTTCATGTGCGGCACCAGATTGACATAGTTTTTATCCGTGGCCTCGTTGCCGATAGGCCCGGCACCAAAGATTGGAAACTGAGGGAATTCGGCCGGCAGGCTGCCGTTGACAGCCAAGGCAACCTGCGTTTCCGGAACCGTCTTTCCACCACCAAGATCGATCGCTGTCTTGACGAACTGGCCGTCGAAGCCGTCACCTCCGGAAAAGGTGGCATTGAAGTTCTGGTTAATGCGCTCAACGTCTTTGGACTTGTTTGGATCGAAGTCCCCAAGCACCTGCCCAGTCCTCGAGTTTCGACATTGCTGGTTCTTGAGCTTGCAAACGGCGCTGCCGGCTTGTGGGACAACGACGTCCGAGGAGCCGCTGTCAAAGATTCCTGTAATCTTCTGAGGCGGCGAACCAAAGCCCATCGTCAGCAACGGCTGAAAAGGTCCTGCCTGTTTCGACTCAAAATGTAGCAGATCGCCAGGAATGACCTCGCCCGAGCCCAGCTGGGAAAGCAAGATGGGTGCCAGCCAGTAGTTCCGCATCTTGACCTGTAATCGTGAAATTATTTTTTATTTTTATTTTGTTGCTGTACAGGAGAAAATTAATTGCCCGCTTGGCCAAGGATGTGAGTCTTGCACAAGGTCGACCTGGTGGTCGACTTATATATCAAGAAATTGACAACCAAGGATGAGCATGCTGGACGGCCTTGAACGCCAGATCGGAACCAACCCCGGTCCCTTCTCGTGGAAGCATCTGAACAACAGTCGTTTCTCCATCCTGTCTAAGCCTCTGCCCGTCTTGTCATTTACGTACGACACGGGGTGTAGTCGGATAACCACCCGAGACTATCCCGGCCCACATTCAGGAGGGAGCAGGAGAGTCGTGAGCAATGCATGAAAGCCGGGCTTTGCTTGCTCGACGGCGGCCACATGCGCACTAAGTCAACGTTTCCAAGGTGCTCTACGTCGTCCCGAACTGATGTCATTTCCGTTAATCCCCCCTTTGCCATTCAGATTGAGTGTCTCTGCATGACGCTGCAGTATGTCAAGATCAGAGCGCAGAGAAAAAAATCCCCGAGTCAATGTCGTGTAACTCCTCCCGTCTACGGGTGTGTGTGTGTCGAGACCACACAAATTCCAAGATCCAAAAAGAACCCTTGGCTGCAAGTCCTCTCATCATCTGCATGCAGATCCTGCAGCTCGTGTCATCTTCGTCTTCCGGACAGCAGCGCAATCACCAGTCCATCACAAAACATGTTTGTGTTTTTTTCTTCTCTCCCTGCCGCGCGCCTCTTAGCTCGAGCGCAAAATGCCGGGTGCATGCCACACACACACACACACACACACACACACACACACACACACAAAAGAAAAAGCACGCGAGCCACTCGACATCACCGCCCAGAGTCCAGTCCAGCTCAACCCCGCCTAGCCCTTTTTTAGTTTCGGGAGCTTCAAGTGCAGCCGGAGGCCGTCTTCTTTACATTTGGCCAGCATGATTCTCTGCTGTCGCTGCTCCTTGGTTTCCATGGAGGTTCGATTTGGCGGGAAGGGGAATAGCCCACGCCACCACCCACGCACCCCCCCTCCCCTTCTCGCCCCCTTCACCTCTTCGAAACGCCACGAGTGTAGGAGGTCGCAGCTCCGTGTTGGTTGGTCCGACTGCGTGGCCCCCGCCCACGCCGCGGACATGAAACGCCAATTGGCAGCCGCAGGGCTGGGCTGGAAGCCCAAGTCATGGACTTCGCGCACAGCGTCGACGGTCAAGATGGGCTCGTTTTGTCACTGGCTTCACGAGTCGCGCTGTTTCTCATTCCGGAACTTCTCGAAAATTCTTCCGCCGCCGTCTTGTCTTGTCTGTCGCGGCAAAGCCGGGCAAGACGGCTAAGCTAGCTGGCTGACTGGCTGGCACAAGTCAGTCTGATGTCGATTTGTGACAAAGAAGAAGAAAAAAAAACGTGGCAGAGGCAAAACCCGGCCGCAAAAGCCAGACGAAATCTTTCTCCAAGCCCCCCGTCCCAACTTTTAAGGCTGGAGTTATGTTTATTAGACAAAAAAGAGAAAGGAGAAAAACTAGGGACAGGATGAAGGGGCAAACCCGCACACACTAGCGGAGACCCTGCTGCTAACATGTAAACCACTACTTCGCTCGACCACGGACATGTTTGCTACATTATGCCATGCATGTTTCTTCCCAAGAATCCAGCCACACTGATCATCTCTGCGACAACTCCCAGTATGCCCGCAGCAGTGCCAGCCCGCCTGCCTGAGTCTCAACGGTCCTTCCTCTGCCTCGATCGTTTGGATCCCCGGCGCGTTCATGCGGCGCGCCGAGCGACACCTGCGAGATGGCGCCTGATGTGAGTGAAACACCACCCCTTTTACTCGGATCCGGCGTAACCATCAGATCCTGACACGCCGCGATGGCGCTTTTTCGGCCTGGCTCCCATGTAACGTTGAGACCCCAAGTTGCATCTCGTGGAGTTCCCCGGTTGCGATAGTCGGTCACGTTGGGCCACGGTTGGCTCACAGCGTCTGTCGGCTCGACGTGATGAAAGATGCCCGCTCCCCACCACATACCATACCGCCCTGCCTTGTCTCGAGTTTCGAGCGCGGCGTCCACATTGTGCTTGACCCATTTGACATAGGCGTTGCACGCTTGGTCGTGAGCGGCCTGGACCGCACCGAATTCCCGTGCATGAATTGCCATATTGGCCGTCAGACCCGAAGGCGCGATGGGAGCGCAGAATGTCGTGAGGTGATGGAAAAAAATGCCCTTGAAAGTTTGGGCGTCCTGTGAGCAGGTTCCAGTCGCATCGCAGTTCTCTTCCATGATTCCATACCGACCAATGCCTCGCCATGGGGGTAGCTGGCCGTGATTAGGGTCTCGGATATCGTCAACCGGTATGTTTTTGCGAAGGTCCCAGCCCGTCGCATTGATCACGTTTTGGATGAGCTGATGCCCTTCTTCGAGGTATGACGGACTGCCGGTGGCAGCGAATAAACCTCGCTGCCCCGTGAGTATGACACCTTGATTGTAGGTGTAGACCATCTTATCCGGCTGATCGCATTTGGCATTGCCAGCCTTGCGCATATCGACGTGGTACCCGTCGAAATACAATCCTTGGTCGTTAGTCATGTTCACGTCCTTGAGCCACTTGTAACCCTCCACCGCGGCGGCCAAGTAGACGGGGTCGTTGTCGGGGAAGCCCTTGGCAGAGGCCCAGGTCTTGTTGAACTTGTCTTGCGGGAAAAATTCATGCATGGAGATGGAGGCCGCGATCCACAATTCGTTGGTAATTGCGTTCTTGTAAGGGACCAACCTGGGGTTCCAGATCATGCCGCCTTGGCACAGCTTGGTATCCCAGCCGTTTGTGGCGAAGTCCCAGAAAGCACGAGCTCGCTGGGCAAAGCTGCAGACCCAGTTGGAACCATGCCAAGAAATGGTGTTGAGAGCCGCGCCGAGCTGGATCGGCACATGCAGACACTCTTGTTCGCTTCCTGGATAGTGCCCATCGGAGTGAAGGCCCACGAATTTGACAGCCTCTAGCCAGCCAAGGACCACCCACAGCACATCGTCGTACGCCTAAGATGAAGCCGGATTAATATACGCACATCATCATAGTGTGAGACAGACGGCTGACCTCATCCAAGATGCCGACGGCATTTTGACCGAAAAAAGAGTGAGTGATCTGTGCAAAAATGGAAGAAACGAGCTTTTCCTTCTGAGTCCAGTTGTAATTCCGTTCCTCCTCCAGTTTCAGCGACTTGCTCATGCTAGTCAGCATGCCCGAAATGACAGTCTGAACAACGGCCCCTGTCCAGTCGATGGACGTCGGCCATGTGCCGTTGATGGGCTCGAAATAATGATTTTGCAAGGTGGCGAGGGCGCTGAACGCTTCTCCCAGAACACTGGAATTCCGAACAGATGTATCGGCGTGGTCAACACTGTCCACGAAGCTATACACCATCACGGGCCGACAGTCGGAAAGAACCTTTTGCCGAAAGACTGAACATGGCGCAGGTTCGACTGCGGGAGCGTTGGCCGCTGAAGCCGAGACAAAACAGAACAGGACGCCGAGGCCGGCGAGCACACAAGAGCCCTTCATTGTCCAAAAACGTCCAAAGTGTTGACCTCGCGAGCTTTTGGCGGACGAGACACAGCGCGTTTTCTCCTATTTATCCGGGACTGGCCATCGACTTTTTAGGGATTGCCGGCAATAGGTAAACTATGGTGTTGCCGTTTTGATTTATGTTTGTGGCTGACATCAGATTGTTGATGAGCTGTGTCGGCGAGATTCCATGGCAACAGAACAGCCAGGGGCTTTCAATTGCCGCTCAGTGTGTGTCGCATTGCGGAAAGTCAAACGAGCTGAGCATGCAAAAGACACGGGAAGTAGAGTTGGATGAAATATCCGAAAGGCCTCACGGGAGGTGCTCTTGCGTTCGCGCGGGGTGGCTTCGATCGGCTAGTAGGTCCTTTAGGGTGTCCATGCTGACCCTCATAAAAAGATCACGGGAGGCATCGAGGTGCGACGGGCCCGCCCAGCAGCCCCTTGCTCGCCCCGATGGCGTTTGGCTGTTCGAGGTTGGGGGCTCTGCATTGACGGCGGCGCTGGCTGCCACGAGCGCGCGTGCGCAGCTGAACTGCCCTGGCAGCCGTCGGCTACCTGTCGGCCCCCCCCCCCCCCCCCAGCCCTTTGCCTGCGTGCGTGACCTGAGGCACAAGGCCGGGATGATGGGAATGACAGGATTGAAAAGGACGAGAATGGATATCAAGAGACTTTCTTGCGATGTCTTTACAGGGTCGTGAGTCCATCAACCAATCAGGCAATTTGAAAGCTATTGTCCCGATGCGCACAATGCAACGGTCCTTCTCGTGCCTGCCCTGCCATCTGGTCGTGGGACCCTGGGGACCCCGTGCACGTGCGGTGGGCCGGGGCTGCCGCCAATCACTGCTGTGCCTCGACTTTTCAGTGGACCAGCCGGCCCAGGCCGTGGTTTTTGTTTACTTCTGTCCCAAAAAGGGACAGCACCAGCGAGGAGGAACCGCGATCGCCCTCCAGCGTGTTTGCTCGAGCTTCTGCACTTGAACGACGACACCCGCCATGATATCCAAGTAGATTCAAGCCCACGAATCGCCCGTCATTTTCCTTGCTCCCTCTAATCATTCTAAAGGGCGACGCCATTCTCGCGTCGCGCTTCTCAACATTCACTACATATTCGCGCTAATGCTGACCACACGTCACCAAACTATCCGTTTACCAGCTTCAGCGTTAGTCGTTGACTCCCAGGCCTCGGAAACGCCAAGAACGCGCGCACCAGAGCCATGGAGACCGACGCCATACATCGATACCAGTCGCGTATCTTCAGAGAGATGAGCGCGAACCGCGTCAACCCGGGCAATTCTCCTCCGTCCTCCACTGGCTCTCACGGCACAGTCACGGTTTCGACTGTTTTCTCCGATCTGGACGGCGAATCGACACGAAGGCTCAAGGAGGACATTGCCCGTATCTCCGCTCCGAGGAAACTGCCCATCGATTGGGAAGCCGCCCACCGCAAATGGCCCGAGCATTTTACAAAACCCAAGGATCACGGCACAATCTCGAGCGATCATCATCACTCAAGGCGCCGGAGCTCACAGAACAAGGAAAACAAGCCCCCCATCTCGGACGCCAAGTTCACATTAGATGATACAACCCGGGAAATCTGGCCGGGGACTGACAAGACGCGCGCCGAGATGCAGCCCCGCGTGGACAACGAATCAGACATTTCCTCCGTATTGGACAAGTCCCCAGTGAGGCCGGCCTCCGTCTTCGGTACCACGAAGCCGCGGCGGCAGAAGAGCCCGCTGTCCAAGACCCAAACTCGCATCTCGGAAACTGCAGCACGCGAGCGACGCCATTCATCCGTCGCCGAAGTCCTAAGCCACGTGAAGAGAGCCTCCCCGAGCCCTGAGACTAGAGCGAGGGACTCTCCCAGTGGCTCATCACTCAAATCCAGCTTGACTGCCGTGTCACCTACCTCAGGGTATCCAACAAGCCCTGGCCACAACACATCACACCTGCCGTCATTTTTCGCGCCGGACTTTTCTTACCTGGGCGATTTTGTTACAGGAACGTTGAAGTTCAGTGGATCGATAAAAAACGGTGTGCCAATCTTGGTGAAGCATGGAAAAGTTCACGATCGCCACGAAAGGCCTGCCGCAGGTGCTCATGATCAGGTCGATGGCATCAAATTACCCAAAGAAGAAGAGAAGATATTCGTCTCCATGGATGAAATTCGGCAAGAGATCGTATCGTTGCAAGCAGCCCATGACAAGGTATTACAATATGCCGAAGACCTCCAGCTCCAGGTTGAAAGACTCGAGGCACAACTCAGGCATGGGAAGGGCCAACATGGTTACGACGAGAGCGAGAAATACACGGCTCAGAGGCACAGTACGTTGCTGCCTCACGGCTCTGTTGGCTTACATGTTGAGGCGAATATTGATTGACTTTGCTTCCAGGACTAGAATTGCAAGTGGCTTCCTTGCAGACACGCCTAGACGAGGCCTCTCGTAGTCTCAGTACAAATGAGATCAAAACCGAAGCCATTGCGCACGAACGCGACAGGGCTATTGCTAGGCTGCAAGAGGCATGTGAAGATATTAGTAAGCTAACGAGAAAACTGAGCGTGAGGGAGAAGGAGCTTTCGACGTCGCAGAAACAACTGGAATCGTCAGACCAGGCGAGACAGGACAACGATACGCTGCGCCGGAACTTGGCTTCTCTGAAGCACAGCCGCGACGACTTGGAGCTCGAGAATTCTTCCCTCCGCTCGCAGAACGAGAGCCTCCGCAGAGAACAGCTGCGACTGCGCGAGGAGGTTGAGTTACTCCGCAGCAACAACAAAAGCTCGCGAAACAGCGACGCAATCTCGGCCGAGAATAGAACTCTCCGCTCGAGTCACGATCTGCTCATCCAAGAAAATGAGGATCTGCGCGAGAACCTCGACGGCGTGCAACACGAACTTGACGCAGTGCGCGAAGAGGTGGAGTCGCTCCGTGCCGAGGTGGTCGTCATCACTCGAGAGAAGTCCACAGTACAGCAGGATAACGAGAGTCTTGTCCGACAAAACGAAAAGTACTTTGGCGACAATAAGGTTCTGCGTCGCGAAAACACCGGCTTCGAGCGAAGTGTACACGATCTACACGGGAAGAATGTAAAACTACAGGAGGAAGTGGACTTCCTGAAGCAACAGCTTGACCACTGCAGGCCACCTCACAACGACGGCAACACTGCCCCCACTGACGAGGAGACCGAGGATAATATGAATCCGGCATATTTTGTGCCGGACATGACCGCAAAGTCTGGCGACACTCAGCCTGAAGAGGCAACCGAGGAGAAGCACATGCCGGCCATGCCCGATATCACCTCGCATGGCTACACGACAGAGCGGGAGACACGGGAAATAACTAGGCACAGCACCGAGAACCGACAACGGTCCCGGAGCAGAGCCGGAACCGGGCCGAAAGGAGTCGCCTTTTCTATCCCTGAGAAATCGTCGCTGCGAAGTAAGACTGGCAGCAACGTAGCGAATCGTGGCAGCAAGCGCCGTCAGGGCGAGCAGAGCTCAGGCAGGGCCCCTTCCACGATGGAGCTGGACCTAACGAACGAGAACGACGATACGACAGGCGGCTTCCAGTCGGACGATCTCACGAATCAAGACGCGGCAATCTCGCTGAACATTTCCATGAAAGATGGCCAGTTCCAGCCACGGGATCAGGATGTGACTGGCCGGAGCCACACGTCTCGCCGCGGGAGTCAATCGCGAGCGGCACAGAGGCAGCATGTCTTGGAGGTTGACTTGACCAACACCACCAAGCGATCAGCCAACGTCAGCACGCGCCCGGCTCTGTCGACAGACGCGCGCCGCGTCCTGGATGGGCTGTGCGTGCACAACTGCCGGAACTGCATAGTCTGCAGCCGCATCACGTCGCACCGCAGCGTCGCGGTCTCGGCCGCGGAAGCTGCATCCGGCAAGAAGCGCGTGAGCGTGCCGCGCCCCGTCCCCGTGACAGAGCGCAACCTGACGGGCGCCGGCGACGACCAGACGATGCGGCCGTCACAATCACCCGGGCACGCTCTCGCTCTCGTGATCAAGGGCCTGCGCGACGAGAACGAGCACATGCAGCTCAGGCTCACGCGCCTGCAGGCCGACTACAACGGCAGCGACAAGGCCCTCGGCCGCCGCGACCGCCGCAAGCTGGCCGAGTCGATCGAGACGCTTCTGAAGCGCGTCGAGGTCAAGAGCGACCAGATCTACAGCCTGTACGACGTGCTCGAGGGGCAAAAGGCGGCGGGACAGGCCATGACGGAGGAGGAGGTGGAGATGACGGTCCTCCACATCACGGGCATGACGGTGCGCGATGTCACTGCCGGCAGCGAGCAGCTGACGTGGGAGGGCATCCCAGAGCCGGCTGTGTCGTGAACCGAGAGATAATTCACACAAACTGCCGAATAACCTCTTCTGACTTTGCTTCCTCTCTTCCCTTTTCCCCTCTTGCTCTTCCTCTTGTTCCTTTTTCTATTCTTTCCAAAGGGCATCTTAAATTTTTTATTCATTTCGGTTTCCTTTTATTTTGGCGCCAGCGAACGAACGAGGCTCATACGGTCGGGTCGGTGCTGCTACGGTGCTTTTTCAGCAATGGGGGAGGGTGTGCAGGCGGGAGTTTACTTGGCGGCGTTGTAAACGAACCCCTTTCGCTGTACTTTCGGGTTTCTTGGTTTTTTTGCTTCACTTGCTTCTGAGGCGAAGAAGGGGGGCGTGCTCTTCGTGTTGGATCTTGGGTTGTCCGGTGCGTTGCGGCGGATGGGGGCATCTCGTCACTCGCTAGGAGGGGAGGGCAGAGGGCTCCAGCTGGGCGTGGTAACGTAATGAAGCGTTTCGTCACGCATGAACCGAGCAACATTGTGAGATGAATTCCGATTTTTCCTTCAACTTAAAGGCAGGCACTTGGGTGACCGTTCGTGCCATGTGTAGCTCGAGCGCCAAACTCTTTCGAAATGTACCGCCGCTCGTCGGGCTGGATTATCTCAATGCAATCAACTACTCTCTATTCCTCTGAATCGTCATCGTCACCTGCTCCATCATCCTCTTCCCCTTCTTCTGAGTCATCCTCACCGACGACCAAGCCGGCTTCTTCATCGTCGTCGGTTTCCACATCCGCCTGCCTATTATTCTTCGCCTCGTCCTCGTCCTCCTTCCTCTTCTTGTCATCCTCCCTGCGCGCGTCGTCCAGCATCTTGGCCCTCTCCTGCCGCGCTATCCTCTGCCCGGAGACGTACGCCCCGAGCGGCGTCTTCTTCACGTCAAAGTCCCGCAGGAAGGCGTCGACCTGCGCGCGGTCCTTGGGCGCAAAGTCCACCTTGGCGCGGTGCTCCTCGACGAACTTGGCGTTGGCCTCGAGCTTCTGCACCAGCAGCACGAGCTGCGACGTGAGCTTCGCGTTCTTGTTCCCCGTGGACCGCAGCCGGGCCTGCTTGATCCACCGCTTCAGCTGGATCGTGACGGGGAGGGCGAGCTCCGGAAATGCAATCGACGTGCACCACAGGAAGAAGAACTCGGCGAGGAGCTCGACGATCTGGTCGCCCGCCCCGTCCTGGTAGACGCGCGTCCGGAGGTACGACTTGGGCGCCTTGTAGGCGACGGCGAAGTCGAACGCCTTGAGGGTGGATGCCTTGGGGGCCTTCTTCATCTCCGCCGAGGAGAGCACCTCGAGGATGGGAGACGCGAGGGGTATGTACGTGCCCGTGGCGCGAGATGTGCGCAACAGGGAGCGCACGAGATGGAAGCGCAGCGGGAAGTAGACGGCTGTGGGAATGAGGCGCATGGCTCCGAGGGTGACTTGTACCAGGGGGTAGATGAGCAGCTTGAGCTGGTTCTCCTTCCCGGCTTCGGCCTCCTTGAGCGGCGAGCAGTGCTCGGCGAGGACGCAGGACCAAAAGTCGAGCGAGTGCGTAAACTGCCAGTTGTACACCAGGCGGAAGGAGTCGTTCTTGTTGTTCACGATGCTGTTCCGCAAGTGGATCGCCAGTTGTCGGATAAAGGTGAAAGCTGTCGTGTAGCCGACCGCCGGGTCGACGCCCCAGAGCTCGGCGGCTGAGTTCTTCATCAGGTTGATGCCTTGGATGGTATTGTGATTGGTCACGCGGCAGCCCTGGACGAGTCCTTGGTAGACGGCCTTGAGAACCGTTTCGCGGATGCCCTTGTCGCCGATGACAACGAGCTTTCTCAGCACGAGGAATGCTGTGATGCGCGTGCTCTCGGAGCTGGCTGGCTGAGCCCAGAAGTTGACGACGGCCTTGGCCAGGGCCTTGATGAGCTTTTTGAACGACAAGAGGTATGGCAGAATGGGCGTGATGGACGAGAGCGTCAGCTTGAGAGTCTTGTCGTCTGACAATGTGCCGAGAAGGTGCATGATGGATGAAGTGTATGACTTGAGAAGCAACGCCAACTTCCTGAACTTGGTGTTCTCGGTCTGAACGTGAACCTTGCCGGAGGCCGACTCCTTGACGGGAAGATGATGGTTCATCACCTCGGGCACGTGCTTGAGAGCTAGCACCAGAATGTCATTGTACACTTCGGGATCGCTGATCGTCCACCGCTGCTGCGACTCGCCGTCCTCGTCATCCTCATTCAAGTGCGCGGCGCAGCGGAAGGCAAGCACGACTTGTCTTGCGGCCCGCAGCGATCTCCTTTCCTTCATGGCTTGTCGCCAATTGTTGACCATGGACCGTGACAGCTCGTTGCTTTGTGAGGGTTCTGCCTCTTGCGCCTTGGACTTCTTTCTCTTCTTTTTGGGTTGCTCTTCTTCTTGTGCATCAGCATCCTCCTCGGCAGCACTGAGCTCATCGACCTCGGCCAGGTCCGTGTTGTCGTCAAAGTCCAGTGCCTCAGGATCGTTTTCTCTCAGAAACTTGTAGAATTCAGGGTCTTTCTGCGCCAGACTGTCCATGGTCTTCTGGCTCATGCCGATGCCGTCATCCTCGTCGTCCGGGCTCTCGTCGCCGTCCTCGTCGCCGGTCGCAGCCTGCTCCGCAAGAGCCGACTCCTCGTCGCCATCCTCACCGGGCTCATCGTCCTCCCGCGTGTCGTTCCTCTTGCGCTTGCCGAGTTTACCGCTGTCAATAATTTCCTCGAAGCCACCTTGGAAAAAGTCGTCGACGCTCATCTCGCCGCTTTTCTTATTTCGGAGCCCGTTGGGCTTGTTTGGAGCGGTGGCGCCATCTCCCTGAGGACCTTTGAAGAAATCCGAGTCTTGTGCCTTGAGCTGTTTCTTCTTGTCCTTGATCTGGTGGCGCTGTTTGATCTTGGCGACTTCCTTTCTCCTATCGAGCACGCCGCGCAGGTGCTTCTTCTCGAACTTCTTGGTCGCCTTGAGGTTCTTCTTCCCAGCGCCCATGGTGGGCAGCGTACGCACCACCTTTGCGGCGTCAAATTGTATGAGGCGCCTGCTGAATGCAGAATATGTCTTGCTGTAAAATTTGTCCCGGCTGGTCGCAAGCGCAATGGCAGCCAATTAATTTTTTTTTCCCCTTGCGGGCGGGCTTATCGATAGACTCTGCCTTGGCAGGCGGTGGGGCGGCGGTTCTGCCTGCCCGCCCACCTTGCGACTCGCTGCTGCATCGTCATCCGACCCCTCCATTGCATCCACGCCCGTTGAGCTTTCTGGCCATGTTTCCGTGCGGCTTCGCTCGTCGCAGCTCGGAGTGAGCTCAATGTACCGCTTCAAGCCGCCGCCATGATTCCCCGACAAGGCTATGCGCCCACGCCGCACAGCTACGTTCCCAACTCCAACTTCTCAGCGACCATAAACCTGGACGAGGTATGTACATGCGTGCTCCACAGCCGCTCGGCTTGGTGGTGGTGGTTCGGGCCGTGGCTCACGGATCCATAGGAAGTCAAGCTCACCGAGACCCGAGCAGAAAGAGACCTCCAGGATTCCCTCGCCGAGCTCTTCAGCATCATCGTGACACTCGACGAGCTGGAGAGGGCATTTCTCAAGGACGCCGTCCCCGAAACAGAGTACACCGAGATCTGCGAACGCTCGCTGCGCCAGTACAAGGCGCTGCTCGCCGACGAGACCATTGCAAACGAATACCAGGGCCTCGAGGAATTCAAGGCTAAATGGGAGGTACGCCGTATCGCTGGTGGTTTCCGAACCAAACTATTGCTCACACAGTAATGTGTTGTCATGTAGCTGCAAGCGCCTCGTGCCACGGAACGTCTTCGTGTCGGCCTGCCTGCCACCACCGTTACCGCCTCGTCGTCTGCGCCCGGACCTCAGAACTCTTCGGCCGGCAATAACACCAGCGGCGTGCTCATCCTCGAGGCGACGCAGGAATTCATCACGTTCCTCGACGCCGTCAAGCTGGGCATGCTTTCGAAAGACCAGCTGCATCCTCTGCTGTCCGATGTCATCCAGTCGGTGAACCGCGTTACGGACCAGGACTTTGAAAACAGAGGCAAGATTGTGCAGTGGCTCATTTCACTGAACCAGATGAAGGCGTCGGATGAGCTGAGCGGGCAGCAGGCCAGAGAGTTGGAGTTGGATATACAGCAGGCGTACCAGGGTTTTAGGAGGACACTGACATGACTTGCCCATGCGTATGCACCAGAGGGCGAAGTCTTTAGACTTGCCAACTCTTTTGATCACTATTCAGGTGTCCGTGTAGAGTCGATTGAGACCGTGCTGCGCCCTTTTGTCGTGCCAGTTTCGAGGCCCAACACCTCATAATCGTACACGCTTCCGGTACCTACACCAGAAAGGTCCAGAAGCTAGGATACACAAACTCCTCGTCGAATATCCTCCTCACCTGCTCCAGCACGAATCTCTCCACCTTGCCCACATTCTTCAAGCTCTGCTTGCCGCCGTCTTGCTCGCCAATCTCGCTCTCCACCTTGATCTCCTGCAGCAAGCCCCCGAAGCTCCCTGTCGTGTGCTGGCCACCACCGGATGTCGATGCCGCCTCGTCCCCCTGTGCCCCCTTTTTCTCGTTCCCCTTCTTCTTCTTCGTGTTCTTTCCCTCTTCCGCTCCGTCCAGATCTGTCTCCTCCGAATCTCGCGCCGCGCCCACGGCAGCAACCGCGTCCTCGGGACTGAGGAAGCAAAAGTGCACGCGTTTGCGGATCTTGGCCAGCACACCCACCCCATCAAACGACAGGCCCGTGACGTTGAGCTTGAGTGGGATCCCGACGAAGCTCGGCATCGGGTAATCGAGCAGTATCTCTGCTGTGAGACTCAGCCGCACGTCGCCCGCGTAGCGGATACGGAATACGGCCTGCACGTCTTCGACGCGCGGCTCTCTCCTGTGCTGCTGCTGCTGGTGAGTCGCGTCGCCGTCCACCATTCCGAAGTGGTGCTCATCTTCCTCGACAATGGCAGATTCCGCAACGTGCGTGTCTCGGGTGGGCGGGCGTGAGGCGCTGACGTTGGTGGGTGCCAGCGTGGACACGCTCGACTTCTCGCGCAGCACTTGTGATTGTGGGTGAAGTCCGGCTGCGGCTGCGGCTGCTGCTGCTGCCGCCGCCGCCGCCATGCCCTCGAAATTGTCCACAGATATGCTGCTGGTAGAGCGATGCCTGTGGTGAGTGCTGCTGCTGCTGCTGCTACCTGCGGCGGCGGCGGCGGCGGTGGCATGTCCACCAGGAGAAGTCGTCGTTGTCGTCGCGGCCGCCGCTGCTGCCGCCATCCAGGGACTATTATTCCCCAGGTGGGCGCCCGCCACCGCAGCCAAGGGCGTATTTGTACCCGTGCCGAGATGGCTCTGAAAGTAGTTCAGCCCCGGTCCTCCTAGGAACCCTGGCGTGGACGTGCCCAGGAACGGACTGCCCAGATCGTGAAGATGGTGGTAGTGGTAGCTGCTCGACAAGTCGTGTCTCAGAGCCGTGCGGATGCCACTCGGCCGTCGTCGCTTCTTGTCATCACCATCGTGAGTTTGCGCTGCTGCGCCCGTGTCTGCGCCCGCGCGGGTTCTGGAGGCGCGCTCAGCTGCCGCCTCATCCTCGCTGCTCAGGTCCTCGTCGCTCTCGTCATCTTCCAGCTCCTGGTCGTAAAAGTCTGGCAGGGGATCCGTCATGTCCTTGAGCTCGAGCTCGGGCGGCACGTTGCCAAAGTGGAAGCCGTAGACATTGACGGACCTGATGAAGCGTGGCAGCGGGACTGTTTGGAATTTATCGTGAATGAAGCACCGAATGCGCTCAGCCAGCGCATCACCATCCGGACCGCTTGTCAATGTTTCCCAGTTGAGGTCAATTGACATGGCGGCATGACAACGGAGGAGGGGGAATGAGTGATGGATGCTATGAGGTGGGAGGCAGCCCCAGGGCTGAGATCCACTCGGCGACGACTCCATTGAATCACGCCGAGACACTTGCAAACTCAAACAGCACCAATAAGACAACCAGATAAGATGTCGTCAGCACAATCAAAGCCCCCGCGCATCATCGAGGGGGCCGGAAACTGCGATTCCCATAATCTACAAGCATGAATGGAAGAAAATCAGAACAGCATGTCGGTCCAAACGAGGACAGAGGGGGGGGTCTCTACTTTTCGTCCTTTAAACGGCGTGAAGATTACAATTCCATGGAGAACCACCTCAATCACTCTCCCGAATTTCCACGACCATCAACTGCTATCTACATCACGGCGCGCCACGAGAGCAGCTCTGTTCAATGCACAGTGACCTCAGGCTCCTCGAATCTAGCGTGGCCATAATTGGATGAAAGTTGAGGGTTGTTGAACAAATGCCAGCAGTTGGGGGCTTGGAGGATATATCTGCAGCTGGTCAGCATCGCAAAGCCAACAGGCCAAGCGTCGACTCACCTTGCCATGGCCTCTCGGAAGCGAGACTTGTATTCCTTCGGACTCGTCACCGTCGGCCGATTTCTTCCTCCACCCGCAAAGCCTCGGTCTTTGATCCAGCTCTCGAGCTTCTTATCCCAGGTATATGTGCGAATGCAGTCAATGATGCCAACGACCAGCTCTTTTCTCTCCTCGTCCACAGCAATCATCAGCGAATAGTCCATGACATTTTGCCGAGCCAGAAACAGGGTGTCGTTCCACACCGACGCCCTCAGCAGTTTTTTCGAGTGTTCCCGCGCGAACAAGGGTGATTCGTAGATGTATTCCACCATGTTCTCGTCGAGAAGCACCTCGTTCTGCTCCCCCGTCGATTGGATTTTGCGGTTGCGCATGGAGCCCTTCAAGTCAAAGATGCGCGTCGGGGACCGGTCGTAGAAGAGGTTCTCCGTAACGAGGAGATCAAGCTTGACATCGGTGCCGGTCGTGGGATTCTTGATAATTACCTGGAAGAAACCCAGCATTTTGGCGATGACCGATGGAAGGTCGTGGAAGAGTGCCTCTGCCATGATGCTGAAATAACCTGGTGCAAACCGCAAAAAGGCCGAAGTCTCGATTGGAGATAGGCTCTGCTCATCAACATTAGCGTGTCACACCTGGAGCGTGTCTCGGAGTCGACGCACCTTCAGTACCAGCCTGTCATCCAGCGTCTTCAGAAAGACGGATTTCGTCTTGCCTCCTCGCGAGTCCCACTTGAGGCAACGAGATAGAGTCTCAATCACTCTTTCCGCAACGCCGCATTTACGCCGCAAAGCGTCAAATTGCTCTGCGTAGAAGATCTTGCAAGTCATCATCGCCGCGCCCTCCTTGAACTGATATTTGAGATGCGTGCCAGTCGCACGGAGAAGACTCTTTTCCAGCTCCGCTTCACCAAACACCCAATCGCCAGAATCAGACGCCGGAAGCGATTTGGGTTCTCCATCGCCAAGTCCCTCCACTTCGCGTTGCATGACCTCATGAGCTTCACGTCTGATCTTTGAAAGCTTGGTCTGGTAGTCATCACTGTTGAGGGCAAGTGCGATGACAGAACTCGGCTCGTCCTCGCGTACAATGATGTCCGAGTCGACAAATATGTGGTCCGTAGGGTTGATGGGGTAATCAAGTGGCGGCCAACCACTCGCCGATGTCTCTGCCCAAAAGTTCGTGAGATATTTCATCAAGCTGGTCTTCTGATGCTTCGGTAGTTCTAAAGGAATCTCCGTACTCGGCTCCAGAGCTTCAGCTAGCTCCTGAATATCGGGCAAAAATTCGTCGGCAAGGGACGAGTCGAGATCACTGTTCGCCATCTCATCTTCCGAGGTGGCCTGACTAGCTTCGCCGTCAGGCGTCACATCAGCAGGGGGTTTGACCAGTTGCTCCTCAATCTTGACAGTCAACTCGACTGGAGTGGGAAGCTCCGTCACGGGTTCGGATTTGGACACGCCGGACACGCCCTTTTCCCGGGCCTTGGTCTCGCTGCCTTCACCTTCCTTCGTCTGCATGTGTTCCTGGACGGAACAGTGCTCCTCAAAGGCTTCCGCAACGTCATCGTACACTTGCACAATAGCTTTAGTCGTCGTTCGGGGGAGCCTAGCACGGGGCTGCCGAAGGCTCGCGGCTCTTTCCTTCCGATTCCGCAGGCGTTCCTTCTCAAATTCCCGGCTGAGCTGTTCGAAATGCCTTGCCAAGGTCGACACTTTTGACTCCCGTCTCTTGTGCGTGGGGCGTGGAATACTAGATGTTGTGGTTTTGCTACGATTCTTCAGCGCCGTTAGGCCCAGTCGATCCGAGAGCTTCTTGTCCACTTTGATCGAGCCATCTGGAGTCGCCTCCGCAGACGGATCTGCGTTTGTAGTTGCCTTGACATCTCTGGGGCCTTGCGTCTTGGAGATGGAGTGCGACCTAGACAGCATTCGAGCCGGTCGAGACGCGGCTCGCGCCATGGAAGGTGAAACGTTGTTTGACAAAGATTTCCGGCCAGAGCCACGATCCGGTGCGGCTTTCGACACCGACGCGTCATCGCTGCCACCCTGCATCATCTGCTCACGACGCATCTGATCGACTTTTTCCGACAACGATTGGCCAGTATTGGACGGGTCTATCCGATTTCGGTCCACGCCATTAGGAACCGACGATGTTCGGATCTGTGTTGCGATCGGGGCAGCAGGGTCTTCGGAGGTCGTTCCAGTCGCCTGTGAACCTTGACTGACCGCAGTAGGCGTGGCAATCGACTCAGGCGCTCCTGCCAGGTCCAGACTCTCCACCCGCTCCAGAGCACCCTCAGCCGAAACGTATACTTTCTCATCTTCTGCCTCTTCTGTCTCTGGCAAGGAAGCATGCGATGCTGTTGCACTGTCGATCGTTCCAGCCTCGGCGTCGGGAGATTCGTTACTTTGCGCATTCTTCTCCGACGCCTCAACGGAACTTGGCGCAGTACGGTCGTCGCCATCAGCGGCTGGAACAGTCCCTTCACTCGAGACAAGAGAATCTTTCGACTCATTGTCGGTGAAGATTTTCTTCAACTGCATCATTGTAATTTGGCGCATGTCTCGATCTCCCAGAAAGTCAGCTTCGAACTTGGCAAATGCCTGGTCCCATTCTCCAGCTTTTTCCAACATGTCTCGAATGATTTTGTTGAAGGGGACGACCTCGTAGTACTTGGATTCCACATAGGTGCGCTGCATTTGTCGGATAATAGTTGGCTGCTCCTCCTGAGTTTTCTTCATCAACCGTTCGACTTCAGCCTTGCAAAGCTCGGCCTTTTCTGGCAGCAGACTCTCGGTCCTGATGCTCTTCAATCTTGCACGCACTGAAGACATGAATTTGCCCCACCGTTCTTCCATCTTGTTGTATATCTCATTCTTCAGCTTCAGATCATTGGCCACTTTCCAGGTAATTCTCGCACGTGGGACCACGATCTCTAGCAGGTCAATGGGATCCCAATGTATTCGAACTCTCGAATCACGGCAACTGAAGTATCGGACGTGATCGCGATGGTGGTCATGGGGGCAATCTTCTATATTCTTGATCTTCAAGCCACGGCCCCAGTATAGGAGCTCCAAATACTTTCCAAATGAGTACTTGAATGTCGCATCCGACATGGCAACTTCTTCCGAGTCCTTCTTACAGAGCTTACAGTAGGTCCACATGGTAATGCCGTCGCCAACTTCGGGGCGCCTGAGAGGAGGATTCGAGACATGGTCCACGAAGACTGTAATACGATATTGATCGTGTACGTATGTGCGATGATGGTCGACGAGCTTCTTCTCACATCCGTTGGAATTACAAACGTCGTTTTTGCTAAACGCAAGATCCTCGATGTACTGGCCGAGCGTACAATCAGCATCCATACCTGTGTCGACATGTTGTTCGTCATAAAAGTTGATTGCGACGAGCCCAGGCTCAATGCAAGGTATCTTGGTATCGGTGCATATGACTGAATATAGTACCACGATATTCTGATGAGAATAAGGATCGAATAGGTCCAGGTTGCCTTGAATGTATGTTTCCCACTGGCGTGTCTGTGTCTGATAATTGAAGAGAGCTTTATCATATTCAGCGTCGTGAACAGCGTGAAGTACCTCCATTACCTGCCGCGGCGCTTTCTGGCCGATTTTCTCCACCATCTCCGGCTTGATGAGCTGGAACTTGTGACGGCTGGACTTTTCGGAATCTTCTTCTACTGCATCTTGGTCTCGGAGTCGTCGGAGATACAACAGTCGCCTCTCCTGCTCGCGGGCTTTCATCAAAAGATACGGCTGTTCAAATTTCACATACGGGGACGCAGAGAGGATTTTCGTCTCGTATTTTGCCACCATATCACTGTAAAAAGTTGGCATCGGCACGTCATCGGGTACCTGGCTGTCTCCGGGGGGTTGGGAATGATTGGCGTGAAGTGATACGACCTTGGCAGGTTCTTTGCCCTGTATGCTCGCCTGTGATGAAGGATCGACCTCCTCGGTACTGACGCTGACGCTATCCGCAGTGGTCTGAGAAGGCGGCACGCTTTCTCCCAAAGGATGGTTGATCACCATGGTAGGTCCAGCTGCAGACCGGTTGCCGTCTCCGGCGGAGCTGATTGATCGGAAACTCTCATTGAGGCCTTGGACTGAGTTTGCAAGTGACGCCTCGCTATCGTCCGGGGGCTCCACGGACTCGTCGCGCAATAGGCTTGATTCTAGCTTGAGATTGTAGACGACGTAAACCATGAATTCCATTATGTGCTTGACACGCTTGAGTATGTCGCTGTGCGCCCCTCGCAATGCTATCGTACATCCTAGATCAGGCCGACAACCAGAGAGAAAGATGTATGACTTCTTTCTGCCAGGATAGTCATTGTTCACAAACGTACGAACCTCAAACGCCGAGCACCTGCCAACCCGGACGGGGAGTGCCAGCATATCCAGTGTTTCGATGATTTCAGCTTCAGCGCAGCGGGCTACAGCCTCAATCACAGTATCTTTGACGTTGTACGCAACAGAAACGTTGGCCTCGGACAAATACTGCAAGGCGACTCCCGACACGCCCTTTTGCGCGAGTAGCAGTTGCGGCCGAAGATTCGTGATCCTCTGTACGACTACGCGCAAGTATTCTTTTTCCTGCTCGATTACAGGCTGCAAGCTCATAAAATGCTGTTGATGACGCTGATACTCAATTGGAAAAGTTACAAGAACGATGCGAGGGTTCGTAATCCTTCGAGGCATGCTCTTCAAAGCCAGATTTTTCGTGAAGACCACACCAGACATGTAAGACGTGTCGCCAGGCCGGCCGCCCGGGATCTTTTTCAGCTTGACATAATGCCTCAGGTCCATGTCCTCGCCCTTCACAACATCGGGCGTCACATCATCTGTGAGGTGGAGGAGAATTGGCACGAGAGATTTCTGCCACGCAGCCGAATTGGGAATCTGTGCACCATCCAAGAGCTGATGAAGTAGCTTGTCCACATGCCTCAAACTTGACTCGTTTAGTTCCCTTTTGGGAGACATGTTTCTGCGAAGAGAATCACTTCTTGTCAGGTAAGTCCCAGAACGGCTGGGATGGTCGAGGCCAAATAACATTTCGGAAGAAGCAGAGGGGCCTTTGTACACAGCCGACTTGGGTCGAGGGGATACGTGAAGATGGCCAGTACCACTGACATTACTGAGATTTCTTCTCCTTGTTGATCTCCGGTGATTCAAAAGGCTAGTCGGACCGCTCGTGTCATCAACAACACCTCTACTAACGTAGCTCATGCCACTGATGCTCTTCTCACCGTGTCGATGACGATGTTTGCGAGTCTGCGTCATATACGAGGGAAACCCGGGCCGATCCTGTTCGTAACTTGCTGGATGAACATCTGGCCCGGCCATCGTTGCGAATATGCCCATTTGTTCATCGCCGCTCGAATCTTCCGACATGTAGTCGGCTAGATCTGGATCGATGATGTTGTCATCGTGAAAGGCGGGGAATTTTGGCTTCTTGAAGTTTTCGTCGTCAGCCCCTTTTCTGAATGGGGCTTGTTGCTCAGGAGCAGCCTTGAATCGACCAAGAAACCCATGCTTGGAGTGGTGTCTCTTGTGGCCAGCAGACGACTGCGGGCGGCCCGACGTTGCTAGGGATTTCAGCGAACGCGACGAGCCAGGACGACTAAGCTGCGGGGCGTCGATTTCGAGCACGGCCGATGCTCGATGAGCGGAGTCCCGGACTCTCCGGGTCGCCGGGATGGCCATCATCGGTGTCGTTAATGGGCGAGAGTCTTCGGACCCTTCTGACCCTGCAGCTACACTCGACGGCTTGGACTTGCCTGTGACAGTGTCGGACGAATCTTTTGGATTATTAGAACCAAAGATCTTGGGCAGAAAAGATCGTTCGTCTCCGGAATCGTCGGAGCCGCTGCCATCAAATCGACGCGTAATGACCTGGAGGCAATTCTTGCACACTCGTAGCGACCCTTGCACACCAAACTTCTCGCCAGATACCACGGTGGTGCATTTTGAATCGAATATACAGCCACAGGTGCGACAATGATGTTTCCGCCGGAAAGCGCTGAATGGGGTCTGACAAAGAAAGCATTCCTTGACGGTATCATCTTTCATCCAAAACTCCTTACTCAGAACTTGCCGACGCATTTTGTCGAGCTGGGCACTGATCTGATCGGTAGCTCGTTCATGGCCTCGCGTCGTCCCTGGGATGCGACCAGCCTCTGGATGGAGATGTTTGTAATGTGGCCTCTGGCTGAAAGAGCCATGATAAATCGATCCATGAGCAGAAGTGTTGATGGCGCTCGCAGCAGCAGTACTCATATCGGGAGATGAATCTCTCGATCCACGCGGCCTTGGTGATCTGGATCGGCTGATCCTGTCAATGACCGCAGGCATCCGTCGGAGATCGTCCACAGGAAATACGGAAGTTGCGGTGGAAGCATTTCGCACATGTTGACGGCCGGTGCCGGTAGATGTGGTTGAAGGTGTGGCAACTTTGACGGGACTAAATGGTGCAACGTCGAGGCTGCCCTCGATACTCGACGCATCATCTAGACCAGCGCGCGGTGGCAATCTTCCGTCTTTGACATCGTAGAGACCCCCGGGCTCTACGAGCTGATCAGACCGGCCAAGACTTCTTCTGGTGGACCCCGGCCTTCCACTATCTTCAGTACGGGTCGTGCTACGACTTGCATCGCGCTTCAAGGCAACCGGGGGTGTAATGGTTGGATCCGCAACAACCGAGCTTGTTGCCTTGGTAGGCAGGCTCTGCCTACTAGTAGAAGAAGACCTGGGCCCCGTCATGAGGCTTATGCTGCTGGATTTCGTAGACTGCGGACCTTGTGGACGGCTTTCGATGGTGCCGACGGCAAGAGTGGAAGACGGCACCTCTGTCACGGCAAGGCCCGAGACAGACTGCGTCGTCATAGTGGCGGCAGTGTCAGTTCTCGTCAGGGATGACACTGAAAGCCGAGAGGCGTGGCTTGGCGTGACAGAAGATCGCTTTGACGAAGCCTCATGGGCTTGTAAGGAGACATCTTTGACCTCCTTGGCCTCTTTCGAGACTGTCTTCGTTGGGCTTGTTACGCCGCCGACAGCCTCTCGGAACCGGTTGTACAGGCCACTGAAGCCATTCTGTACCAGCTCCCCCGCTCCTGGCCGGTTTTCAGAAGCCGTGATGCCTTCCGGAGGCGGAGCATAGACGTTGAAGGTCGTCAAGGTCTCACATCGACTGGCTGAAGTGTGGATTTCATCGAGGGCATGGGCCATCCTTTCTTTGTCCAATGTCGATGATGTCGAGGTCGAAGAGCCGCGCCGGAACCGAGAACTCATGGGGGAGCTAATGCCGGCAGAGTTCGGCGGCGAGGCAGGCCTGAACACCTGAGTGGTCGAGCTGCTTGCCATCCTCAAAGGCTCGATTGTATGGAGGCAGTCCACGTCTTCGCCCGTTGCGGAGATTGACGTATGCAAGCTATCCTCTTCATGGGCGAGAGAAGTGCTACCATGCCTACTCTCAAGTCTGGAAAGATTCGGCGCAGGCCATGCGATGTTTTCCGCCCATGATGCTTGTTGGCGAAAGACGTCGTTTCTCGGCGCAACGGTCGACAAGGGTCAAGGGAATACGACAGGCCAAGAGTACAGAATGGTAATCAGCTGCGTCGGGTCGTAATGTTTCGAGGACGATGACGGTTTGCACGATTGCGGCTTATGTGACGCGATGACAGAGAAGACCAGCCCAGTGACGAAGCCAAGACCAAGCCGTTTGTCGGATGCGAAGCAGACGTTGCACGAGCCGAAATGCGGGCGGCGGTCTGCAAGCCACGCGGGCCCTGCTCGTCTCTGATTCGACAGGGAGCGGAGTCTTTGCGATGACACGTTTGGGCGATGGGTTGCAATCACATACTTGCCGACTGGATAGATCCGAACGGCGGCTGCAAGCTGTGACGCGACATTTGTACAAAATGCAGAGGGAAACGGAGCACCACCATCTGCATGGCAACCAATGAAAAGCGTGCCGCGCGGCGGGGTGGTCTTTCTCTGCCAGGGCAGATCGGGGCGCACGTACTGCTCTGGGACTTGCGAGTCCATCGCCGCGAAGCGCCTTCCCTGACTAGCCTTTACCTTTGAAAAAGCCCATTACGAATTGCGCGGTTTGTCCAAGCCTCAGCCGTTGCGGCTCTCGCCTAATTTGGCCAGCTCTTCTTCTTCCCCCCTCCTCCCCGCTGCCCCCGGCAAGGTCGCTCCTGAACATCTGGCAGGCAGCCAAGGCGCTACTCATGCAACCAAACATCGGCGCTAGCATCAGCTGCCGGTTCGTCGCTCCCAAGACGCGTGCCACAACACGTCACGAAGCGTCTTCTTCCAAGGCGCTGGAGGTTTGCGAGACTTGCTACCTTGACAAGTGACGTAGTCGACTGTTTGACACCCAAACATGACGCGTTAGCACGTTACCTGAATGCAGCGATGCTGACCCGTCTCTTCGGCGCATCAATACCAAGTCGCCAATCATGTCTGCGACGTCGTCGCCTCAGCAGGTTATCACGAAGCTGCTGAGGCGACGCATATTCGCATCCGTTCCCAAGGATCAACAGAAGATCCTGGACCAGGACGGCTCTTGGGCCGTCGACTCGACCTCTCGTCAGGGCGTCTCATTGGTCCCGGATCATGTGCTAGACACTCTGATAAAACATAGCCAGCATGTTGGAATTCACGAGGAGCGAGTGGTCAACTCAGAAAATGGCAATCGGGACGACTCCGACGCGCCGGAAGAGGAGGATTTGGGAGACGCAGCTGTCATTGGAACTGAGCACGTACTGCAGACAACCGAGGTTCCGCAGTCTTCAAAATCAGCACCATCGTCACCAAGTGTTCAGATCTCGTGGGAGCCTACACCGCAGCCCTCTCCGGCTCAAGACTCCAAGCCACTTATCAAATCGCAAGTCGATCAAGTGGTCCAAGGCAGCAAAGACCCAGAGTCTTCTGGGCCGTCTTTCCATCCTGATCCGGAGGACCAAGTCCCGTCCACCGAGTCCATTCTCCGTGCAAGATTTGAGGATGACGAACAAGAGATCGAGATGGACATGGATCTACCACAGGCTCAGGAAGTCGCAGATGAGCGCGTGAATCTTGAACCAGCTCCCGTGCAGATAGAGTCTACTCCTGCCACGACTGTGTGCCCACAGGTCGTGAATGAAACACCGTCATGCGCTCAGCCACATGAAGTCGTACCAGCAACAGTCTTCAACAGCAATACCGCGGCTCCGTCACGCCGGCGGCGCATTATGAAGGCCATTACTTTCGACAGCAGCATTTGCGTCAGGCCAGTAGAGCCCGAAACATGCTCCGTAAGAAGACAAAGTGTGACGCATCTAGCAGAAGTGGACAGTCTCGATACCACCCTCTCCAGCTCACTCGTGCCGGCGACATGCACCACCGTGGCAACGCAGACTCCTACAGCTCGCATTGAGCCCGAGGAAAGTCTGACGCCACTAGTAGGACGGCACGAGGCTGGTACACGGCCTTCAGCGTTTCAGATGCATGTTGCCCAGTCAAGCGAGTCTCTTCAGAGTACAGCAGGGCAGGAGCGAGGCCTATCATCGCAAGGCCTAATGGACACATATACCCGATTCACACACTTCTACCCAACTTATGTGACCACATATTCCGGCAACCTCACAAACTTCGTGAAAGCCTGTCTGTGCCTGGAGCATCTGGAAATTGAGAGAGCGCTGCGCGAGGCATGCTACGACGACTTTGTCCGCGCCTTCTCAGGTGGCTATCTCGATTATGTCAGGAAAGCTGGACCAGGGCAAGAACCCCTCCCAGCCATTGAGTGGTTCAATATGCTGCGTGGACAACTTGTCTTTTCTGGTCTCGTAATCACCAAGGCAAACCTCAAGATTGCCTTGCAAGAACACCCCGAAGAAGTGGCTCGCGCGAGAAAATACCTTCTTTGCGAGCCGCCACAAGAAACTGATGGAATATCAGAGCAGCCTGTGAACGAGCCGTGCGAGACGGCTGATCAAGGCACCAACGCCATGGCAGGGAACACCTCACCAACTCACACTCCACAGGCATCTCCTCCGGGGCCTGCATCACGTCTGGTCCGCACCAGACCGTTCCCGCGACACGCGTCCAAGGCTTCAGCGCTTCCCCCGGCCGTGTCCACATCGTCTTCGCGCTCGAGACTTTCCATGCCATCACAGTACTTCAGAAACTTGAAGAGAGAGAGCAGGGGGGATAAGCAAGGACTGAGTCGACCGGCCGACCGTGACGAAAGGCTGCGAGAAGCGCTTCGCAGAGCAAGGGCCGAGAGCAGACAAGGTTCACATAGTTTTCGGGGCTCAACCGGGCCATGAGTCCACTCTTCATTTATAAGTGATTGCTCATTCAGGGTCCGTGACGGACGAGCAAAGATATCACACATCTCAGCACATACCTTACCTATCGAAGCAAGCATGGTGCGGAGGGAAGTAGGTCTGAAGATTGTATGTAGTTAAACCAAGAGGCATGCGCGTCTATCTGGCAATGGCCTCACTCATTCTGCTCAACTGCGTAGCTCAAGAAAAGCATTCAGTGTCATAACGTCTCCTTGGGGAGAAAATCTCAATCCTTCTAGAACACCTTTCCATTTAGCTTCATACCGCTCGCTCCCCCAGGCTCACCAAGGGTGCTCGTTCCATGACATTGGTGAACTGTACTCTGTGGGGCTCTGGGGAAAGGGGGGCGTTTACTGTCGTTGTGTCACCACATGTTGGGCTCGTCCACATGCAACATGTTGAATTCTTTTTTTTTTTTTTTTTTTTTTTTTTTTTTTAGGCACTAGTCTGCGGCTGTCGATTGGCGTGTACCTCGACAGCACTCTTTTTGCTCTGGCGTTCTTCTTCCTCAGGGGTCAAGGTACGAAGTTGGAGGGCGTGAATGCCACCCTCCTGGGCCATCTCGTCGCGGAGAAGGGCGTAGACCATTCTATGGCGAGCAGGCTGCATCTTTGATTTGAAAACCTCGGACGTTATGACAAGTCTGCGTGTGCGCAACATGATCAGCAAAGCCGACGAGCTGAAAAGCTGTACCCTCGGGACGAGAACAGGGGAGAAAGGGGGAAAGATTGCACGCACCGGAAGTGCGTTTCCCCAGAGGTGCTGCCCTGCATGGCTTTGTGATGAGAGTGAAGATGAGAGTCATTGTATATTTCGAGAGTCTGAGGCTCGAAAGCGGCAGTGACCTAGGTACCTACGATGTTAATTTGGGATGCTTTCTAGTTCAGGGGGGACCGAGAACGCAGGAAATGTCAACCAACCTTGGCACGGATGGCGTCCTCCATGGGCGTGGCCGAAGTCATGGTGGAGAGCTGCCGTCCGACATTCGAGAATCCCAAGGCGTATCGTCGCAACATGCGGGGCAAAAAAAATAAAAGGTAGCAGCGTCTGTCGAAGGTTTGGAGCTTATCGTTTTGGTATCTATGACGACGACGACACCCAGGTTTGTGTTTTCTGTTTCTTCCTTCTTGAGAAAAAAAATCCAACTTGACGCCGTCGATGGCCTTTTTTGCTTTCGCAAATACGATGAATTGTTTCAAAAGGGAAGGGAAAGAGAGGATACACACAGACACGCACGCACGGGTTTCAACGGAACTGTCCAATCACGTGGGGGGGGGGATGTTGGAGGGAAAAGGTGCATAAGAGGGTTCAAGGAAGGTGAGGTGCGAGGGAGGAGGGAGGGGGAGGGTGAGTTGGAAAGGGAAAAAGGAAAGGGGATATTAAATCTTTAAATCAAGCAGGCCCAGCATTTCCTCACTCGTTGGTCGAATACACACGCAAGCAAGCGAGAGAAGAAGCGAGAGAGTGAGAGAGAAATAGAAGGTGAAGCAAGCCGTGATCCAGTCAACCGGTATTTAATTTTCCCATGTTGGTTAAGTCGGTGAGGAACCAAGCCGCCTGCATGGACAGCAGTTCCTTTTTCGGGGCGAGCGGTATCCAATGGCCGGTCGCCAGGCGATGGAGCGGTGACAAGGGGGGTGTCAGCGGAGGTAGGGGGGGGAAGCCCGGCTTTCAGGCACCCTTTTCTTTTTTTCGCTTGGGGGTTTGCAGCTTACAAGGCGCCGGCACCCAGTCAGTCAGTGACTCCCTGCTCGAGGTGTGTGCAGAAGTTGTAGGCGGCAGTGGTGCGATGGGGTGCGGGCTCGTCTCTGCAGCCAGGCCCAACACGCCGCTGCAGAAAGCAGGCAGGCAGCAGCACAGGCCAGCCAGCCAGCGAGAGCATGGAAGGGGGGGGTGGAAGGGGAAGGGGGGGTGCGGCCGAATCAGACGAGAGCCTCTTCATCACTACATAGGGGCGGGGAGGTGAAAGAAGAATGAAAGAACGTGCAAAGAACCGGCCGCTCCTTGATACGCTGTATCACTGCCAGCATACCCGACACAGCCGCAGCTGCATGTACGCGTGGAACCTCCCACGTATATGTATAATACAAGTAAGTGCTGCGTGTGCAGCTAAACCTACATGGATGCTGTGCGGTGAGGCCTGTCTTTTCCGGCATCTACGCGAGTGGGCAATGAGCCTGGCTGCATACTTATCTGAAGGAAGCTGAGTCGATGGGATAATACCGACACGCCTGGTGCTTGCATCCTCTGGGCGGGACCCTTCCGGTACCCTATTGCTCTGCCTCTCAGCGAATCAGCCAGACAAACGCGCGATGCAAGCCGCCGCCAGGGCGTGTATGGATGGCAGAAGCCCTGGTCATCATTTGGTCTTTTGCTTCCCTCGGCGTCAAGCCAAGCTTCTGCTGAACGCATCGAAAATGCATCGAACGGATTAATGATAGTTTGCTGTCGTGGCTGCGTTTGGCTGGCCGTGCACCACCGGGGGTTGTGCTGGTGAGAGGTTACAGCAGTGGCTTGACAAATCTGTACAGCTCCTCTGTCTGTCGGTCTCCCCCCTCTCTTCTTGCGTATGAAATGAACATTTCTTCTTCATTTGGACAACAAGGAAGGTAGGAAAGAACATTGCCCTTCCCTGCCACAGTCCGTTATTTTGCGCTAGAAAAGAGTGACCAGCCTACCTAGCACCGAGTACATGCATGCATGTGTATGCGCATGTTACTGTTGACGCAAAGGGGAAAAAAAAAAGAAGAAAAAAAAAAGGCAATCTTGAGGCGGTACAGAGTCACCTGGATGTTAGTTCAATTCTGCGCTGAGCTCATCTCACCAGGCGCATCATCATATGATAATGGGCCTTTGTGTGCTCGTATGACCAATGTCATGATGCGCTGACTGTGTTTTTCGCGCGCTTAGCCGCGATAGCAATCTGCTGATATACAGTATATCGCCTCCCACGATACACGTCGTCGCCGCCGCCGCCTTTTGCGCCCCAATTTTTCCACTGCCCCCTTGCTTCGATTGCTCGTCGCTCTGGTATACCATGATGCATATAACGTCAGCTCAGCCTGGCCCGCGGCCGCCTTATCAACCATGTTTGTCGGAACTGCGGCTTGAAGGACACTATGTTCATCGAGATGCATGGTCACCCGACCACCGGGTTTCTGTCTCCTCGGTCTCCTCAACCTCCCCTGTCCGTGCGATTTTGCAGTTGTCTGCAGGGTCTTGTGAAGTCTCGGAGGAGGGGGGGGGGAGGTTTTTCTTTGTCCTTCGGGAAGAACTTTGACCCCAGACATGCTCTTTCCACAGTTCATCTCATATCCTGTTTGTAGTCTGGGCACGCCCCATGTTTGCCCCGCCAAATAGTTGGAAAACATGGAAAAATTCAGAAATAGCAGAAAAGAAATGTTGAGCAAAAAGCAAAAACAAAAAGCCCCTCCTTTCCATACCCAGAAGGTGAACCATTTGTATTCCCCCAACTTGCTTTCTATGTGTACAGTAGTACACCGTACTTCCACTCTTGGTGGGAAATTTGTACATAGTCCAAGCAGTGTGATGTGTACAAATGAGGTTTCTGTGGAGAAATCCTTCGGTCGGCGGCTTATTCTTCCATTCTTTGCATACTATCGGCCCTGCACACTTGCTGAATTGGAAACTCTCGAAGGATGCCTTGCCGGTCCTCTTTTTTCCTTCGCGAAATAAGCCCTCGTGACCAATTGTGGCCACGAGGCAATGCTTATGTCAATGCTTGCTTACTCTGCAATCCGCTGAGCCGCACCACGAAAAACTTCAACCCACCGACTGGACGAAACACGCCATGTCAGCCAGCTCAGAAGTAAGAGGCAACAAGTTTTGAAAAACATGGCTCTTGCAAGGGTCGTCCGTGTTCGTATCGTACGTGCCGTACTCTACCCTACCCTACCTGGACATGATTGCGTTGGCGTGCAGATAACAGCCGGCCCGGCTCGGGTTTCCCCACCGCTAGGGCGCATTTCCTCCTTCAGGCGCGCGCAAATCGAGCTGGCAGGGCCGAGCACCACTATCGGCGCGCCTGTTTCCTTCCTTTTTTTAATTTGGGTTTCCCCCTCCCGCTGCATTACGCCCAGTTTCTTTTGTGTCCCCCCCCATCAACATCTTGCCCCGGTGCTGCTGCTCCGCCGGCAGTCGGTGGTCGCGGCTCCAGTCTGTTCCGCCGCCTCGACCTCGAGAAACTCACGTCGTCTTTGGTGGCCTCGTCTGCACCCATGTCCTTCTCGTGTACGCATGAGGATTATGGCGAGGACGATGTCGTCGTTGCCCCGGCTTCCTATCTTCGAGGCCATCGCGAGGCATGACCCGAGATCGACGAGCGTGATCCATTCTTCATCCGGACGGACGTTCACCTATGGCGAGCTCTTACGTGACGTGCGTGCGGCAAGGGAGCGCCTCTATGTGGCGACGGGGAAATCAGATTTGGATGGGGAGCGCGTGGCGTTTCTCGTGGAGAATAGCTACGACTATGTAGGTAAGCCGTTCGTGCTTCTCACATAGATGCTTGGCCGTGAGCGGCCAAGACGAAGTAGAATGCCACGTCCAAACTAACATGTAATGTGTGATGAAAAAAAAAAAGTGACGCTTCTTGCCGTGCTTGCTGCCCAAGCTATCGCCGTGCCCATGTCTCCTGCTTTCCCGGCCGCAGAGCTGCAGTACGTTCTCAATCACAGCGAGGCACTTCTGCTTGTATCTTCATCCAAATTTGCGTCCAAGGCGCAGGAAGTATTGGCAGCAGATGACATGAGTACGGGCCCTCGGCGGCCTTTACGCCTGGAGCTGCCTAAGCACTATCCTGATGATAGTCGAGGAACTGCTGAGCGAGTTCCTTTGGAGGAGTCAGGGGCTGCTCGGGCTGGACTCATGCTATATACCTCTGGCACCACCAACAAACCGGTTCGTCACTCCCAACCTCCTCCCTTGTTCTCCAAGCTCCCTATGCTTTCCCTCTGGTTCTATTCCGCGATGGATACGACACAGACTAACACAGGTGTCAGAAAGGAGTATTGATACCACAATCCGCCTTGACGGCCCAGGCTCACTCTCTCATCCAAGCATGGGAGTATGCCCCGGCCGACCACCTGCTACACGTCCTCCCACTTCACCACATTCACGGCACCGTCAATGCCGTCATCACGCCCCTGTTTGCTGGGTCTTCTATCGAATTCATGTTTCCCTTCAACGCCGATGCGGTTTGGAAACGTCTCGCAGCACCGTTTCTGCCCAGCAGCCACGGTGACAGCAGTCGCAGCTCCGACACTGCCTCGCTCTCCTCACCCCCCTCCTCTTCCTCTTCCTCTTGCACTCCGCTGCCGAAAGTCACCTTTTTCACCGTCGTGCCCACGGTGTACAGTCGCCTCCTCGCCAGCCACAAACAGCTTTCCGCGGATATCCAACAGGCCGCTCGGGAAGCCATCTCCCCCCAAAATCTCCGCGTCAATATATCTGGCTCCGCGGCGCTCCCGACACCTATCAAAGCCGCCTGGCAGGACCTGAGCAACGGCAATGTTCTCCTCGAGCGGTATGGCATGACAGAGGTGGGTATGGCCCTGAGCTGCGGCCTCAATTATGCCGATCGCGTCGACGCCAGCGTCGGCTGGCCCCTGCCCTCTGTGCAGGCACGTCTTTGCGACGTCGACACGGGCGAGGTCATCCCTCCCGGCCAAGACGTCGATGCTCATGGCCGTCCTCGCTCCGGCGAGATCCAACTGCGCGGTCCCACCATCTTTGCCGAATACTGGCGCAATCCGTCCGCCACGGCCAGCGAATTCGTTGACGCGGAAGACGCCAATCATCCACAACCAGACGGAAGCAGTAGCCGATGGTTCAAAACCGGGGACATTGCCTACCGCCGCTCTGTGCCCCGCGCATCATCATCATCATCATCATCCTCCGCCTCCTCCCCTTCTCCCTCTCCTTCCCGTCAGCACTGGGCCCAAGGGCCCATGTTCTTCATCCAGGGCCGCCTCTCGGCAGACATAATCAAGACTGGGGGCGAAAAAGTATCGGCCCTCGAGGTAGAGCGGCAATTGCTCTCCTTGCCCGAAGTGGCCGAGGCTGCCGTCGTGGCTGTCCCCAGCGGCAACTGGGGCCAGAAAGTCGCTGCTGTCGTGGTCCTCACCAAGAATCAGGACCACCAACCCCAGCAGCCGCAGCGGGGAACGAAGAGCGAGCCAAAGATCTGGACGCCGCTGGAGATGCGTCGCGCGCTCAAGCCCTCGCTGGCAAGCTACAAGATACCTCAAATCATGAAGGTTGTGGACCATATTCCACGAAACGCCATGGGCAAGATCAATAAGAAACAGCTCGTCAAGGACATGTTCCTGGACGAACACAGCGGAGACGAATCATGATTTGCATGTCCGCACACATGGATGCACGACCCGAAGCGTGATGGGAGTGAGGAGGGCCGCGGGCCCAGGCTCGTTCTTGACAATAGAACGGCGCATCCATCTTTGAAGCTTCAAGGCGCACTTTGAGGCACGCACCGCGCCGGAAGACGTGCGGCCCAGCATTGCTAGTTGTTCCAAAACCAGAGTCCGTAGACTGGGCGGGCATTTGCCTTTTCATTTCGCAGCTGGGCAGAGATTCAAGGCAGACTGCTGTTCCACGGTGCTGCCCACGGTTATCTGCAAGTTTTTCAGATCAAACGTCAAAATTAGGCACCTGCGTCGTTGAATAAAGTTCTATTTAATTTGCAGTCATTCTGGCCAGTGTTGTTTGGCCGATATTGGGACAAATCTGCCCAGCTAAGCAAATGCAAACAAGGAAACACTCGTAAACGCCGCCGCGCAGTGTTTTCTCCAGACGACACCATTACATGCTTATGCCATCTGAGCCCCTCAAATACCGCCAGCTCGCCCGATTGAAGGCATGTATTTGAGTCATACCGCAATGACATTTGCCCCCACACTGCTCGCAAACGCTCAATAGTATCGATGTGGCTGCAGCAATGCCCTCGATGATTCCCGAGGGCACACAGAGCTCGCCTCATGGCGATTCGTGCCCGTTACCCACCCACCTCCGGTCGTTCCCTCGGTGCCGGACGCTTCTGAGCGTGGTTTTCATTTCCCCACGCAACCTTATACCGTGTATTTTGCTTTTGCTCGCGTGCTGCCCGAATGAGCACTGTCGGTATGGCCGGAGAACTCCACCTGCTCGTTGCTGGGAAGCTCGAGAAAATTCTTGACACGACCCCCGATAGCCATGAGGATTTCCTTGCCCTTTTCGCTGCTGCGACCTTTTCCACCCGCTACATCGCCATCACCGCGTCCAGGAATACTCTTTCCGATGGTACGGGTCCACACACCAATGCGGTAAAAGGCCTTTCGCACATTGACAACAACACCCATGACCTCGCCGTCGTGTTCGTCTTCAAGCGTTTCGCCGATGGCAGCCAACATGATGTTGAGCCACAATCGATCCACGTCAACGCTACGCTTGTCTTTATATTGATATGACCACTTGCCACCATGTTTGTTCTGAGGATCTTCCCACTCGGGCCGCACACCCTCCTTGAAGAGATGGTAATCTGATTTCAGAGCGAGTTCGGATACGGGGGCGACGTTGTTCTGCCACTGGTCAGCTCGGATGTTCCGAGTAGATACATGTGCAGGAGGCAATACGTACATAGACCCCCCAGAACTCTTCCACGGAATCAAAAGTAATCACCTTCTTCAGCAGATCATTCCAGTTATCGCCCTGTCTGGGTTAGTATTGGCGGAAATCGGTCACGGCGTCGACTGCGCATCTCACCTTGCCGCTCGGCGGCTTTGTGAACCACAAAGTCCACTTGTTTTGAAGCGGATGCTTCACGTTAAAGTTGTCCTTGTCGTGAAACACGGTGATCGGTTTATCGGAGTCTGACACTGTGGCGCCTGCACTGTCGACTTTGCCATTGACTCCATTTGGGGAAATGGGGATGGTCGAGAGGTCTACTTGCTGATCCATGCCGGGGGGTTGGGAAACGGCAGTCATTGCGCTATGTATGCCGTGCAATTCTGTTGGCCTTTTGGGTATCTCGTTGAAGAAAAAGCAGCAGGCGGAGTGTCGGAGGCAGAATGCGCACAAAGGTTTCGACGGTGGGGCATGCGATTTTATATGTCGCTCGATCTGGACCGTAAGGCAGGTGCAATGCAAATAGGTCGACTATCGGCAATTGCCCAGGTTCAAGGTTCGGTGCCGAACTTTGCGCCAGGCAAAGTTTTGACTTTTTTTCGGGACGAAAGTGCGAGCCGGGAAGGAGGAGCCCTCGAGTGCGCCAGGTGAGTCTGCAGGAAGGGAAGGGAGGAGTGGAAAAACGGTCTGGGTGTCAGAGCATTCGCATTCGCCAGCCGTTGGCAAAAGCGGTCCAACCGCAGGGGCCCAGATGGTAGAAGTCAGGGTGCGGCCTGACATCTGAGGCGGCAAGAGTCTGTGGGGACGCGCCAGTCGAATCGCTGACATGGTGAGAAAACAAGCACGTCAAGACCTCAAGCGTAGAGGCACCTCATCTTGGGCTACTTGGCGAGTTTGCAGGAGATACTCGAGACTGGCTTTTCGCCTCACAAAACTCACAAAAGACAAGTGACTCGGAAAAGCTCTCGTTTGCTAGCATTTTGCGCGTCACCTGGGCGCCGCGCATCATGCAAGACCCTGTGGCGCTCAGAACTGCGACGCCCTATCTAACACAAGTTTTTCTTACGCGAAACAGGACATATGTACGTGCTCACCCAGGATCAAAGGGAAAACAAGAAAAACAATCCAAAAGAAGGTGAAAACCCATCACCGCCGCCGCTACCGCCACCACCAAAAAGGGAACAAAAATAAAAACAAATACAAAAAGACACACAAACTACGCCAGCTTGATCTTCCCATCCAGACAAAAAATGCTCTAAGCTCGAAAATGGTAGTATTGATTTTTGGCACGCGCTGCCTGCCCAGGAGTGAACTCGTTGCGACACGAACCGTAGGACATGAAGTTGTGGACGGGATCGTTCCCTGGTTTGTTCAGACAGCTTTTGGCGCTCTCATTACAGGAGAAGCTCGCCCTGCAATAGGGCGTATCATCCACAAAGTCGCCGTCGCCGTCGCACCCGTTGTGAAAGGTATGATAGAGGCCCAGCCAATGGCCGACTTCGTGCGTGGTGGTCTGTTTGTCTGCCAGAACGTCGGCGGCGACAATGCACCCGTCCTTCGTTATTACGTCCTCGTCCTCAATGACGGTCGGAAAAGCACATTGTCCGTCCACCCTCTCCCGCTTGCCTCGATCATCCGGGCTGGATGCATAGACCCTGTCTAGAAAGAAGATGTTGAGGGTTCCGTAATCGCCCTTGCGGAGCTGGGTATACATTGCCATCCTGTCCTGATCATCCGACCATGAAGCATTGGCAGTATAATCGATCTTCTTCAAATTGAAATGAAAGCCGGTTTTGGCAAAGTTGTCGTTCATCACTTTGATGCTTTCGACAATAGCTTCTTCCTGGCCTTATAATCAGGAGACGTGTCCATGGGAGATGATATGGGACAAGACCGAATACACGGGAACTGACTGACCTTGGTAAAGTTGTCTTTTGACGAAGAAACAACGTGGATGTACATGGGTACATTTATGACGTCTTTCGGCGTCAAGCCAGCGCCAGTAAGCAGGCTTTCATTGCGGGCAGCTTGCTGGGCAACCATGATGAGTTCATCGGTAGGGTCGGGTGTACCGCACTGGACGTTGGGAACAAGAACATGGCCTCTACTAATTGTGACCAGGGCAGCCAGGCCTAGTGCAAATGGCCAGAGCGTCATGATGGGATAGTATCGAGCGAGGCAACTTGAAGAAAGGGGCAATTGGTCCGAATCAATCCATCAAGATGCGGGAAGATCGACAAGCTTTATACAGCAACACCACAAGCACTCTTTGGATAGCAGGGTCACAGATAAGCTCTATACAGCGAGGCCGTAGCTTCGCCGGATGTCACGCCGTGGTCATGAAAGTTTGGTGACAATCCCGCGATCGCTGGGTTGCTTGACTGGAGCAAAGCAAAGTTCTAGAACCGGTAATAGTAGTATATTCTTTTATAGAACAGCTACTCAACCAATGCCTATTTTTCAATATGCTAATTGTGGAGCTCCTTTAACTGTCAATTTTGTAGGTGAATTCAGAAGCAGTCAGATGTTCTATCGAGGTCACTCGGTGTCACAAACAGCTCATCATGTCGGCAAGAAAGCGATGTGCTTTCCACTTCTGCCACCGCACAACGACACCATGCCGGTCGGTCGTTGGTGTTGACGACAGGAAGATCCATCCAAAGACCACAACACTCCGTGGCCCCCATAATTCGGTTGATGTAGGCAAAGCAAGGTGACTGGTTTTCAAGTGAATGGCCCTGTAAAATAGAGTTCGTGACCCTAGGTGGCGGAGGGGGGGATAAAAAGTCTAATGCGATGGCGGCAAAACAAAAGCACTTCGTAATACGACAGATGTGAAGTCTTGTCTCCCTCGAATACAAGCACATTGTGCTCAGAAAGAAACACCCTCCCCACCCCCTCAACGTGAGCCGGATGGCTCAAACTCGTCTTGCGGGAGGGACCAATAACAGAGATTCTATTGATACCGCAACCAAAGCCCTGTTGGAGTTTAAGCGGGCGTTGTGGGGAAATAAACAACATAGCAGATATGCAAAGCGACGTTCCGACCATTAGAGTATTCCTTTAATGTCCGCGGTTTCGGGACACCTTATCCCATTGCCAGGGGACTTATACACACACACACACACACACACGCACCAAAACAAACAAGGAGCCATGATGATATTGGGTTTCCCAACGGAAACTAAACCCAGCCACGCAAGACTAATCCTGGCGGATGCACCAAAATGTTATTTGGCGCGCTTGAGGTAAACAAAGCATCGGGCTTCCCCAGTCTTTGTTGCGGAGCTTGCCGATAGCCTCATATTATAGCTGAGGTTAAGCGCAACATGTCAGTCAACTCCCGGAGTCTCCCTCGGCCCCGTGCAAAATCTTCGGACAGAGCTCGGGAATTCCTTCGCCGAGCCGACTTGGTTCCCAGGACGTACTGGACACATGATGGGAGGCAAGTCAATGACAGAAGCCCGTACGCATGCAGCCTTTTTGGTTGGCGCGGTTCATCTCGAAGCGCCCGAGGCTACTACCTGATCCTCACCCAGCGGGGCTGAATTTTTGATTTCGACGATTCATCCTCAAACTCGTGGCGACCCCTTCGCTTTGCTCAACATTTCGACGACGATGAGTACATCTTTATTTCTACAAATCCTACTGTTCATGATATCTGGCCGCTGACCAGCCTACAAATTTAATACAATTATGTATCTCTTCTCATCTCGTCGTTCCCCGCTGCTCATGAAGCTGCTTTTCGTCTTTCTATTTCAGAGCACAAAGAGGAAGAAAACGCCTGTGGAATGGTTTGAACAAATTGATACAGCCGCTCCAGACTGGTGCGGCAATATGCGGCTCCTGCTTTTCCGTCCCAAAAACGCCACTCCGAGAAAAGTCAAAGGAAGGAGATGATGAGATACGGTCATACGACCGCTGAGACAGACATGGCTGACTCGTCGTCTCGGCCGAGCGTGAGCGCAGAGCCAGGCATTCAGCCCATGAAGCCCGTGTGCCCTGGTGGTGCCGCGAAATTGGGCATTTGAGCATTCTGCTGAACCGTTGGGCTTGCCTGGTTTGAACCTTGAACCCCAATCTTGTGACCAGCCGGGGGCATGCGGAACGTCGGTTCTTTCTTGGGGTCGAATCCGGGGAATAAATCCTGAAGCCTTCGATACAAGTCCTTCATTGCCTTGTCTCGCTCCTGCCTGTCTGCGAGGGGGTCGATGCTCGTATCGGGTCCCTCAGGTCCAATAGGTGATAATCTCAACCTCAGCGTGAGATTGAGAGGGGGCGCACTCAGATTTGCTGGGTAAGGGGGCACCTTGACGTCCGGTTTTTTGTCTGCCATCGCAGCCATATATGACAGATTGCTCTGCAGCCTTCGCATGCATCTATCCCGCAAGTCAGAAGGAATTCGCATGTGAGAAGCAGGGAAGTCCAAATGCCAAACTTACTGGAGGTAATCCTGCTGAAAATAGTTCTCTTCTTCAGTCGGTTTCCGATCTGTCGGATTACCGCTGGCCGGAGACTTCTCCTTCTTGAGCTCTTGTAGAGTGAACTGAATTTGCATCGCTTCATACAGTAACTCGTGATTGATATCTAGAAGTAGAGAGAATCTCTCCTTCTCCACGCTCTCAGCAACGCCGGGGCTAGCGGGTGTGCCAGCAGTGTTGAGAAGCAGCCCACTGCCCTGGGTGTTCGAAAAGGTAGGTGTTTGTGGTGTGTTCAATGCTGACGATATTTGGGCATTTTGTGGTGTTTGAGTTTGCGAATGAGGCTGAGGGGTAGCAAACTGTTGTGGCGGCGGCGGCTGCTGCTGCTGCTGCTGCTGCTGTTGGTGATGCTGTTGGTGCTGCTGATGTTGTTGGTGCTGCTGCTGCTGCTGCTGCTGCTGCTGCTGATGTTGTTGCTGCTGATGATGTTGTTGCTGCTGATGTTGTTGCTGTTGCATCGGATGGCTTGGGGTGCTCTGAGCGGCGCTGGAGGGCCTTTGGGGGGTCGAAATCTGGTTCATTGAGGAGTTCATCAGCTGTTGGTGTTGTTGGTGTTGCTGAGGCGGCTGCGACTGCGGTGGCTGTTGCAACTGTTGCTGCTGCTGGGGGTGCTGCTGAGGGTGCTGCTGGGGATGCTGCGGGGGGTGCTGCTGGGGGTGCTGCTGAAGCTGCTGGGGATGCTGCTGGTGCTGGGTCTGCAGAGAGGCCTGTTGGTGCTGGTGTGGATGCTGAGGAGGCTGATGCTGGTGCTGCGGGTGTTGATGCGGGTGCTGCTGCTGCTGCTGCTGCTGGTGTTGCTGTTGCTGGTGTTGATGCTGTTGCTGGTGCTGATGCTGCTGTTGAGCTGCCTGCTGCGCCGCTTGTTGCGCCTGCATCCTTTGCATCATCTGAATTTGCTGAGGGTTCATGCCCGGCTGATTGACCGGGAAGCCTTGCATTCCGCCAGCCATCATGTAATTATTCGGCGCGAAGTTTGGAGGGACGCTCCCGGGCATCATCTGATTGTAGGCGGCGGCAGGAAACTGTTGCGAATAGCCAGCCACTGCCGTTGGTCATGTCAGCATTGCATTTCCCGGCGCAATCGCATCACGCAAGCACCAATCACATCCAATCGAATTGTGAGGCTTGCGCGGGGCCCTGCAAGCTGGCGGCAGGGAGACGGGAACACACGACTCACTCTGTCCGTTGGGAGGCATGTTCGGCACGCCGGGGTTCTGCATCATACCATGCATGCCCTGCATCATCTGGGGATTTGCGCCTTGATTGAATGCTCCCTGAGGCATGCCACCGAACTGCTGCGGCGGCTGCTGCTGCGGCTGCGGCTGCTGCTGCTGTTGTTGTTGATTGTACATCATCTGCTGATTTGACTGCCCTGGCTGCTGCGGCGGCGGCTGCTGCTGTTGCTGCTGCTGTTGTGGCGTACCTGGCTGGTTGAAAGCCGGATTGCCGAAGCCATAGCCCGCATTATACATTGCGCGCGACTTGGGAGTCTGCCCACGGCGGATGCGATAATGATTTGACGAGCCCGCGACGACCGACGCAGCACCGAGTTCTCTCAATCAAGGGCGTCCTGGATGCACCGACCCTCGCGCGCGCGCGCGCGGAACGAATTGAAGCTCTCAGAGAAATTGGCGTCCACCACGCATCAGAGACGATCTGGCAACGTCCAAAAGAAACTTGTCGGTCTCGCGTCACGTGTCTCGGCTGGTCGTCGACGACCGTTGCGACAGGTGCGTTGATGGCTAATAGCGCTGCTCGTGTCAATGAAAATGCCCGCGAGGCGAAGGAGACCACCGACAGCAGCGTCTGGTGCTCGTGCTTGCCTGGCAGCAGCGGTGACTCTGCAGCGCTGAGACGATGATGGTGGCTGTCTGCCTCCTGGTCGCGCTCGAGGTGAAGTGGTGGCTGCTAGAGTGCAAGAAAGGCGAGAGTCGGTCGAATGGCGTGAGGGAAGCCGCATTGGCTGGCACGGGGCGGCTCCACAACTTGGTTTACTGTGGGGCGGAACGAATTGGTCTTGCTCTTTCTTCTACGCATCTTATTTATTATGTGCAGGCGCTTCCGCGAAACACGGCTTTCTACCTGTCTTCCTGATGCATGCGCCGAACGATGTTGACTGCGTTCGAGCATTGATGAGAAGACATGAGATCAGTTTTTTTTTTTTTTCCCTCCGCTTCTCAGCATTCAGTCGGCAAAGCAGCGCTCCTGTGCAACTCAGCCTCCAAATCCTCCAATTTCGACTTGACCGACGGAGGATGTTTCTGATATGTAAAGAGTGAGATACAAAATGATGCCATGGACACTCCAACGCATATGTACATGTCAATCCTAAACGCATCGACGAATGCCTCTCTGGCCAAAAGTTGCTGACCCAGGGAAAACGTGAACATGACGAGGGGCGACCGGTAGAAGCTGGCTAATTGCTCGGGCGTCAGGACATCCTGCAGATTGACTTGAATTTTTGTGATCAGCACAATGATGCTGACGGCAACACCCACGCTGCCTCCGAACACCCGCATTTGCGCAATGATGCCTTGCGAAATAGCTGTCTGACCTTAGCTTAAGATGTCCGCTCATCAGGATCGAAAGAATTACTCACCATGATCCTCGAAATCGACCTGGAGAACTGATAGGAAAGTGGTGCTTGAAATTTTCATGCCAATTCCCAGTCCGAGAATGGCTTCGAGGGCCCATTGCTTCGGGGCAGGCGTAAAACTATCTGGGAGATCGGAGAGGAATCCGCAGCACATCGCAATAATCATACTGGCCACTAACAGGACGGGAAAAATGTTGTTTCTTCTCAACGAGAGGCCGCCGCCCAGCGCACAACCAGCGGCTGCGCCTCCCATCATGGGCAGCAACAGCGCACCGGCCTTAACCGGACCATAGAGATTGACGATTTGTGAGCGAAGCGGAATATTGATTACGGTAAGTAGCAGAACAAAACCGGAAAAAAAAGTGTCGCTGAGGTGAACGTCTGGGTTAGTGCTTGTGCATTGGGGACGCTAGGTTCGGTAACCTTGGACGTACAAAATTGCTGCCATCATGACACGACTTGACAGGATCCGCCAGGGAAGCTGCGCCCGGATAAAACTCAGTTTTGAATTCTTGCTCAAGACTCTCTGCCAAGTAGCGAGCGATATCCAGCAAAGACCTGCCAGCGTGAAAACTGAGATTGTGGCGGCGCTGTTCCAGGCATATTCCTTGATCGCGGCTTGATTGATGATGAAGACGGGCAAGACAGTTCCTGTCAGGACCAGAATGGCTCCGGCGTAGTCCAACTGTCTGAATGGGATCTTGACGAAAAGCTGGTAATCCTTCGGCCATATGAAGAAGAGGAGAATTGCTGGAACGCCAGCACACGGGCCGCTGATGAAAGAAATTATGGTGTCAGCTGGCGACAATGAGATTTCACCATGACTTATCTCGAGACTTACTTTATCCAGAAGACGTATCGCCAGCCGGCATACGATGTGAGAAGACCGCCCAGGACTGGACCTACCACGCCTGCCAACGCAACGATGACACCCAGTGTCGTGGTGACAACGACTACTTTGGAAGGGGGGCTCAACTCGGGGTATGTGATCATTGCCATGGTATACATTCCAGCACCGCCAATTCCCTGGACGGCGCGGAAGCCAATGAGTTGGTCCAGTGATGCCGATGCGCCGCATCCCATGGAGGCGGCAAGGAAAACCACGAAAGATGTGCAAGCGACAGTCTTCCTACCAAAGGCATCAGAGAACCTAGCCATGGCAACGGCGAACCCTTGTCAGGGGATATTAGTCTCCGTCCACCGCCAAAATCTTCTTCACCAGGTGCTTTCTCGCCAAGGCCGTTTGACCCCGCGTCAACTCACCAACTTCTGTCAAAGTGTAGCTCAAGACAATCCACGACGATGTTCTGAAGTTTTGGAATTCTTCCGAGATTTCTACCAGCATAGTCGCAACCACAGTAGCGTCGATGAGAGAAAGGAACAAGCCCATGCCGACACTGATATTCAGAGTCCGTCAACGTCGGCTCTGCAGGGAAAAAGCCAACCGGTGACACGTACCAGCCAAATATCGCAGCAAGCCTCCAAGCCGCAATGGGCTGCTTTCTTTTCAGAACTTGTCCATCGTTTGGCGATGACAGGACGGACGTGTCTCCCTGCTTCCGATCATCATCCGGCGGCGTAGACATCGTTGTCGTTGATTGATGGCCATTTCCTATGGTGCCTCAATCCTTGGCCCACGTATTTACGCGATGGACTCGGGAGCATCTTTTAAATTGTTCAAAGGCCAGTTGACAACGGAAACGCGGCGCCCGTTCGGCAGTCTGTGGGGGGCGGATATATTATCAAAAGCCGGCGAAACACGGCCTAAAGCAAGGGGGTGTGACTCCGGGACAACCGTGCACCCCGATCATGGTTCGCTTCCACGGCAAGCAAGACATTGACCTTGAGGAACGTTTATACCCCGCCCTTTCGGGTTGTTCAAAGATGCCGAGAAGAAGCTTCGTTCAGCGGCCGCTTGTTTTTGAATGGCAGCCCGGCGATCCGCGCGAGTGGAGACGCGGCGTCGACGGTGTCACCGTTGGACAGACGGAGCTGGCACTGTTGAAATCCGGGGACGACGATGGAGATTCATGCACGGCATGTTGGAACCCTGTGTGGATCTGACGGGGCTCTATCAATTTGACGGAGGCATATGCATGCATGGCAAGCAACGTCTGAACACCGAACGACACGAGCCGCTCGCACATTGCAGCACATACCACCGGGGGTACACTGAGGATGATTCTGCAGTAGTTGACGAATTCTTTTCAATCGTTCATTGGGCAAACTGAGTGCGCCGTGCACCGTTCACTTTTATTACATATGTTGGCCCAGATCGGGATCGACGCACTGTGCTACCCGAGCAGAGCTACTTTTTTTCGCGTCCGCCTCACGCCTCAGCCGCCTCTCATTGCACCCTGCATGGGAAGCTTCGATGAGGGGATGTCAGCCGGAAGTCCGTTGAACCGAAGACTAAACCCGGCAGTGGCTGCCGAGTGCGATGTAATAAGTGTGCTGTGCATATCAGATGATGCGCAAAATCGCACGACAAAATGGTGTTCAATCGCGCGCATGATACGTCAGCCATTCAACCCGAGGGTTCAGTCAGGAAAAGCTATCGAACCATTCGTCATGCATCAGGACCGTCTTGTCTCTGTCGCCCGCCCTGTCCGCGAAGCCTTTGCATCTGATCGCGGTACGAGGCAACAAGAATACCACCCAAGTATGGAGCCCGTCCAGACTGGAGGGGCCACAGACACGGGACGAGCCACGCTTGGAACGAGACTTAAGATTGCTTTGTTATCGAGGGACTCGGCCGGGACCTCTATAGATCATGCCGTGATCAGAGCTTGTGAAACGAGCCCGGCTCTTGTTTTTTCTTGTTGACGAGAGTTGCTATTCGATATGTGCACACCACTACGCACTCTCACAGGGCCTTTGCTCGTTGACGAGGAATGTTTCAGATTGAAAGACATGGAGACGGCTCATCAAAGTACCCGAGCGAGGTGACAAAGATGTATCATTGCACCCGAGCGAGGGCTAACGTCAAGATGTTGTGTTGCACAAAGTTCATACCAGGCGTATGTACAATGAGCAACGCATACGGTATAAATGATGTTTATATGGCTCCAATCAATCTCGTTCGCACGGATGGTACCTGCCTACTACGCCCCGCACGTATCATCCGTAGCAGCGTTTGAGGAGAAATCTTTTCGCGTATGAATTATCTGGATACCCGTAGCATCGTTGATCAGGCGAGAAAGAGGACATGCATTGGTCACCTTATCTCTTCAGCCCTTTTCTCGATTCATGTCGTCACGTATGCACGACGCCTTATTCCACAACGGCAGTGCTCCCGCCCTCGTAGCTCAGACCCTGTTCGCGCAGCTTCTGATTGGCGCTTGCTCTTGCGGATGCAACATTCTTTGGAATCATTCCATATGCCTCTTTACTCATTTGTTTCCTTCCGTCCCGGAGTGGTCAATTGTCGGCGATGGATTGTGTTCTTGTAACAGCAGTCAGTCTAGCTGTGTACTGTCACTTGGAAAAGCGGGGTTAGCATGCGAGTTATCATCTCCGACGCAAAGTGTCGTCAGGCGAATCGCAGAACAAGGAGCTAGAGTCAGCCAGAAAAGGTCCAAAAAGAAAACCAAAAAATAGGGGGCCGGGTCTTGAGAAAACCACATCCTGCCCAAAAAGAGAATTCAGAATCAAAAGGTTACGTTTGACTCCAAAGTAGATCCAGTGTCTTGCTCCCGGCAGGGCTTGAACCTGCGGCCTCCGCATCACCAACGTTTATTAGTACGAAGCTCTAACCAACTGAGCTACGGAAGCTTGCTTGGTCCAGCGAGATGTACAAACAATTTATGACCGCAGTTCTCAGACTCGATGGTGACACTTGGACGACAAACAGCTCAGACCGACAAACACAATATAGCTACTGTGCAGACATGAAAACCCTGACGTCTGAATGGCTGTCGCAGCTTCGATCAATTTTCCTTTCGTAATACTTGCGCATTGTCCTTTCGCAGTCAGATTGGCTGAGGGCGGGAGGGATATGAACTGTTGAAAACGTTCACATCGAGGCGGAAAGAATGACGGTACCGGGTGATGATGATTACATGCCATCTACTACAAAGCCGGGGCATTTCCGCGTCCAAAGAGCGTCATGTGCTCGCGCGATTGGCATGATGCAGCGGGATGTACCATAGGTGAGCCGGTGAGAATACCGAGGCTTTTGCCAAGACACGCGGAGTCGCATCTCACGGCAAAGGTTGAGGAATTGGTCACCATGGCGAGTCTCATGGGTAAGCCAGTGAGAATAATACTCCTATTGGCGAAAATTGCTATAGACGACAAATTGATAATCGGCAACATGTCCACTGAATGTTCTGCAACGTCTGCCATGGCATGTCAGTGATTCCATGGATCTCGGGGGTAAGCCTCGTGTATCGTGCGCAGTTCCTTGCAGACAAAAAAAAGCCTTTAGCATGGAGCTCCAGAAGCAGTGCTGTACCAAGTCGGAGAACCAAACGGCGACCTCTCACACAAGAAGTACGAACAGTTTGCTGGCCTCCTTGCGGACACACCCCCGGGCGCAGTGTACGAAGAAGCTGCACTGGAGCTGAGCTTCCACAGCTTGTCGCCGTTTCGTCCCGGGCCCCAATTCGATCAGCTTTCATCTCGGCGTCGCTGCACAATCTTGCCCAGAAGAACGTTTCAGCTGATGATGAGCTTATTATTGAGTTGGCGTGTTGCACAAAGTTCCGAGTTGAAAGGGTTTCGTGCGTGTTGTAGGGCGCAGCCAAGACCAACAGCGGATGGCGGCAAAAATAAAAAAAATAAAAATACAAAAGAATACAAAAGAATAAAAAAAAATTAAAAAAAAATTCAGACGATACTGAGGTTGACGCTGCCGCAGCTTTACCTCGTGAGCAAGCCACCCCTGAAGAAAACGGAAGCTGGCAGGCGCTCGTCGAAGCTGGGAGCATTGCACTGCCTCCATCATGCCAACCTACGATGCGGCTTCGAATACTCAGCTCTGACCCATGATGCATATACGAGATACTTGTAACAAGGTGAATATAATCCAAATACTAGCTGCCTACTAGATAGGGGTTAATCAGGTGGGTGATTGAATTAATACTGGACGGGCCGCAAAGTCGAAGCGGCTAAGCTCGAATCGTCTTGTCACTCACTAGCTCATTTACCTTGCCTGACAACGATTGCTTCAACGCTCCAGCAAATCGAAACCTCGAAACTGAGGTCTCTCGGGAAAGGCCTGGCAGTTGGCCACATTGCACTGACCGAGCGGTCTGCCTGCCGCCGACGCGCGTCCGTCATCGAAGGAAGCGCCCCTCCTACTGCGTTGCTTCGGCCCCGCACCGTGATGGTGTGAACCACAAGCTCGCCTGGTCGGTCGGGAAAACCTATTTCTTTCGTCACGATGATGGCTTCGGCGCGGCACCTGCCGATTCTCTCGGTGCTCCTTTCAATGTTCGCGCTGCTCTTCAACGTCTTCCTCTGGGGAGCTGCGCTGGAACGCGCCTTCATACATCGATTTACCATCTCTGGCGGTGGAGTAGATGGTGGTGGTGTTTATCAGGATGGCCCAAAGTCACATGGACATGAATACAAGGGGAGCAGTCCCTTCACAGATGACTTCAACAGTTTCGTCGCGGACGTTATGGGCGAGTGGAAGCTCCCGGGGATGGCCATTGCCGTGGTCGACGGAGAGGACGTCTTCACACAGGTGAGTGCGCGCTCGCAAGCCGTGGAAGCAGCACAAGAAAAAGAAACAGCACACGGCTGACGGGATGTGTGTGTATGCCCCAAGGCGTACGGCTATGCAAAGCTGCCGGACACAAGGGCCACCCCGGAGACACTGTGGTTCGCCGGCTCCACGACCAAGGCGCAGCTCGGCGCCAGTCTGGCTCATCTCATTGACACGACGGACCTGCTGCGGCCGGGCGGCGGCTGGCAGACGGCCATCTCGTCCATCCTGCGCGACGACTTCGTCGTGGCCGACGACTGGGCCACGGAGCACCTGACGCTCGACGACGCCGTCAGCCACCGCACCGGCATGCCGGGCCACTACCTCTCGTGGGACCGCTCGGCCAGCCTGCGAGACACGGTGCGCAACCTGCGCAACCTCGGCATGCGGCGCGAGCCACGCGTGCAGTTCGAGTACAACAACCTCATGTTCACGGTGCTGTCGCACGTGGTCGAGACGCTGACCAACAAGTCTGTGCGCGACGTCCTCCGGAGCACCATCTGGGATCCGCTCAACATGACGAGCACGTTCCTGGACCTCGACGAGGCGCAGGCCTCGGGGCTGGTCCTGTCCCGGGGCTACTGGTACGACGGCACGGCCGGGTCGTTCCGGGCGATGCCCGTCATGCCGACGACGGCGGTCAGCGGCGCGGGAGCCGTCATATCGACCGTCGTCGACTACGCCAAATGGGTCAAGGCCCTGCTCGACAGGCACGAGTTTCTCTCGCACGCCGTGCACGCGGACCTGACCAGGCCTCGCTTCCTCACGGGGGACCGCAGGACACCCGTCCGGGAGGACAAGCTGGCGAGCTACGCCGTCGGCTGGATGCGGACTGTGCTGCACGGCGAGACGTCCATCTGGCACACGGGCGGGACGGGGACGCACGGCACCATGGTGCAGTGGCTCCCGGACAAGAAGTTCGGCCTCGTCATCATGGAAAACTACATGAACGAGGCCGTCCACACCATCGTCATGCACAGGCTGATCGAGGACCGGCTGGGCATTCCGCCCGAGAAGCGCGCTGACGTGGCCGCCGAGTACGTGCGCTCTCTCTCTCTCCCTCTCTCTCTCTTTCTCTCTCTCTCTTTCTCTCTCTCTCTCTCTCTCTCTCTCTCTTTCTCTCTCCCTTCTCCTCTCTCGCCCCTTTCCCCTTCCTCACCCCGAGTTACAGTGTCGAGAGGATGGAGCCACACAAGACGCCGTCCTCGGCTTATTCAACACGTCACCGTCCCCGAGCGCTGCTGACTTAAAACCTCCCGACGCAAAAAGCTTCAAGAGAGCCCAGCGCGCCCGCAGAGAGTCGCTCGCCAACGCCGCCGACTCGCTGTACCCGGACCGTCCGTCTCGCCCGCTGCTGCCGACGCTGCCACGCTGCCGCTCGCCGAGTTCGCGGGCTCTTACCGCAGCGCGGGCTACGGCACCATCACGCTCAGCCTGGGCACCGACGCGGGCACGCTCGTCGCCGCGCGCCCCGAGCCCATCTGGGCGCAGGACTGGCGGCTCGACTGGCGGCTCGAGCACGTCTCGGGCGACTACTTCGTCGCGTACGTCACCTCGTCGGGCGACGACCCGGCCCGCGCCGAGTTCTTCCGGGCCAGCTTCGACGTCGGCGTCGACGGCACCGTCCGCGCGCTCGAGGTGGCCTTCGGCGACGGGCGCGTCGTCTACACGCGCCGCTGAGGTGGTTCCCTACCGGGGGTTGCCTGCGGCGGGCTGGCCTCGCTGCACTCGAGGGCGGGCCGTGGATTAGATGAGATGGCCAGCCGCACCGACGGACATGTATATTGATGTTTGATGTGAGGAGAGTCTGATGGCACGAGCAATGTCACAATGCGCCCTGCACACGTGGCGCAGACGAGTAGTCGTGGTGGTGTGCTCGTAGCCCTGGACTGTCGCATGCTGTTTGTTAATATTACCATTGTGATGCAACAAGATGCGGACGGCATGCAGTGGGCTGACACCCTTGTGTCCCCCTCCCCCCGCATGGCCTGATGTCGTCACCTCCCATCCGGCGGCCCCAGACAGCCGCAAAGCCCTCCCGGCCTCTCCCTCCCTCCGCGCACGCAACACCACCATCGCCGACAATCCATGATACCACGCGCCTGCCGACGGTTGCTCAGCACATCCAGGATGGCGCTGTACAAGGGGCCCGAGCCCGAAGGAAAGCTCATATGTGAGTCTGTCCCTTGTTTCTATCCCTCTGCAGCACTGCGTGTGTTGTGTGGGTGGGCGAGTGTGTGTGTGTGTGTACACACATATACATGTATATGAGAAAGGTCAATCTTTTTCGGCTCGTTGGAACAAAAACTGATGTTGATTTCTTTTTTTTTTTTTTTTCTCGGTTTGTGCTCAACAGTTGCTCCGCACGGACAGGCCTCGCAATTCACCCTGGGCACCCTGTCCCTCTCGGACCTCGACCGGTCGCCCATCGTGCAGTTCAGCCGGTGGTTCGGCGACGCGCAGGACCACCCGTGCGCGCTCTCGACGGCCGAGCTGCCGTCGGGCCGGGTGTCGTCGCGCTTCGTGTACCTCAAGGAGCTCGACGCGCGCGGCGGCTTCGTCGTCTACTCCAACTGGGCCACGTCGCGCAAGGCCCGCGACCTCGCCACCAACCCGCACGCCGCCCTCGTCTTCCACTGGGGCCCGCTGCAGCGCCAGGTGCGCGTCGAGGGCGTCGCCGAGCGGTGCCCGCGCGCCCAGAGCCAGGTCTACTTTGACACGCGGGAGCGCGGGAGCAAGATTGGCGCCTGGGCCAGTCGCCAGAGCCAGGTCCTCATCCCGTCGTCGTCATCCACCAGCACCAGCAGCAAGAACGAGACTATCCAATCTCAGCAGCAGCAACAGCAAGAACAGAGCACTCGTGGTCCAGACGGTGGTGGTGGTGAAGACAAGAAACGTCAGCAGGACAACGAAGACGACGGAAGGGCCCAGCTCGAAACCTGGGTCGCCGAAGCAGAGCAGAAATTCAAAGACGCCGGCGACGATATCCCCGTGCCCGAGTTCTGGGGCGGCCTGCGCATCGTCCCCAGCCGCATCGAGTTCTGGCAGGGCCGCCAGAGCCGCCTCCACGACCGCTTCGTGTACTCGCGTCCCGAGGGGCGAGACGGCGACGGGCCCGACGAGCCGTGGACCGTGGAGCGGCTGAGCCCCTGAGACGATGAAGGAAAAAAAAAGCACACGGGCAGAAAGAAGCATGGAAGGACGGAAAGAGAAAAAAAAAGGGCATGGACCAAGCACGTCATGTCACGTCATGTAATTACGCAGTGGTGGTGTACGAAGCAGCTAGGTCATCTACTTACCTCATCACGAGACATGTAAAAAGTGCAACCAGACAGCGAAAAGTCTCGCTCTCGTGGGCCGACGCACCGGCGAGCATTCAAATCAGCTTACACATCAACGCATGCGTCCCCGCGACACACAGGCGAAATCATCTGCTTGGGTCAGGCGCGCACAGCAGTCACGACCCACGAGAGAAAAGGCATCAAAGGCCGAGACACCAGCGCGCGTGGTTCTCTCCGTCAGTCACTTCACAATATCCTACATGTCAAGGGGGCGGCACGCTTTCTCATACAAGGTAGCCAGCCCCCCAACATTGTGACACGGGTAGGCGACACTCTAGCATGCACCAGATAGGGAGCATCGTGCTGCCCATGTGGTCGATTGATGGCCATTTGTTTCATTACTGCGACTAGCTCACGCGCAACGTGTTGCGACAGCAGCTTGTGCTGCTAAACTCCCTTACACCAACGTCATGCTCATCCGTCGGGGCAAGTCAAACGACCACCTTTCGCACATTGCAAGATACAAGACAGAAACTCCTGCCGTGATGAACGGCAGCAAAGGGGGTATGTAGATATGCATACGCAAGCCAGAGATTCATTGTGCCCGACCAAGGCACACGCCTCAGAGGGAAGAAGGGGAGATGGAAGAAGGAAGAAAGAAGAAAGAATAGATGAAAAAGCGAATAGTCCCCCAGCCAGTCAAGGACATGAGAAAGTAATAGGACAGCGCCATGTTTCTCCCCGGCCTGGTGGTCTCGCAGTCCAGATAGCTTCGACGAGGGGATCATTGCCCAAAGAAAAGAAAAAAATATCATCGCCGCACGTCCCGTGTAATGCCAGTGCCGTTTCCAGGATATTCTTCCAAAAACAGATTCTTTCGCTTCAACTCTGTACATGAAAGGGGAATCATAATGCTCGCTTGTCGTAATCGCCGTCAAAAATGACTACATGTACGAGGTGGTGTCTTGCGAATCTGCTCAGCCTGTGGGCTCGTCACCTCGGGGAGCCGCAAGGCACGGCGAATCCATCGGCGTGAGCAAGAGCCCAAGCCCAACCGCCCGGCCGGATGTCGTCATGGTCCTGGAGCGGCCATGGCCCAAAACAAAGTTGCCCTCGCTCTCCTCCAGGCTGTCGCTGCTGCCAAGACTGTCGGGCGGAGAGAGCTCTCGTGACTCATAGCTGGCCTGGCGCCCTGCCAGCTGCATGTCCACCATGGCGTCGGCCAGGCAATCCTCGTCGCACAGGGGCATGATGCGGTAGTCGAGGCTGTTCATGATGCATCGCTCCGTGACGTTGAGCTGCTCGTGAGACCAGGTGCCCCGGCCCCAGACACTGCAGTAATACTCCGTCACCTGCTGCGGATCCTCTACGAACTTGACGGCAATCACCAGGGCTGCCAGAATGATGATCTCGGGTGGGACCGAATCAATGTGCAGCATCTGGTGCTGCCGTTGCTGGTACAGCTGCGGTGTCAGAGGAAGGCTGTGTCGTTTGCTGCTTGACAACGCTGGTGATGATGACGCCGCCGCCGCAGCTACAGGCGAGCCGGGGAGCAGGGGACACGAGACGCGCCATACGCGGGCAAATTTCTTGTCTAGGCTGTCGAGGATGCACACGGCAAGGGCTACCGTCTCGATGGGCAGGTCGGCACGGCTCAGCATGCCTTGCACCACAGGTACCGACGCCGCTGTCAGAGATGCTGAGGACGGAACGAGGTTCACGAGGTGAATGGCGGGTCCTGTTTGGTTCCAGCGGTCAGCCAAGGCCAGCTTTCTGTGACTCCTGCGTACCAACCTCTGAATTTGGCCATGAGCGGCTCGCCATGCTCGGGATCGCCTGCAGCCGCAGCACTCGGCCGCGGATCCTCCTTGTATGAGGGTGGCGGCGTGGGTAGGTTGGACAGCGGACGATATGTAAAGTAAGCCTTCGTGGCGTTGTACTCCGACCCGTCTCTGTGATCCCTATTGGGACCTGCAGCAGCTGGGGGTTGTGTAACCTGATCCATGTCGCCGGAAGTCTAAGTCGCTTGCTCCTCGAGCCCGTACGATCCTGGATCCAAGGTCGTGCAGGCTGGTGCTCATGTTTCGACACTTCCTGGCGATGTTTTTTTCTCTTTCTTCCCCGCGCTCTGGTTTCGTGAGTTTCTGAGGCTGTTCAGTGCAATTTGCTGAGCTGGCCGCGTGAATCGAAATGACAGGGCGGCGGTGCACGGGGCGCAGGCGGGTTGGACCGTGTAATCACACGAAAGCCATCTTCTCCCCCTCGTAAAGGCACGATGCTGAGTAGAAACGAATGTCAATGGTGCAAGACAGGTAACGAAGGGACATGACTTCGGTCAAGAGGGATGAAGGGAAGGGAAAGCACGGCAATGGTAATATATGTGAAAGGCCATGGCCGCAGCCATAAAGCCAAGCCAAGGGAAGGAACGTCCCTGAATGAGGCGGCCTCGTAGACACGAGCCAGGGTGAACTGGTACGACCTTGGCCCAAGTGGGGGCGCCTGTTCAAGGGACGGTTTTAGCCCCCAGTCCGGATTGGGCTGACGTGACTGGCGGTCCTCGACGCCTTGGGGGGGAAAGCGCCCGGTGATCCCCCTTTTTCTGCACCGCCCAATCCTACGGTATCCTGCTTCCGAGCCACACCTTGGCGAACGGCTGCAACTCTTCCAGCGGCAGCGGCAGTCCATGCGGAGCCCTTTTCCTTGACAGCTGAGCTTCCACCATGCTGCTCTCGGATACAAATGATCGTACGAACGTGGGCCCAACGTCCAGAATCATTCTCTCTTTGCTCTCTCTTACGCTTCCCTGTCCAGTCGACCATGCGGGCGACAGAGTCAGTCAGCATGACCAGTGTCTGACACTAGTCTACAAGGGAGAATCGACAAGCCAAAATTCGATGCATAAAAAGGCCCATCCAAGGTCGACGATACAGAAGGGCGACTGGTCCAGCATTGAACGGCACTGCCGATCGTCGTCATTTCACGTTCGCAGTTGGCCATGGGAGATAAAATGATGGAAGGGAGCCCGCGGAGCACTGCAATACCTAGCAACGCTGCGACTAAAGCGCGCGAGCACGGCATGGGCCTGACGAGCAGCAGCGGCCTGGTGGATGCATCTAAACAAATGAATCAAAGAAAACGCAGCAAACGAGCAGTCGGCTGCGTGTCGATCCGAGTAAGGCGAGCTTGACTTCGCGCAAGAAACATTGGTTTTTTGGCCGTTTTCCCACCACCATGACCGCCAAGTTTGAGATAGAACAGCTGGTATCCACCACGGGTCCATACTTGGCGTCCCTCGTAATGCGACGAGATCGGGCTCCGGATTTGCCTGCCAGCACGCACGGACGGGACACCACCCATTGTTCAGGCACTCACGAGGCGAAGCCAATCCCGGACCAAACGTAGCCTACCTGGCATGATGGGCACCCGTGCCGTGATGAGGTCTTGACGAGGGAGGGAGGAAACAGATGCTGGGTGCTGGACGAGACAGCCAAAATTGGCGGCCGCTTCGCTCTCCAATGTCGGAGCTGGAAATGGTGCGTGTCGCACTCGTGTTGCACGTCATAAAACATTGTCTGCCGCCGCGGCAGACCACAAATTTGCAATGCCGTGCATGACCGGGCCTCGCATGCCCTCTCGTCCGTCATCCAGAGGAGAGGAGAAAGAGGCGTGTATCCCGTCATCTCGTATCCGGTGTTGGTTGAGCGTGTGGATTGGTCCAGAGTTGGCCCATGCGTTCATGCGCCGAGGGATGCCCGCACAGGTCCCGCAAGCCGACCAGGCCTTGTGGGCTCTGGAAAGCCTGTGGAACGTCCAGTTGGCGGGCTTTGCGATCTTTTCTTATTATCTTCCGGCTCAGATATTAATATGCTGCCCGCCATGAACCAACGAGAGATGGCCTGACCTGGTGGAGCAGCAGAAGGCGTGGCTGGGTAGTGAAAAAGGCCCGTCGTCGTTGGTCTATGGAACCAAAGAAGCTTCCTGCGCGATTGCGGGCCAATCGACGCAAGATGCAGCTTGGTTAAGCTAAGTCCACAAGCTTCAATGGACGTACATATTACGCGTCGGCAACTGTCGTCGTCGGGACGCACACGAAACAGAGTCGGACGAAGAATGCCATCTGTTGTCTCTATCTGTTTGAGATAAGTCAAGGTGTGAAGGAGACATTCTGCCGTTCCCCTTGGGCCCGGCGACTGAGCCCCAAAAAGGAAGGAGGTAACGTCAAGCCAGCACTCCTGCCCTGCGCTTCCTGCGTGTGCAGGTGTTGCCCTTTTCCTCTTCGCTTGGCAGGAGAGCCCTAGTCATTCTCGTGACGTCAGGCGCCAGTAGGGGCTTGACCGTGCTATGGCCCTGAAAGTAATAGCACGTCGCTCCAGATCAGATGTAGATTTATTATAGTTGATGTCACGGGCTCTTTTGCAAAAATCATGCCTGTCTTATGAGGCCGGTGATTGAGTGTGTGTCATGGCGAGTTTTCTAGAAGCGGATGATGCGTCGTTGATTTTGGGGGATTGATTGCTCCAAAATTCCCGAGACTGCTTGCCCCCGTACCCCGTCTTCCCTCGCCCCCCCTCGCCCCCAAAACCTACCGCCGGCCAACCACATTTTTGCAGCGCTCGTGTTTCCCTTTTTTTTTTTCCCAACTCGCTATGGCAATGGGCAATGTCGCACAAACTGCGGTCAGGGAAAAAAGACCCATCTCAGGGACGAGATTTTTCTTTCCCCGGTTCATCGTCTCGTCATTATGCGTCCGCCACTCGCAGCAGAAGCGTCTGCGGCGGCCTGTCCGCACAGTCTCTGCCTTTTTTTTTTTTTTTTCCCTCGTCTGGCTATCGTCAATCTCGGCCTCGGCACGGCATGGTTGTTGCCGACGGTAATGAGAGGCGCCAAATAGTCTCATCGGCCTCGTTCCCCCCCTTCCTTATTACATAAATATGTGCCTCTCGTAGAAAGTCGCGCCCGCTTGGTGCGAAATCCAAATTCGGATTCCTATCTCTTCGCGCACACAGCCTCGTTGTAGTTGAACAGCCCAGAGACGGGCGCCACGGCTCCTCGGTGCGGCCGGCTTTGCGCCCGCTGGCTTCTTGGTGCACTGCCAACGTTAGCGGAGTTGAGTTATTCCCTTTGAGGCCTCCAGGTGAGGTTTCGAACGCGGGCTACGTTCAAAGCAGGAGGCCATCGATAGTCAGCAAGAGCATGCTGGACGAAACTTCTTCTGCTAGCTCTTGAAAACGAGCGGGAATGCTGGATCTGTCGTTACTAAACTCTGTCAGTTCTTCGTGATTGCATCTGAGGCTTCGCGTGAGTGAACGGGAGGTTGCACGACGCTCTAGGGTAGCCTCCGGATTTGATCACGAGATTCTTCCCCATCACACTGCGTTTGTTAGACATCACGTTTCACTAGTGTCAGTCGGTTTCAAGTTGGCATTTCACTTCTCAAAAAGGAGACGTTTTTCTGTACTTGCGTCACAACATTGTATTACGGAAGAAAAGAAAAATAATTTCCTGCCCCAGAGCTGCGGGAGCTGAATCACCAGTGATGCCACTTCGCGTGCCCAGGTTCCATTCCACACAGTTAGGTCAGTATTGGACGTGTTTGCTACCCGCGCTGCGTATGAATAAAACATGCCCAACCATTCCTATGGGAAAACGCCAGGCTTGCCCGGGGGAAGCCACCCCCCCCCTTTCTTCGCATCCTCTGCATACCTTCTCTTCTCCTCTTCTGAACGACAAATAGCCTTGTTTACAGACAAGTGATTTCAACGAGAGTTTAGATAATGATTGTAGGTGTGACTAAAGCATTAAGAATTAGCATCATTGTGACTGTATGAGAAAGGGACTCTGACTGTCAACCTACTTGTGCTCACGACAGCTTGTACTTGAGGAATAGCCGCGACGTCAATGACGTTGCCGACGTTGAAACCACCAATACCGTTGATAGCTCCCAAGTTCAAGCCACCCAGGTTGAAGCCACCCAGGTTGAACGAGTTGCTGAAAACGCCAGTGTTGGCGACGGCCAGGAAGGTTTGCAACTGCTGCAATTGGAGCAGTGAGTTGATGTCAAAAGAGTTGGAGTTGAAGACATTGGCAAAGGCAAGCGAGTTGAAGCCATTGTTGATGCTGAGCTGCTGCAAGAGGCCGAGATCCAAGTTGTTCACCTTGAAGAGGTAGTTCAGGTCCTGTTGTCTGAAGTTGAGGTTGTTGAGCTGGTCAAAGTTGACGTTGGATCCGTTGTTCTGGCCCTCGCTCTGGTTTCCCTTCTGGCCCTCACTGGGGCTTGGGCTCTTGGCTTCACCACCCTTGTTGGAGGCACCCTCCTTGGCAGCGCCATCCTTGGATCCCTTGGCGACGTCCTTGGAGTTCTTGTCATTGGAGGCGGGGGCAGCGATAGCGAGGGCAGCGAAAGCGCCAACGAGGAATGTAGACAGCTTCATGTTGATAGAGAGGGTGGTGGAAAAATAAATAAAAAAGATTAACTGGGTTATAGATGTGGGTGATTATTGTTTTGCTTTGGGGGGTACTGAGCACAGCTCGAAGTTGTTCGGATGAAATAGTTGATGAAGGACGGAAACGAACAAATGAGCACAGCTGATCTCTCAAAGTTAGCAAGCCTCTTTTGTTTCTGTGCTTGGATGCTTTCTGAATTGGGTTGTGCTCACCTCTTTATGTAATGAGTGAAGAAGTAAAGGAGGGTTGATTGGATTGATACAGAGAATGTGTTTGAGATGATATAGAAAAGGAAAAGTTACCACCAGCGGGCCAACACATCCATCTTATACAAAGTTGACCTCGTCTGAACTAAGCTATCGAGACAAGCTTAACCACCTCACATTGTCTGCCAAGCCACGACATTCTTCACAACCTTACCGGATCATTGGACAGCCGGACCTCGTCTGACCGGCTAACCGTCCTCATCCGATGCAAAGTCCAGCCCTGCCCAGGCCATGTGGAACGCGGGCTATGCTGAACAGCTGGTTTTCCCTTGTTCTGTGCCTTTCGGATGAGAACGACTCCGTAACCGTGCCAAGCGGTTCCCCATACGGGTGCAAAGGGAGAAATATGACAGCAAAATCTGCAAATGACGGCATCGGCAGACGACTGGAGACGTTTTGTCATACGTCGATCATACTATTGTCAGTCTCTCCTATGACGCACCGCCTTGGCAAGGGTTTCAACACGAGACGAAAGAAGGATCCTGTTACTTGTTCGGAGCGATCCGTGGCTAGGCCATTCTCGGGGAAAGGCTCAGAAAAAGAATGGGTTGAGACGAGACCATCGGCTTATAGATGGACAGCCTTCTTTCAATTGGATGGCCTTCCGTGGGGGGTCAAGATACTATACGTCTTGTGTTTGAGGTCGGCGGCTGCATTGACGCCACACATGGGATGCATGAACGAACGGCACCGAATTGAGACATTTTGACTGACTCGTCTCGTCTGAGCTGGTTGGTCGGTTATCCGATTGACCCCAAGGAAGCAAGCAACCACCGAGAAAAAAAGGGGGGGGAGAGGGGCAATAGAGAAATCGAGGAAGATACAAAAAAGTTCTCGGGGTCGAATTTGGACGAACTATCTATATTGATGCTTAACCAGCGTTGGACCCCGAGCTAGGCTGACTCAGCCCATGTGCATTTTTTTGGGGGGAGACAAACCAACGAACCCCCCAATCTATCACAGCCACAACAATATCTGAGCTAAGAAGGAAAAACTAGCAACTGCCTTGAACGCGTCCTAGAGTCAGCTGAGCCTGTGTCTCCTCATCCGCGTGGCATATCGTGAGGCTAAGTCGGGAAACGTTGCGCCATGTCTCGAAAGTTCTGGGCATTTACTCCATTTGCGTGCGCCGATTCCGGAGGAACATCAATACAGGTGCCTTGTTCACAGTTCTAGAATTATCCATCGAAATATTGGCATTTCCTATGCAAATCATCACTGCCCCACCCGGACGCGGTACGAGCCCCAATTAGTGACCTGGAGTTCGTGCATCGGCGTACGCACTTTAAAATGTGCCCCGAATTAATTACCTGTGGGCCATATTTCGATCCCGATAAGATTTCATCTGATTTCCAGTACCTGATCAATGTGCAAACGCCCGTTTTCTCACGCAAGCCAGCGACCTACGATCGGATCGCTTGAGAGCGGTGGCCGGCCACGTTGGCTTTGCACAGCGCATGCAAAGTGGATGATGTTGGCTTTTTGCATATGCAATGTGTACTCGCTTAGCGTTCGACGCATGTGAGCAACCGCGACCACTTGATGCCAAAGTGATGCGATGCTACCGAGTAACCTAGATATTTTATCTACTGATGCTCGGGCATACTTTGGAGAGCTGATTGATTGCCGGCTTCCACGACGCAAGGGTCTATATGACCTCGTTGACCCTCGGGGTTGATGTTGAGAAACAGGCAGTGGAAACAATCCCTAGAGGAAGGATAGATAAAGCTGGTTGACAAAGGTCTGTCCAGATTCGTGATTCCATAACAGTCAATCGTCACAAAGAAGAACAAGCAGTCCTCCGGCGAACGATGCTTCATCAACATGAGCAAGCATACGAAAATGGCACGTGCGTGTGATACCAATCGCCGTCAATTAAAGACATTTCGTCTATCGAGTCCAGCATGTGAAGCTGCAATAATACAGTGAGCTCTCCAACTGCTCTTCCGTCTGCGGGACTGCCCAGCAGTTTCGTTTCTCGCAACGTCCTTTGATTGAATCTCCCATCTTTACCAGCCCCGTGACTTAATCCCAACGAGATCTCCAGAGTAGCCGAATTTTGTTGCTTGATAGAATCCGCGTCTCCGAGGAGTGCCTCAAACGGCGGGAGCGGGAGCGGCAGGAGCAGCAGCGGCACCAATGACTGAAGACTGTTAGCTTTTGATCGTCAGGTTTTCCCAACTGAGGAATTTTACTTACCGACTTTCTGGCCGTTGTTGTCGAATCCTGTGTTGATGGCATCAATGACTTGTTGCCTCTGAACAAGGTTGAAGTTCATGAGGGTCTGCAAGTGTTGGACCTGTCCGAGAACGGTGACCTGGTTGGCAAAGTTGAGGCCCTGGATGGTCGGGACGTTGACGTCGGCAGTCAAGCCCATAGCGTCGATGATGCCGACAATCAGTGGCGTGAAGAGACCCTGGAGAAGCTGACCGCCGACGATAGCCTGGCCGATCTCACTCTTCTTGCAGGATCCCTCGCCTTCCTTCTTGCCACCTTCTTTCTTGCCGCCTTCGGCTCCTTCCTTGCCGCCTTCGCCGCCTTCCTTGGGCTTCTCGCCGCCTTCGCAGCCTTCGCCGCCCTCCTTGGGCTTCTCGCCGCCCTCACCGCCCTCCTTGGGCTTCTCGCCGCCCTCGCCGCCCTCCTTAGGCTTCTCGCCGCCTTCGCCGCCCTCCTTGGGCTTCTCGCCGCCCTCCTTGGGCTTCTCAGGCTTGGACTCGCCGCCCTCAGCGGGCTTGGCCTCACCGCCTTCAGCGGGTTTGGCCTCGCCGCCTTCAGCGGGTTTGGCCTCGCCTCCTTGTTGAGCAAGTACAGGAGCGGCAGGTGTAGCGTCGGCGGGTTTGTCGCCTTCCGGAGGCTTCTCGCCGCCTTCGCCGCCTTCCTTGGGTTTCTCGCCACCTTCGCCGCCCTCCTTAGGCTTCTCGCCGCCTTCGCCGCCTTCCTTGGGCTTCTCGCCGCCTTCACCACCCTCTGCAGGCTTGGACTCGCCGCCCTCAGCGGGCTTGGCCTCACCGCCTTCAGCGGGTTTGGCCTCGCCGCCTTCAGCGGGTTTGGCCTCGCCTCCTTGTTGAGCAAGTACAGGAGCGGCAGGTGTAGCGTCGGCGGGTTTGTCGCCTTCCGGAGCGGGTTGCCCCTCGGCAGGAGCTTGTTCAGGCTGAGCCGGAGCGGGTTGTCCCTCGGGGGCGGGTGAAGGAGCGGGAGCAGGTTGGCCTTCGGGGGCTGGAGAAGGGGCGGGAGGAGGAGGGTCGTCTCTTGCCATTAGGTGAGCATAGTTGATTGCTCGCTTCTCGAGGTCATGGGGCTGGACAGCCGCTCGCTCAGCCAGCTGAACTGGAACGGCAACAGCAGACACCAGGCCGGCGGTGAAGAGGATGACAGCGGCAGACTTCATCTTGATGGATGGTATGTATTATGTGAAAAAGAAGGATCTTTTGTTTTTTTGCGAGAGGAGCAAGCAAGTTATATGTGCAAGTTGTATGTGCGTGAAGCGAACGGAGCTCAGCTCTTTGAAGGAAAGTGTAATGAATGGAAAAAGGAAGGAAAGAGATTGGAAGATGTACACAGATCAGACTGTTCTGTTGCTTGATGAACAAACAAAAGAAGCTCGACGAAGAAGAGGGAAAAGGTCCCAAGATATAGTCGGAGATCAAAGCGGTGATCTTCGTGTTGCTCGTACATCCTCATGTGGTCCGGAATTAGAAAGGGGACCTTCCGTTTGTCGAGTTGCCCCTCTGGTGTGTCTCGATACAGACATCAAACCAAGGCAAGTACTCCATCACGCACGAGAAACAGCTCCGTAGGCTCATGAGCGCCGAGAAAGAAATCGAGAAGATCCTTGCAATCGAAGCCAGATCCCGGGCTTGGCCCACGTTGCACCTTGGCGAAATGCTTCACGTATGACACAGGGTCTTTCTTGGCGTGGGGTGAGGAAGGCTGACCCATGCTGCCAAGCTGTGGGAAGGACCTCGAGCTCTCTCCACCATGGCGGTTCATGCAAGGTGTGGCGTCGAGCACCAGTCAGTGCTGGCGGAAGAGGACGTCTAGAAACTCATCTTGTTGGCCTATTTTGGGTCAGTCACGGGCGAGAATAGAAATCAAGAAACAAGGTTTGACTCTACTTGGGCTTGAGATGAGACAAGCCGCCAGACTCGCTGAAGAGAGGTAAGTCTGGGCTCAAGGTGGCCACAGCTGCTGCTGTCGTTTGGCGCAGCGGAAAAGGTACATGGCAGGACTGCATTGTGATCTCGTGCCATCAAGTACCCGGCCTTAGTGGCTGTCTGATGGACGTCGCAAGGAGTCGTGTCGCGCAATGCTACTCGCGCGCGGGCGGGGGGGACGGCGGGGGCCAGGAGGGAGCGGCCTTTTGTGAATCTCTAGTCCGTAGAGCGGGAATGGGTAGTCTGTTGCGTCTGATGATTGTTCTCGACGATGTAACAGCGGTGGCTGACCAATATTGAAACGATCGGGCGTTGAAGAAATCTCGAGCGGGATGGTCGAAAGCCCTCTTTGGGGGCCCTGCGTGGCCGTGCGTGGGCTGTCCCTGGTGGCTGCAGGGAAGGAGCCGACCAGGCCGTGCGCTTTCCCGCGGGTGCGTCACCAGTGTCAGATCGCCCAGTGTAAAACACAGCCGGCGGCTTCGCACGAGTCTCGGCCTTGGCGATGGCCAATGAAAATCAGTTTCGCCCAGACTTTGGGCCTCATTGACCCCATCATCCATCATCTGGTCTTTCTTCTCCCTCGCCTCCCTCACCTTTTGACTTCGTCCTAAAATGGGCTCTACGCTCGGTTTATTTTTAAGCCTATGCATTAAAGTTTTTGGTCCTGCGCATGCCCGACATCTTTTTTTAACGTTGGCGCGCCACAGCAGCAAAGATCACGGCGCCCTTTGAAACAAAATTGTCTGGCATCACTGGCCAGCCATGAGAAGCCGTGGCTGATTTGAACTTTTGGTTCGCGGCACCTTCCGAGGCATCTTTGCTTTAATTGTGACTTTATTCGAAACCTTGCCTCCAGTGAACCTCTTTCTGTTTGCCAAGCTCGTGGTGCGCATCGCTTGCCAATGCTCGGAAAGTGCTTCCGTCTCGGCATCGTGGGGTAAAGAACAAAGGGACTAAAACGAGAGTCATGACTGAAACCGCGTGAAGAATTCGTCTCATGTCACACGGATGCAAGGTAGACATAATTGCCAAGGGCCAAGGCAGATCAAAATGCGTACGCCAAGCTCCGGTTGGCATGCCGAATTGCCGTACCTACCTGGTACCTCACCTTCGGTCACAGGGTCTTAGTCATTCCAGTTGTTGCGCTCCCATATTGTAGTCAGCATCTCGCCAGTCATAGCCTGGTAGTTGCGGATAAACGGCATGGCATGATCGTTGAGATTCGGCATTTCTAGAATAACACAATGAGTCGACATGAACGCCAGTCGTTGCGCTCCCATATTGTAGTCAGCATCTCGCCAGTCATGGCCTGGTCGTTGCGGATGAACGGCATGGCATGACCGTTGAGACTCGGCATTTCTAGAATAGCACAATGAGTCGACATGAACGCCTAATCAAATTTGAACTTCCTCATTGTTTGGTCTTGGGTGCATCACGCTCCCACGTTGTAGTCAGCATCTTGCCAGTCATGGCCTGGTCGTTGCGGATGAACGGCATGGCATGACCAGTGGGACTCGGCATTTCTAGAATAGCACAACGAGTCGACATGAACGCCTAATCAAATTCAAATTATTTCATTGTTTGGGCTTGGGTGCGTCATCACTTTTATGGAATCCCAACCATTCTCCCAAGATGCCACCAGGTTTGGGCACCGGACACTCTCTCCGCGTGCGTTGTGGTCTTGAGTCGCTGCAGTCATCCGTGGTCTGATTGAACTGTACCATGCCTCCTGAACTGTCCGGAATCAATTGTTCCCGCTGCCTCCATCGCCTCCGTTTACCATGCTCATCCACAATCACTTCGCCGTCGGCATATTTCGTTCGCGGCACGGGGCACGGCAGCAAGTGTGGCAGCGCAACCACAAAAAAGCTCGCCACAACAGTAGTTGCGAAGAGAGAAGAGGTCATCCGCGATCTCGGGTGAAGATGCGGCGGCGGCATGGTCCGACTTGATGATTCTGTTGTCGGATTGCGGGTTGGGCAAACGGGTTCTCTAGAGGTGATTAGTGGCAAGATTCTGCATTGCGCGAGAGGGCTGGCGACCTACATGATAAGGACAGCATGCTCCTGTCCTTGCCAGACGACGCTGAGGGGTGGCGCGCCGCACGGCTGTCCTTCAATTGTCGCTGCCAGCTGTGAAGAAATTGTGCCGAAAGATGCGGCCGACACGAAACATCTCGAGATTTCGGTACTGCCTGTATAATTCCCTGCTTCCTCATTGGCTACGTGAATCTCCTGCTTTGTCCGGTCCCGGCAGAACGTATTCTTCCGTACGGAGTACCATTCTGACGGTTCCTGCACGTATGGGGCACCACTCCCTGTCAATAGTGTTGTGGAGCAAGCTTTTCCAGCCATTTCGCGAGGGGTGGGGCGGCAGAGCTGGAAATCCACTCAGATTTGTCCCCAAGATCTACTCACGGCAAATCTTCTACCACAATAACCATATCAGTGCCACTACTTGCGCCCGACTGTCTGCCATCTGTGTTGCACGCGGAATCGCGTTTGAACATACCTGCGGGCTTTACTCGAGATGTCAAGACTGCCGCAGGGTCTACCTACCCGCGATTGAAGACCGTCGCAGCGCCTCACGTGCGCCTGCGGCGAGAGCTTTGTACCATGTGTGACCTCGATCGGTTCGTTGCTGTCCTTGTTGCTGTACTGTTGCATCGCTCAATGCTAACTCTCTATATCTCTCATGGCAGAGCCATCGCACAGCTGCGCTCTTGCCGGCCCATTCCCGAGGTTCAGGTCCGCGAGCTATGTCATCGTGCGCGAGAGCTGTTGATCGAAGAAGGCAATGTCGTCACGGTGACGGCGCCCGTTACGGTATGTTTCGAACTGCTTATCGTCAGTCAATCAGATACTTATGAAGCACAAGATATGCGGCGATATACACGGGCAATTTCACGATTTGATGGAACTCTTCCGCGTCGGCGGGGATGTTCCCGATACTTATTACCTATTTATGGGTATGGTGGTGGCCCGATCCCCTGACGCCTCGATATGCGGGAGGGAAACAAGCTTGCTGATGTCTGCGCAGGCGACTTTGTCGATCGTGGCTTCTATTCGCTAGAATCTTTTCTTCTTTTGCTTTGTCTGAAAGTACGATACCCCGATCGCATGACGCTTATCCGCGGGAATCACGAGTCACGCCAAATCACCACGGTATACGGGTTCTATGACGAATGTTTACGCAAGTACGGCAGCGCCAACGTGTGGCGCTACTGCTGCGACGTTTTTGACTACTTGGCGCTGGGCGCCATCGTATTGGGCGCTTCCAACACTCTGTCGTCGGATGCAGATGTGATTGACGAAGAGACAGAGATTGAGGTTTGCGATCAAAACGGCGCCGTCATGACCCGTTTTCCCCGCCAACGTCCGCAACTGCCGTCGCAGGCGAGCGACTCGCCAGAGATGAGCACCCAGGGCGGAGCCACAGGAGACAGAAGCGGTCCTCCTGGCACGGGCGCGTCCGGGTCCAGCAACGGCAGCGTGGGCAATCCAGCGGGCGCGGTTCTCTGCGTACACGGCGGGCTCAGCCCACTGATTGATACAGTGGACAAGATCCGCCTCATCGATCGCAAGCAGGAGGTGCCGCACGAGGGTGCCATGTGTGATCTCCTCTGGTCGGACCCAGATGATATCGACGGCTGGGGTTTGTCGCCACGCGGGGCGGGATTTCTTTTTGGGGCTGACATCGTCAAGGTGTTCAACCACCGCAATGATCTCAGCCTGATTGCCCGCGCCCACCAGCTTGTGATGGAAGGGTTCAAGGAAATGTTTGACGCGTCCATTGTGACGGTGTGGTCGGCGCCAAACTATTGCTATCGCTGCGGGAACGTGGCTGCCGTGTTGGAGCTGTCGGAAGATCAGTCAGGCACGGGCATCTTTGCGCGTAGCAACGGTGACGTGAACCGGAGCGATGGTGGTCGAGGCGTCATGATGGAGGCGGGCGGCCTGGCCAGGAGCGGTCCGGCACGACGGTACCGCGTATTCCAGGCAGCGCCGCAGGACTCTCGGGGGATGCCAGCCAAGAAGCCGGTCGCGGACTACTTTTTGTAATGTCTCGAGGTGGAGGGCCTTTTCTCCGAGGCTACTGAATCTAATCACTCAAAGTGTATCTCCGGTCAGCGATACGGACAGCGGATCAAATAAAGCTTTTTTTTTTTTTTTACAGCGGATCAAATCAGTCACAAAAGGTTTTTTTGACACAAGTCACTAATTGCGCGTAACGAAGGGGCTTTTCATTGGTCTATCGCTGCGGTGCTCTCCTCCTTTTCAATGTGAGTGAGTGAGTGAGTGTGAGTGTGTGTGAGAGAGAGTGTGTGTATGTGTGTGTGAGTGTGTGCATAGGTGTACATATTCTCTCGCCAGTGTTTCTCCCCCTGCCAAACCATCCTGTGACCCTTTCCCCCCTCCCTCACCCGAGCACGGCGACGCCATTCCGGAGAACCGGCTCCTTGTTCTCGCGCGCCCTGTCCATGAACCAAAGCGTCTTCTGCCACCACCCCAGCCACTTGGCGCAGCAGGCCGTGCCCTGGACCGCCGTGACGGCATCCCGCGGGTACGTTTCCGAGTACACCGCGAACGTGGCGTGGGCGTACGCTCTCCGTTCCGCCTTGCTCAGGGTCGAGTCCGGGCTGGCAAACGGCAGGTCGAGCAGCGCGTCGCGCACGCGCCCCGGATACAGCACCGCGCTGCCATCAAACTCCCTCAGGCGCCGGAACGCCTCGACCGCGGTGCTGCTGCGGCTCTGCAGGTCATGGACGAGGTCGCGCAGCCCGACCTGCCCGGTCGTGCTTGACGGCGCTGCCATCCGACTGCTGCTGGTGGTGCTGGTGGCGCGGGCTGGAAGACTAGCAGGTTTGGTCTGGGAGGAGGCAGGAGCAGGAGCAGTGGCGGGGATGATGTCCGGTTGTTGACCATCTGAGGCGCCTTGCGCAGTCCCTTGCGGTGACAGGTTTTTGAGCGGCGGCGGCCTTTGATATTGGCTGTGCTGTAGGGAGAGGTAAATTGCCTCTTGCAGCTCGGTGTCTGCAGCTGATCTCATCAGCTTGCTGGCTGTGCTTGAGGCTGAGCTTGGGCTGGTGCTTGGACTTGACTTTTGCGTGGCAGCATCTCTGGCCTTGCCCTTGTCGTGTTGCTTCTGCTGCTGCTGCTGCTGCTTTTGTTGTTCTGGCTGCTTCTGATGTGTCTGCTGGTCCCTGATCGTCTCCGTCTCCAAAGTGTCCTCCTCTTTCGCGAGCTGTCCCGGTCGATCACCAATGCCACCGCGACTTCTCTGCCCCATGTCGTCGTCGCCAGCCTGGCGTGCGCTCGCCTGCTCCTGTACTTCCGCAAGTACTTTTCCCCGCGTCTTCTTGCTTCGCGGACGACCCTTGGCGAGAGATGCTCCGTTCTCTTGCTTCCCTATAGCTTCAGCAGCAGCAGCCACTTTGCGGCGCTTATTGCTGCCTGCACTGCTTTTCGACCGTGGCGCTCTGGCCTTTTTCCCGCCCTTTTTCTCCTTCTCTTCTTGTTCGTCTTCTTCTTCTTCTTCTTCTGTTGGTCGGCTTCTTTTCCTTCGTGATGTTGCTACTGCAGCGGCCTTTGGCTTTGGCTCTGGCTTTGGCTTTGGCTGGGCTTTGGGTTTGGGCTTTGGGATTTTCTTGACGACAGCGGGAGCAGGCTTCTCGACACTCCCTTTGGCAGCTGTGTTCTTCTTGGATGCTCCCGGCGCACGAGCCGGAGCGGCTTTTGGTTTGGAAATGGCAGTCTTGTCATTGGCGTTCCTTTGCGTTTTTGCTCGCTTGGACGCCCTGGTGACTATGTGCTCGGTGTCGTCGTCCTCCTCCTCCTCTGCTGCGGCGCCCTGGCGGGCACGCGCTCTTGATCTGGTCTCTTTGCCGGCGCCGTCCGCCATGCTGCTCGCCGCACGCTTCTTGCTGCCTCGAGACGCCGCCGCCGTTGTGGTGGTGGTAGTAGTAGTGGTGGCGGTGACGGCATCTTGCTCTGTACTTGAAACGGGTGCGCTGACTAGAAGCCGACGCGTCTGGGATCGTGTCTGTGCACGGGTTCGCGTTTGCGGGAGCATCGTATAGAGCTTGTTCCTTTTTTCTTTTCTGTTTTCCTTCTTCTTCCAATTTCTCTTGAACGGCAATTGAAATTTTGATTGGCTCGCCCAAGAGTCTGAGAACAGTCTGGTCTTTTGCGTGCCTGTGTTCAGGTATACTGGCGCCGCTGTTCTGTCCTTGACATTTGCACTAATGACTTTCCGGTTGTACTTTGTAACGCACGCTCGGCAAAAGACAAAAGCCCGAGGCGACGGATCCTTTATATGTAGATCTCGCTTCCTCAACTGGGCCATCGTTCTCCCGCCACCTCCCCCTCTTCGGTGAAATCTGTGGAGATGCCCCGGGTCCGGTCTTTGTCGACACGTCTTGTAGAAAGAAGATGGCGCGAAAACACTTGTCACTAGGATCGAATTGCATGATGGTCGGGTACAGTCCCTCCCCTTCAGTGAATTTCGCTCAAGCAACGCTAGACACGTCCTGATTCACAGAGCTGCCTTGAGCCGGTAATCAGTGCGGCACAAAGCAGGTGACGCACAGGTCAACATGCTCGGCAATCAGAGGACGTGCTGTATCCATGGACCGCATGAACTCGTGGAACGGATCGCCAGCCGCTCCCGGACAGAGCCACCTTGACATAGTCTGAGAATGCGCCGTCGTGACAACGCCCTATGTTGCTGCGTGCGTGGTCTGCGCTCCTCGTGATACTCGCCCTGATTTTGCGACAGAGTCTTCGTCCAAAGCATTCGAGCGTTTGCGAAGCATTTTGCAGTGATACTGGCAGTAACGTGATTTTGACATTGAGGAATGATGGCAGAGGTGGTGGTGAGTGGGGCCCGAGACACTTGCAGAGATACGGTTATTTGCGTTTGATGCGAAGTTGCCAGCCCCTCTTGAGCTGTCCTGTCCCACGCAGCAGTCCGGAAGAGTTTCCAAGTTTCTCGAATTGCTGACCTCATATTCTGTAGCTCATCAGATAACATACCGGGTTGCAATCTTGGCGACTCTCATCCGTTGGACATGCTCCTTCTTATATTGACGCTCGGCCGATAACATCTCGCACGATTAAGCGTCTGGGCCAGTGGTATATTTCCATTTGATTTCTGGGAAACCCAGTGTCTACAAATCGCATATCTGCCACAGAACAAACAATTTGAGAAAAAAAAAGAAAAAACGTGACGCGCCGTTCTAACTACAGCCAGCCCCAACTCCAACGTCACCACGAGACTGGCTGTGTTCCAGGTTGTTTATCCAGTGGGGATATATACCCAGATTGCCAATCACGGCATAACGCGGCCGCCCCAGCCCCCGGGGCGGGGGGCTTTTGCCTTTTTCGCTTTTTCGCCCTGACTAGCAGTCTCCCCTGTGGAGGCTCCATCCTTTGCCGCGGCCGTTTATTTTGTTCCCTTTTTCCCTCTCCCCAAAACTGGCCTCCGAAGCCGAGCCCCGCGTGACGTCGGTCCTCTTCTTCTCTCGCCTCGGGTACGAAACAAGGAACGCCCTCGCTTCTCCGAGATGCCGCCGCTTCGATAACCTCCGCACCTGCATTATCCCTACACATGCATACCTACTGGGTACCTACCTGAGGCATCTACTTAACATATGTCTGTTCTGTGTAGATACCCGGCAGCGCCCACGACAATAAATACCGCTCCCGCTCGATAGCGCCGGCCGCGCTTCCCTCTTTGCCTACCTGTCTCCCAAGATACACCCAGCGGTTCGAAGTAATGCGAAGAGGGGGCGGCGCCGCGCGCAGGGTCGTGGTCGTCCGGCAACTTTGCGTGCGGGAAGCGCTTGTCCGGCATTTGTGCCATCGAGCCGCGCCGCCGAGGTGCGCCTCATGTGGCCCGAGACGGATCTCCACAAGATGCATCAGGCCGCCGACGGGCAGGACATGTTCGCTGCCGCCGCCGCCGCCGCCGCCGCCGCCGCCGCTGCTCGAC
>AZGY01000002.1:1403273-1456706 GCA_001636675.1 Moelleriella libera RCEF 2490
GAGGAAGAACAAGCACATCGCCGCCTTCCCTGCCCTGCCCTGCCCTCTGCCATTACACCTCTCGCTTCGCTTTATTTGTTATGCTAGGGGGTAAAGGAACTCATAAAGCGCTCTCGTTGCAGGAATCATCGAAAGCCTACAGCATCTCCACGACGAACTGCTGAAATACACCGCACCGCCACCACCACCGCCATCATCTGCAGTCGAATCTGCCCTATCTACCGAGACAAAGAAAAACTCGATATTTACCTCACTCTTTGGTGGCTTCGGTCGTAGCGGGAGCGCAAGCCGCACTGGCGGCGGCGGCGGCGGTTTCTCGTCGCAGTCAGCTGTGGGCGAAATCCCGGCCAATCTGCCCCGCGGACTCTACCTGTACGGCGACGTCGGCAGCGGCAAGACGATGCTCATGGATCTGTTCTACGATACGCTGCCGGGCTCGGTCCGCACCAAGACGAGGATTCATTTTCACAACTTCATGCAGGATGTGCACCGGCGCCTGCATAAGCTCAAGATGGAGCATGGCAGTGACGTGGATGCCGTGCCGGTCGTGGCCGCCGATATTGCCCGGCAGGGCAACGTGCTTTGCTTTGATGAGTTTCAGTGTACAGATGTGGCGGATGCCATGATTCTGCGAAGGTATGTTTCTTCGCATGTTGTGTTGCCAGCCTTGTCAAATCTGTTTTGCGAGGGCCCGTTTTCCCCCTTTCCTCTCTGGCGCGGCGGCGGCAAGGGCAGCGTTAGCAGAAGCAGCAGCAAAACTGGCAATGACGAGATGCTGACAGAAGCCCCGTCCCGTAGATTACTGGAATGTCTCATGTCTCATGGTGTGGTGCTCGTAACAACGTCGAACCGACACCCAGACGACCTGTACAAGAACGGCATCCAGCGAGAATCCTTCATCCCGGCCATCAAGCTGCTCAAGAACCGCCTGCATGTCATCAATCTCGACTCGCCCACCGACTACCGCAAGATCCCGCGGCCCCCCTCGGGCGTCTACCATACACCATTGGACAGCCACGCGCAGTCCCACGCCGAAAAATGGTTTCGTTTCCTCGGCGACCCCGAGGACAGTTCTGCGCCGCACTCGGAGACGCAGAAGGTCTGGGGTCGCGAGATCTACGTGCCCCGCGTCAGCGGGCGGTGCGCCTGGTTCACCTTTGACGAGCTCATTCGCCAGCCCAAGTCGGCCGCTGACTACCTGGAGCTGGTGCGCGCCTACGACGCCTTCATCGTCACGGACATTCCAGGCATGACGATCCAGGAGCGCGACCTGGCCCGGCGCTTCATCACGTTCATCGACGCCGTCTACGAAGGGAATGCCAAGCTGGTGCTCACGACGGAAAAGCCACTCACGGAATTGTTTGTCTCGAGGGACGAGATTGCCGAGAGCCTGCTGGCCGGAAGCGAGCGGAGCAGCGAAGAAAAGGTGGACAAGGCCGTCAATTCGTTAATGGACGACGTGGAGACCCACTCGGAGCAGCTCAAGAACTCGAATCTCTTCGCGGGCGAAGAAGAGGCCTTTGCCTTTGCCAGAGCGCTCAGCCGCTTGAAGCACATGGAAAGTCGGGAATGGGTCGAGCGAGGCATGGGTCTTGAAGGCCACGGTGGCAAGCAGGACAGGGATAGCTGGTCCAAGACGAGGAGTCGCCAGATGGAGGATTCCATGTGAGCGACGAGACAAAGAGACTGTGCGCGCACTTATACCCCCTCCCTTTACACAGGTAGTCCTTCTTGGATAGACTTTTCTTTTTTGGGTTGATTGATTCATTGGCTTGGCATACGGGGTTATGCTCTGGACGTGCGAGGCGCCGTCTCTCCATTAGATTAATCCTCTAGCTCATACGGATACCGTCAAATGAGTGAGACATGTGCGAGCCAACAGTGCTTGCGCCAGCCGTGCCTGCTGTACGTGAGCACTCTGTTGAATTGTGTCCCGCCATGTCATGCCGAGAGAGAGGCCGCGACCCAGCTCGTAAAGTGCCGCAGGAGGTTGGGAAAGCCTGAAGAGACATGATTCGTGGCCTGCCCATCTACAATCAAGGAGGTCTTGTCATATGGCAAGGCTTCCAGGTGTTCAGGGCTGAAGGACCGCCCGGTCTATATACGGCGATTGATATGGGCCACGATTCAACCTCAGTCCGCTTCTCCGCGATCGCCTCTGCGGGTGCTTAGTGAGATGCTTGTCAGCGGACACGCGCGCAGCGGATGGAGACGTCTGACACACGGCCGCCCGGGTCGCGGGAGCTGTTACTCGCCAACGCCCTCAAAGTGGTAATCCGACCCATAGTGACTGGAGATATACATCGAGGATGAGAGGCATATTGCGACGACTTATTGCCTCGAAAGCGGTGCCAGACGGCCCATTCGCACGAGTTGCATATCGCAAGGACTGCTGAAAAGTGCCTCGCAGGACACGCTGAGTCATTGCCGCAGCTGCTGACCGCTGTTCGCTGTGGCCACCACTCATCGACGAAAAGCCTCGGTGCGCATTTCACCCCCGCCTCTGTCATGGTGTTCGCGAAGCCGAGCCCAACGAACAGACTCTGGGGCATGTGCGAATCGTCGGATCTCCTTCTGGCCGATCGCAATCTGCTGGGAATGCGGTTGACATTGACCCGACATGTGTGACGAGATCGATCACAGTCTTCCGATGATGCGCCAAGTCATCGAGGGCCATTCACCTGGAGCTGAACGAATATTCCGCAACCATCAAATTGCGCTCACGCCGTGTTTCTTTAGTTCATGAAACCTTGCTAGGAACAAGGTTCTCCGGCGCGGAAGCACATATGGGATGGCACCGTATATGCGTCCTAATGTACGTGCGCATTTTGCACTCGAAACGAATTGGGGCACCAGCCAGCCTCGGCCAGTCCCGCTCGTGTCATGTCCGTCCCCAGATGCGCTCATCAAAACCAAGTGTTGAGACGGTATTGCACGAGAGCCAAAGCAAAAATAAAAATAAAAATAAAAAATTGTATCGGGCCGGGCTCCGAGCTGTATTTCCAATGGTAACTCATGTCAAGAGAAGTAACGAAATGCAACCTCGCATGGCGCTCAAAACGAACGCTGTTGTGTTGCAGTGCGCAGTCAATCAGCGAGCCTCTTGCCGGTTTTGATCAGAGGCCAGCATTGCCACTGGCGAAGCAACGAACAATGGACGCGTTTCAAAGCCTTGTCTAGTCCAGCGACGGGGTGGCGCACGTGTGTGTCTGGGCAAAGGCCTAGCCTGGACAGCTGGGTCTGAGCTGACCACCACGTCAAGTGGACCACCGCCCCCATAGATACCGTGATGTCTGCCACGGCGAATCAGATGCCGATTGATGGGACGATGAAGGCGTGGGCACTCCCTACAAGTAATGGAGACCCAGCACGAGGGCATTTGATGCCGCAGCACATCGTATCGAGGTCATTTCACGTGGGCACGGAAAGGCAACGAGCGAAGCCAACCCCTGTGCCATACTCGGCTTTTCTCTTGCCCGATTTGTCTGGAGCGCCCGCAAAAAGAAAAGAAGAAGCGACTGGCAAGCTGCAGTCCTCGCTCGGGTGATGCATGATGGCCTGTGTGGTGCCAACACTCACAGAAAGTAGTCCGAAACGAAGGGCAAACCAATCAATCGGGAGAAGACGAGCGTCCCAGAACCACCAGTTGTGCCTCGTGCCTTGTTTGTTCCTGCCGTCTGTTTGTTCCTTGGTGAGCTGTTGGGTTGGGGGTGGGCCCTTTGACAGCCAGTCTGACGGAGCGTTGGCGAGAAACTCCGCGCAATGCAAAGAATTGGACTCTGACAAGGGTGCGTGATTGCTGCTGGGCGAGGCAAGAAAGGGGGGCCACGTCTGTGTGATGGTGGGCAAACCCTCACCTGGTTGCCCACGACACACAGATAGTCTGATCCCATGGGGTCCAGCGAGGGCCGATGCCGAGGAAGCTAGACGCAGACGAGTGGTGATGGGCGGCCGGTGTGGTGAAACAAAGAGGTCTCCGATAGTCCGCAAGGAGCTGGTCGAGGACGATTTACGCCACGGCCAACATGTGCGTCATCCGTGATCCGTACCAGGTCCTTCTGGCAGCTTGGCGGGCAGAGAGCCCTACGGCACAGCAGCATGATGGAGAGCTGGACTGGTGGTGGGTAAGAGCGTGTGCCGTTCCTGACTAGTGGCAATCTCGTATGCGCGTGGCACAATCGGAGAGCCAATGGCGCATGGCCTGTCCGGCCGACTCTGGTAAAGACCCCTCATGCCCCCTTGCCAGTCACCTGCAGGTGTGGCTCTCTCGTCGCCCAAGCCCACCCACACCCCTTCTTTAAACCCCTGAGCGTTTGTTTCCCCTTGGGCCGCTCGTCTGGTGTGGCCACGCCGCGCCGCTTTTAGCATCCCAAGCCGCATGCCGATCTCCTGAACTGTTGAAATTGCACAATTACGCGTTTCTCTGCTTAATCGTGGTGTCGGGACAGCCAATATGCACCGGCATCACATACTGTGCATGTTGTATGTATGTTGTATCACCTCGGCCGCCCTCGTGCGCGGCTGTGTCTGCGGGTGCCTCTTCTGGTGAAATACGGTGTATGGGGGATTGGTGCTCGGCTGAACCAGAGGAGGAGATGGCTTCCACGGCCGACTCGAATGCCAAAGGTACGACACATACATCCATGACGCCAACAGTCGCACCTTCAGGAGACGTGTTGCGTGCGTCCTTGGATGCTATAAGAGCCCGTTATATGATCTCGAGTGCATCTGCCGTGTAACCGACCACAGCGACGTCGCACCCATTTCCACACAAATGCTGTGATGTGCTGTATGTACGCAGCTCCCAACGCAGGAACGTGCCCGGCAAATACCCTGATATGCTCTTGATGCCGATGCAGGTGGGATGGCACGGCGGAAGAAGCACTGGCTCATTTTGTGCGTGCCGTGGCGACTTTTGCATGCACACGATGTGATTTCGTATTAAACATGTGTGACAGCTGCAGAGAGCTGCTCATCGGTCTCTTAGAGCGGCAAGCGGGCCTAGTCCCAATTGGAAACTGATCGTCCAAACACCCGCCGACCCGTGAGCCAAGCCAGGCCAAGCCGAGCCAAGCGCAAGTTGCCAGGTACGGCGGAGCGGTGCTACCAGGGGCAACATGCAGTCTCTCTTCTTCTTCTTCCTCCGCCTCGCAGCGGTCTTCTCAATGCTACCCCGGACCGTCCACGTACTGTAGTAAGACGGCCTGGGAGGGGGGAATGGGCTTCGACATCAACGTCCGTGGTGCCCTCGTTAATCTCCAGCCTGAGCCTGGTTTGGTCGCTTTTCTCCCCGCCGTCCCGAAGTCTTTCTTTTATTCCAGACACTCGCTTTTTTTCTCCCTTCCTCACCTCGCCCGCACTGTTGCGCTCCTCTCCGCGTGTGACGCGTCCTGAACCGTCGTCCACTCTTTCTTTGTCGCTGCCATTCGTGACCGGCGCCAGTCCGCTCTCTTCCTTGAAGCTACGCTTCTCTGTCCCGCGGAGCGGCCACCTGCGCGAGGCCAAACTTGCTGCTCGATTCGACGAGGCTCCTGGCCTTTTGTTCCTGTCCTGTCCTGTCCTTCCTTTCTTTGTTCCGACACTCAGTCCTTTTGCCAGAGCCTGCGGCAGTGAGACATTTGCAGCCATCCTCGCACCAACAACGCGCGGTCGTGGGTCGATAGTCTACCCGTCCATTCTCGTATCCCTCGGATACGGCTTCCCTCACATTCCAGTGCTGAGCCGGCCAGCCAGCCCCTCCACGGCGGTGGAACGGACACATGCGCTTGGCTGGGAAGACGACTATTCTCGCTTGTTTGTTTTTCAAATTCTCTCCTCCTCGTCGACTCTGAGAACGGACAAGATGCCGCACTCTCATCGGCATCATCACGCTCCTCGTGATATATCCGAGGACATGATCAATTGGCTGAATGATCCGTTCGGCTCAAACGATCTCGACAATGGCAACAGCCCGAGAAGCGAGAAAGGTGCAGGTAAATGAGCACTCGTAAACACTGCCTCATGGCCAGTCTCCGTCTGGCTTTGGGCCTCTTGCTCCCGTTCCAGGAAATGACTGACCAATAACTTCAGATGGCGGCCGTGCAATGGTCATTCACACCGTCTACAAAACCCTTGCGCCGACCTTTGAAGGACCCATTGCCGGTTATTCGACATTGAACATAGATCCGCAGCCCCAGCCAACCCGCGAACCTCCGATACCTCAAGCAGCACAGCCAGAACCTACAAAGAGCCCTGTCCCGAAGCCAAAGGCAGTGTCTACTGGCATGCCCATGGTGATTAGTCAAATCCCCACGACGTCGAGGCTCGACACAGTCCTGGCGCTGGCCACCGAGAAACCGACCTTTACGGATTCACTCAGCCCCGGTGATCAGACAGTCACTCCGACCTCATCATTAGTGCTCACCACCGGCACACCAACGGCCGAGTCGGCCACGGTCAAGGATGGTAGTGATGGTACGGGCGCTGGAACAAAGGCCGGGATCGCGTTCGGGGTGCTGGGAGGAGTGTTCATCGTTGGTCTGATCGCATTTTTGCTATTCAACCGACGACGAAGAGAGGCTGGCTCTCGCCGGGAGGCTGATGATGAGAAATATACCAACCGTAATAATCCGTTTGACGCCATGACCATCCGGAGCGATCCTCACGCCCCGAGAATCAGCCTGCGGCCCGTCACTCAATTCTTGCCCAATTGGAATCTCGACAAACGAACAAGCCGAGCCGCGGCCGCGGCTCTAAACCCGGCTGCCGCTTCTGCTTTCGGCTCAAATGGTAAGAATCATGGCGGGTGGGATCGTCCGGGGACAAGCCAAAGCATGCATCCGGCCAATCCCTTTGGCAATCAAGCCGAGCGCGTGCCGGAGCCTACCGTCGAGGAGCGCCAGACCTTCCCCTCTTCTGACCCTTTTACCGCCAACGGCCCCGCGATTGCAGCCGGCGGCTTGGCCAGGAAGACGTCGATGCGCAAGGACGGGCCCAAAAATGTCGACCTCACGGTCTCCAAGCTTGGGCCAATACCGCCAAGCCCGGCAGGCACCGAGTTTAGTATAACATCGATGGCTCCCGGCTCGGCGGTGCCCCAATCCAGTGGCGCAGCGGCCATCGCCGCGGCCGGTGGTCCCGCCAATTCAAACGTTCACCGGGTTCAATTGGACTTTAAGCCGTCATTAGACGATGAAATGGAATTAAAGGCCGGTGACCTCGTAAGACTGCTGCACGAATACGATGATGGCTGGGTAAGTCGGAGCCCGGTTCGCGGAAACTCGCATGATGCGTACTGACCAGCATTGGCAGGCCCTCGTGATACGACTGGACCGCTCTCGGCAAGGGGTCGTGCCTCGTACTTGCCTGTCTACGCGGCCAGTCAAGCCCAGAACTCCGCAAGGAGCATCTCGACCCGGCCCACCGATAAATCCCAGTAGCCAGTACGCTAGAGGGCCTAATCAACAACCCCAGGGTCCAGGACAGCGCCCGTCAACACCGCAGGGTCGGCCCATGACGCCTCAGGGAATGGCTCAGGGTCGTCCTCGGATGGGTCCAGGCGGCCTTGGCGGTCCAGGGCCACGGCCCATGAGCCCTTCCGGGCGACCGCAGAGCCCGGGCCCTCGCTACAATGGTCACGCTGGGATGGCTGGTGGCCGCCCACAGAGCCCTGTCGGTGTGAACCGACCGGTGGAGGGCATCGCGGGACCAGGGCCTCTCAATCCTCTCGCATCATCACCTCCCCGCGGCCCTGCAACTGGGCCGGTCAGAAAGCCAGTCCCCGGACAGGCTTACTGAGAAGGGAGAAGGAAGCCGGCGGGGGGCGCGAGGAGGAGGGGTGGGAGGGCCTTGGAGCAGGCCGACCTTGTTCGGCCATGCCGGGTCTCTCGTTTCTGTATCAACAATTCAAGGAGTCCAGAAAAAAAAGGGAGGGGAACAATAGAAGCTGGGATGGCAGCGGCGGCGTTTTGTGACGGAGGCCGGTTGACGAATACCCTGGCTGCCTTGTCTTGTATACCTATTTGCCAGCGCGCGCACGTGTCTGTGTGTGTGCGTGCGTGTATGGTGTGTGTGTGTTCCGGGTGTGATGATCGCATCACGATCACCTCGGGAGTCAGACAAACAGAGCAAGGGCCGAAATATCATGGCCTGACTTTTGTTTTTTCTTCCTGATTTACCGACGACATTTCTTCTCTGTAACTGGTTAATTTCTGTTGACTGATGTCACTCTCTGTCACATTTGTTTCCGTCACCCCTGCGCATTGGGCGGTAACTTGTTTTTTTAATTTTTTTCTCTGTATCATTTTGTCAATCGTCAGGATGATGATGTTGTGCGCGTAGCATGGCATTTTTGCCCGATGCGTTCGTTCCGCAGTCACCTGGTGAATTGTTGGATGGACAATTATGTATGGCATTCATACATGTGTGAGGGTGGTTTGGCGACGACTCTGTGTGTGTGAGTGCGTGATGTGTGTGTAGGGATCGGGGACGCACGGACATACAGTAGGCAAAGGCAGGGAGGGGGGGAAAAGGGTTTTCGGGTATTTGCGACCAAAGCAGAACGAACCATTGCTGCCTGCCTATCTATCTCACTTTTCAACTTTTGTCCTTTCCCCCCGTCGCTGTGCTGACCTGACCTGGGCCCCTGGTTTCGATTTGGGTCTGTTATCGTGGTGAAATTATGAAGTGCGTCGATTGTTGCCTGTTTGGAGCAGAGTCGTGCTTACGTCGGCATCCAGGTATGTGATGAAGATATTCCAAGCACCATTTTTTTCTTTTTTTTCTTTAACCGGATCCGCGCGTGCTTAGTTAGTTTCGCGCACACATAAGCAGGGGTGGTACCGAGGGTAAAGGGAGAGAGAGAGGGGGGGCAAGCTTTCCTGATCGGAGAGGGGGGAAGAAAAAGAGAGGTGGCGAGAGAGAAGAGGCGCATCATGGCAAAGGACCGAAAAGCTTAAAAATAAAGGGCCCCCCAAAGGAATTCAATATTCAATGGAATGACGTCTTGACTGCGGAAGAGAGGCCATGGGATGGGGGAGAAAAAAAAAAGCAAAGACAAGCAGCAATGATTAGAGATGATGTAAAGAGTGTGTTTTGATGGTACGTAGCATCTTCACACCAAAACCCCATGTCATTGCGGAAGGGCAGCAGCAAGCATCCAAGGCAGTACAGTACAGCACAGCACAGCATAATACAATACATTACAGCCTGTTTGTCGCCAGCCAACCCAAGGAGGCAAATAAATAATCGTCAACGACGACGACAACGAGAAGCCAAGGCCAATAAATTCGCAGCCCATGTAACCCAACGGTCAGTCATCTAATAGCGCACCTCACTATTTACCCATGTCTCTCTCTTCAACTGATCCTTTTGGGGTGTGGTGGGCGAAATGATGAATACAAAAAGGTCTCGAACGGGGGGGGGGGTTTATTCTTTCTACCGGTGTGTATGTGTGTTTGTCTCGTCGTGTATTGGATCTTTGGGGAGCGCTGTGCAGGGATTACCCGGTAGTAGAGCGAGGTAAGGAGGAGCGCCGCGCCGCGCTACCACCGGGACGAGCACGGGAGAGAGGCCCCCCCTTCCCGCTGGGCTAGGCTAGGGTAGGGTAAAGTAGGGGGGGTCGTACTGCAGGCGCCCAAGTAAGGGTGCACGCGGCAACCGACTGAGAGACAAGCAGAGATCGATACCTGGTAGGCGTATACGGCAGCGGCCCTTGGGACGCATCCGGCTCACCGACTGTTGTGTTTGCCGTGTATGTATGTAGATCTGGCGCGGATATGCGTCGTCGGTCTCCCTGCTTGCCTGCTTGCTTGCTTCCCTGCTGGCTGGCCTGGGTAGTAGGTAAAGTAGGTACATGGGCAGGCAAGGTATCATGGGAGGGGCCAACAACGGCGTTGAAACATTTCGAAACGTTGACAGTTGCGATTGGGTCGTTTCCCTTTCCTTCGTCTCTCCCCCTTTCCCGGTCGGTTTCCCTTTTCGTTCGTTATGGCATCACCACCACTACCACTATCATTATCGGTGTTGTCATCATCATCATCATCAGCATCATCAGCATCATCAACAACATCGGGACAGCCCGAGAGGTAGCATTGACCGTCTCGTCGTTTTTCCCAAACACACACACACACACACACACACAACTGATCGATATATGACTGCCTCGTTTGGTTGCGGTGCTTGGCTGTGCCTTAGTTCCCGTCAGTAGCGCATCATCACCACCCATCCCTTCCCCCCCGGTCTCTCTTTTCATTCTGGTCGGCTGCAAATGCCTGTCGTTGAAAGAGAAAAAAGACATGGAACCAAGGCCCTGCCTGATTCCGAGATCCAGCTATTCATGGGTTGTAGGTCTCATCCCGAACCACCGACCGACCGACCGGCCTGTACACTAGATAGATACCTCACCTCACCTCACCTCATGTAGGAGCGGACTAGGTGAGGCTAGGTACATACAAGGTAGGTAGGTAGATAGTCAAGGGGCTTGGGGTTGGGGTGGTTTGCCCTGCTTTTATTATTTTTTGGAGGTGATCAATCGGATCGGTGCCAGTCCTCCGTCCGTCCGTACCCTTGTTGGCTGCGCCTGCGCGGCGCCATGTGATATGGGGGGAGGGACGTGGGAAGCAACACATACGCACACAACATGCTTGCCCAAACGTACACACACAGAACATGCACTCCAACAAACAAACACTCAGTCATCAACTTGTCCCCCCTCACTGTTCTCTCCTCCCCCGTCCCCCATCCCCCCCGTTTCCCAACCCCATGTGATCTGGTCCACTCTCGAACTATTTCGGACAATGTTACACGACCCAAAGAAAACACCAATCAGCCGGAGCTGCTCAAGATTCTATGTACAATATTGTAAAGCGCCACCAACCCCTGCCCTGCCCGGCAGACAGACCGACAGAGCTGTTTTGTCTAGACGTCCGGAACTTGCATTCCTGTAAGCAGCCCTCTACGTACATCCAATGTCCAATGTCACCTCCCCCCTTCCCCCCCTCCTCAGTCCTCTCGCCTCTCCTTCCTAGCGCTCACAGCTCGATGCTGTTTCTCTTCTATAAAGATCATGGCCCACGCCGCCACATCCCGCCGTGCTCCCGGTTTTGAGTTTTCTTGTCGTGCCAGCCAGCTAGCCAGCAAGCATCGACAGTGACAACAGCAAAGCCTCTTCTGCCTCAAACTTTATTAGACACACACGCACACACACACACACACCAACAACAACATGTTGTCAACGGCTTTCCTCCTTTGCTCTCTCGTTGTCGGCGCCGTGGCTCTGCCCGCGCCAGAAACTACTTCCTTTCTCAATCAGTGCAGATACATATCCCTCGGTGGCCGCGGCAAGGTCGGCCAAGCCACTCTGGCCGCCCAGTGCGTCGACATCAAGGGCCGCTGGTGGGACACCAGCATCAACCTGAACATGTGTATCGGCAGTGAGGCCGGAAGTCTCAAGTACATTCCCGAGTGAGTTTCGCCCTTGCTCCAACGTGCCAATCCAAGACATCATGATGGTCATGGTGGCGGTGGTAAAGAAGAAGAAGAAGAAGATGATGATGATATCATCATGATCAGATGCTGATGTAGCTTTACTCCCCTTGCAGAGGCAACTTTGACGCCAGCTGCCGCCCGTGCGTCTTGGACACCAGCGACCATGTCCGTTTGAAGTGCAACTGCCTGAACGAAAAAGGCGTCCCGCGTTTCACCGCCTTGGACATGGGTCACCAGGGTGAGCAAAATCCTTCCTTCCACCACGCCCCCGTCAATGACGTGCATGTAAGCGAAATTCTGACGCGGGAACGCGGTGTGTAGCTGGGACAAATTTTACGGTGAGACCCATCAATGGGGCTCTCATGTGCGGGGAGTATTTCGGCACGCGGAGCCTGGTGTAACGAGGTCAGCAGGAGTCGGACAGGACAGGTGCCGACGTTGCTTCTGCTTCCTGCTGCCGCCGAGAGGAGTAAACGGAGCGGAGAAGTTGAGAAAGAAGAGAAAGAGGAGAAAGGGACGGCCGACTTGTGCTCTTCATCACAGCAGAAACTTGCCGCCGCAGCCGCCGCACGCGTCTCCTGCGGATTCCACCTGAGCCTGCGGGCCCAGATGCTGGTGTGCGATGCTTTTCAATTCCGAGACATTCAGGCAGCGCAGATCACATACTGCGCAGATCCGCGACACGCCAGGCGCCATGATGGCAAGACCGGTCGCTGTGCAGGTTGCTTATGACAAATGTTAGCTGCCGCTGCTCAAACTTTCAATTTTTACCCCTAATACCTTTTTAAGCGAGAAGCAGGCAACAAGGACAGGCAATCAGGCGAGACGGGAAGGGAGGGAGGTTGGCAGGGGAGATGTATGCATACCGAACGAGTGGCCGTCTTCACAAATCGACTCAGTACCAAGAGTGACGAGCCCCATTTCGCAGAATACACACTTTTGCCGGGGAACGGCAGGTTTGAAGAGCCTTCTCAATGGTGTTTCCTGCACGAGTGACCTGTCCAGCGTACGGGACATGAAAGCCGGCATCTCTCTGATTCGCCCGTGCATGGCCTCCCACACTGTGCCCTCCGTCGTCAAGGGTCCCGGGGCCAGGATATGGCCCAGGCCTCCCGCGTAATCAGCATCAGCTGGCCACGCGAACAGCAGGCGTGATCGCGGCCGCCGATCCGAGTGCTGTGTAACGTGCTTCGAGACAAGTGCGGCTGAGCATCCGCCTCCTGGCGAGGCAGCCAGACCCCAAATTCGATACCGGTGAGGAAACACCTTGGGAGCATTGTCCTCGTCTGCCACCATGGTCATGTCGACTTCTGGTTCTTCAAACTCCGAGTCCGTGTCCGACTCCGAATCGACGCCAGCGAGCGCTTCCACTCGTGTTACCTCGCGGCTGACGGCGCGCTGGATTCTCTGCGCCCATTGGGGCAGCTCCTCCCCTTCCTCCAGCGGCAGGTTGGTGTGATACCAGTCGTGGTTTGTCGGTGTGGCAGAGAGGCGAACCAGCGAGTAGAGCGGCTCAGCCGGCTTATTGGATGGGTCCGGGCGGTGCATGACAAGGCCTGTTCCAATTAGCCGAGGGAACCATGAACGGTCGCGGGCGACAGCACCTGCCTGTGATGGGATTCGTAGACATTTCTCCGGGCCCAGGGCACGACGTCGAGCAGACAGCCGTCGAGTGAGCAGACGTCGGCTGGCTTGGGGAGCCGCAGAGGTTGAGCTGGAATGGTTTCACGACAAAGGGCGTGGCTATTATGCCCCGAGCCATTTGTGCGTCCCCTTCCTGCCAAATCTGACGTCCCTCACGATTAGTCTCTGGCCGTCCGGGGGTGCAAATTTGGCGAGGCGGGAAGGGAGGACGAAAAGAGGGCAAACGTACTGCGTCTTCCCATTCCACAAACGCATCGGCAGAAAGAAACATGCAGGCCGATGTCGTGTCGGCCGCCGCGATCGTCACGGTCGGAGATTGACCGCGTTGCCATTCTCTTTGCAACGTGACTCTTCTGAAGCCCACGTGGTTTCTCCCAACGTAGGCCAGTGTCGCCGTCTTGAAGTCCTCTGCGACATGCCATGGACTCCATCTCAAGCAAAAGGCGCCGCCGCTCGGGCTCGCATCTGCGTCGCCATCAGAAGCTGCCTTGCTCCGGAGTCAGCCGGCTCGCACTCGCCTTGCTTCGAGACCTCCTGTCGACCTTCATCGACTTACAGTATGAGGGCCTTTCGCATCAAACCGGCCAACTTCAAATATCTCCCAACCTTCTCTCGTGTCCGCAGGATCGTCTTTCCTGGATCTGGAGTAAAACTGCACTCCCATGACGACAATGTGGTCTGCGTCATTCAAATAGGCCAGCATTCCCCGTCCAGGGCCAATCTCGCGTGCCCACGAGAAGGAGACAATGCGTTCATCCATCTTCGTGTACCCCTGTGCGCTGTCCCCATCAGGAATGGGCAGCTGCGACCCAAGCCCCCAGAGCATCTTCCAGTGTTTGAATGAGCGTGATCGCGAATTGGACAACAGCGTCGCGCGTCCATCGATCTTTTCACCGAGAGCAACGATGGCCCCCGAGGTGGTCATGACGGTGAGCACTGGCCGGAGATTCTGTCCCAGACCATTGGGAGACCATTCTACCCTCAGCGTCTGGCCGAGTGCGGAACCACACTTCGTAACCTCTCCGTTTCCCACACCCCCAAATACGAATGGCTCCTTGAATTCATCTGCCGGCAGACTGACGCCAGAGAAGGCGCAAAGTGGTCTGTTGATGGCCGGGTCCGGACGGAGGGTGCCCAAGGTGGTGAGAGTCAGACTGAACTGAGGCTGAAGAAGCTCATTTTCAGCAGCTTCGTCAGAGGTGCTTTCAACTTTGGGGTATTCAGGGAGACAAATGTGAATCGCGTCGTCTGTGGCGATCGCCAGCTCAGCGTCGCAAGACCACGCTACGGCGTGCGGCGCTATTGGTCTGGCTCTGAACTCGAGTGGTCTTAGAGGCCGAGCCTACGCGTCAGTGTCAGTCAAAGTCAATTTGGCATCAGCTTCCGCCTTGGGCCTGTGCCTGTTTTCGACGGTGCACGTAGAGGTGCACGGCATCTCAGATATTTTGAGGAAGAAAAAAAATCCGTTCAAAAAAAAAAAAATCCGATGTACAACCCTTGACCAATTGACTTGGTTCTCACCTTGGATCGATCCATGACCTTGCACCCAATCTGCGCCGCAAGATGAGCAGGGCCAGATTGCGTGTGACTAGCTCGAATTACACATGTCTCATGGCATTCCAAACGATGAAGTGTATGGGAAGAAAGCAGCAGGACTCATTATGATAGACCCTCGCCTTACTCTAAACATTTCGCCCCGTCTGCGAGACTGTTGGAACGACAAGCAGATTCTCCAATGCTGACTAATACACAACTTGTCAAAACGCCTGCCTTGATTCTATGACTGAACTGCGGTTCCCGCCTTGATTGTATTTAAAAACAAAAAGCGAAAACGAAAACCAAAAAAAGAATAGGGGGAAAAATGGAGGAAAAAATAGAGAAAAAAAATAGAGAAAAAGATAGAAAAAAAAAAAAGGCAAAGGACACAATGTGAACTGAAATGTATATATAAAACTCCGCTAAACTGTATGCCGCCAACGCCATCCCGAGCGTAATAATATGAGCGCCCTGCCACACGGTCCGCGGAATGTCATCCGTTTCGCCGTCATTCAAAATCAACTGATCAAAACTCGAGCAGCGATCCAAGACCCCAAATGAGTCCACAGCCTGCAAGAGCCGTCGCACCAATCACTTTCTTAGTCCACCAATTGTCGTCCGTCAACACGGTTGCGCTCTGAATCTTGGGAACAGGCTCGGTGGGCAAACTGGCAGGTGCCGAGGTCACGTTCCGGCGAGCCGCAACCTCAGCAGCCTCCTGTTGCCGCAGCATAGCAATCGTCTTGCTAAGCGCTAGCGTCTGCTCGTCCAGAGAAGAGCTTGCATCCCTGTCGACCTCCACATTCTGTATGTTTCCGAAAAAGTCGGTAATGAGGCGACTGCGGGCGCTTTCGGCGCCGCCCGGGAAGAGATCGTATCGAACGCCGGCGTGGGAGTGGATCTTTTCGTAATCGTAGCTGTCAAACAAATCGCCCACCGTCTTGCGGCTGCTCAGGTCCTTGACTTGGTTCTCCAAGAACTCCAAGTTGTAGTAAGTATACCGATCAATGACGGCGACGCCGACGTCGTTGTCCGCGTGGTGCGAATACGAGGACTGATCGAGCTCGGACGATCCGGTGGCGATGATGTTTGGTGAATAGAGCCTGCTGTACATGGTGTTTGCTTGGCAAGTATCAATCATGAAGAGAATCTCGTGATATCTGCATGGCCCATCAGAGATGCTCTCCTTCCGAACTCGGCCGTGGCACGTACCTCTTCTTTTCCCACATTTGCTGGAAAGCGTCTGCAAGGTCGAAGGAGCCAATCTCCTCGGCGTCCTGGAATTTCAGAAACTCGTTGCCGCCGTGCCCAGTCATGTAGACCAGGATGTTGCTTCTGTCGTCTGTCAAGAGGCGCTTGCTGCGCGGCATCTCGTCGCCGACACGGTCGGTGAGTAGCCGGATGAAGTTCTCTACCGTCACTTCATACCCACGGTAATCGACCTCGATGTTGTCCCCGTACAGGTCAACAGCCCTGTCCGAGTTGCTATAGACGGTGCCGGGAAATGCATTGCGCGGATTGCAGGCCATGTCGTCTGGCAGCATAAGGATAATCTGCGAATCTGGAATCCCTAGCCGCTTCACCGTCCGATACATCGAGAGGACATTGGCCAGATGGCGGTAGTTGAACCAGAAGCGCGACGTGCAGACCAGGACCGCCCAGTTGCTGGTATGTTCCGAGAGGACATTCACTGCGAAAATGGCCGTGAGCACGAGTACGGCTAAAGGGAGCCGAGACTCTTCGAGCTTCCTGTTGGAATACATGGCCGATCGGGCCTCTGATGCAGTCACAATTGAGTCCTGAGTCCCTCCGGATGTCGAGACGTTGCTTGGTCAGGTAAGTGACACGCCAGAGCAGCCGCGAATTCGCGTGTTGCTCTGCCGTTCCGGGTGACCAGGGTTGGGAAGGGGTCGAGTCAACGGCGGGCTTACAAATTGACGCAGGTACTCCGTACATACGCAGATGTGGCTCCGGTCCAAGCCACCGCCTGCCTCGTCTCCGCATTCGTGTGGGCGCGCTTTACACGTTACGGGAACGTAGCAGGCAAGCCTGTGTCATCGGCCACATAAGGTGATGTACATCAACTCTTGAAGCTCACGTCTTCCCCACAACGCATCCCTTGAGTCTATTCTTATTACGTCCCACCCACGTTCCGCAAATGCTCAATTGACTCCGCGCTTGCCTCGGGCGCTTGGGCAATTCTAGATTGGATGCACTCATGGACGCAGTAAAGCAAATGGTATCTTCATGTGGACGGGCGCTAGGCTTACCGGGCAGTCCGGCTGTATCTCTGTTTCGGAAATCGAGGTAACAAGAATTGAAGGAGAAAATAAAGGAATTCATTACGTCAAAGACGCTTGAGCCGCATGCTTGTCCCGTGCCTCTCTCGAACACATGATACAACTATTCCAAGAAAGTAGATACGCGAATCGCTGCCTCGCGCGCCAAGCTCACGTCTCTTTTCGACCCGAAATCAGCCCCTTTGGGCATATCGAAAACAGGCTATGTTGTCTGACAGACACGATTTCATGCGCCATCCAGGCCATCATTTTCATCGTGGCTCAGCACTTCATCGAGGAACGCTGACATGGGATGGTGTTCACCACAGCATGGACAGAGCTCTTCTTCATCATCCGAGGCCCAGTCGGGCCGGTATTCGTAGCCACTTCGTCGAGAAAATTGCACCCACACGCGCTCCTCGGCTTCTCTTGACACGGGCACTCGCTTCCAAATCACCTTGTTCGAGTCAGCTGGTCGTCCTTGCCCGGCAGGCGCGGCGCTGAGCTCATCATCCGCCTCGGATGACGGAAACTCGGCCATGGAGGCGTCTCTATCCTCTCCGTCGACTTCTGCGTTGCGTAAGCGCACCACGCGCGCGCACCATTTCTGGCCGGACAAGGTTTGCAAGCCCTGAGACTGAGCAATAAAGGCGGCTGAGGCATCCAGATACAAGCCCTCATCCTGGAGCATGTCGCTGAGCTCGTCCGAGGCTCTCATGCCCGCATCATCAAATGGCATTCCTGTGACCTGAAGCTCCTTGAGTGTGCGGCCGAGCTCGTGTGAAGCTATGTCGTGCATTTCGGTGCCAAAATGTGGCAGCAGAGTCTCTGAAAAGTTGACGAGGTCGATCCGAAGTTTAGAGAGCGATGGAAGGAGCCGGGGTCGAGGTTTCATATTGTCATTGAAATCCGGATCGTAAGGTGCTCGCAGCGCCATCAAAAAGTCCGCAATCTGAGACCAAGTGTAACAACGGAAGCCACCTCGGATGAGAGGCGATTCTTTGGGTCGCAGTCGTACCCTCAGCAGTTGGTCTTTCTTCAGATCAGGATGATATGTCCGCGCGAGCCTGTGTGTACGACGCTGATCGTCATAATAACGTGCGATGATGCGAAGGTTCAGACTCGTGATCTTTTCTCGGTACTCGGGCTTCAATTCTGAAAAATTTCGCAACGCTTCAGGTGTTGTGAAGACGAAGCTGTTAGACTCCCAAAGAAAACGGGTGCCTTCAGTATGGAAGGCCTTGCACGTGGCGAGGAAGTGGATGGCTATCTGGTTGCCGCGGGCTCTCTCCTTTTCTGACACGTTTTCGTCAGTGAGCTCAGACAGCGGATCAACAATCGCATACGGGCTCGTCAATGCGAGTCTCAAGATCCCGAGAAGAATTTCAACAGGCAGCCTGGGACATCTGGAATCATGCGACGACGCAGAGTGGCGACGCCGTCGAAGGGAGTATTTGTGCTGTTGTATATGCGCCTGAGCAATTGGTGACCAGGAAATGCCATTCTCACGAAGTATCCGTTTCAATCGCAGATTCTCTTCGCAGAGTATTCGGTTATTGCGTCTGAGTGGAACGTTATAGGACGTTTTGGCCTCGTCTTCATTGTCTCGACATTCCCAGGCCTCTTCTGGCTATGCAGTGTCAGAGAAGCGAATTTTGCTGGCCGCAACTGAGCAATCCGGGGCGCAAACTCACCGTCAGTGCAGCCATAGTAATGCCCAATCCCACTTCGATCTTGATGCTAGGCTCGTTGATTCTGGTGAAACGAATAAAACCTTTTCGTATCTTCGTATCGCGTGCAATGGCTTCGATGACGAGGATAGCGGCGGCGGCGTCTAGTCCGTCGTGATGGCGCCTTATGTGATGAAATGCAGGCGTTGAAAAGTGTATAAGTGTCGAGTTCAACCAAAAATCCTTTGCCGAAAGAGACCGGCTTCTTCAAGTTGGCGTGGGAAAGGATGAGCGAATGGCAAATTGACAGCTGGCTGACTTGGAACCAGGCGTCTGCGCCGGGAGGCACGCTGCCGCTGGCACGTTGCACCGTTTCAAACTGTTAAGGGAAACAGCATTCGAATGTGGCGCGCGGCGGCGGGCCAGGGTACGATTTAACCGGTAGACGAAAAGTTGTGCTGACGAGTGACAGACAGGCTGGCGTGCGAAACGGCAGGTGCACGCTCGCACACCCTAGTTCTCAAATCGTGGGGAAGGTTAGAGGAGTGAGACAGAGAAGGAAGAGAGGAGAAGGAGGCTGGTGCCTAGTGGTGATCTGGAAGAGGAAAAGGATAAAGAAGAAGAAGAAGGGGAGGGAGATCGGGTCGTAAGCTGGCAGACGTAATTGTCTCAAGGGTCTCCCCGGTTCTGGCAGCCCGTCAAACGACCCTCGGCCACCCGTTCACGGCAGACCTACGACGTGCCGGGTGCGTGGGGCAGGACATACCACCACCATTGACGAACGAGGGTGTGCCCACATGCAATCTGGTCGAGCTAATCTTGACCATCACCGCACCTCCCTTTCGGATAGGGATTGGGCATGTCACGCGAACCATCCACCACGGACAATCGACTGCGCAACGCGGAAAGCGGAAAGCGGGAAACAGAGTGGTTGCGGTCTTCGCCTCGTCGTTGCGTGCCGTCGTGCTATGGCGTGCCCTCCATGGCCTTGAAGGTGGATTGAGTAGCGCCAAACACATCCGGTTGAGTCAGCGCCCAGACTCAAAAGATGGTCCAGACGTCGGCTTCTGGCGAAACGGCGTTTTCTACCCCTGTTCTGCCGCTGTTGAGGGAATTAGATCCATCGTCGACGATTCCGGGGCATCTCAGTGCATCTTCGCATGACATGACGGCTACGGAGCCCGAGGTACGTGTGTAGTCGTGAAATTGAAGCGTGCCTTGTCTGCACAGGGCTACATGGGCGTGTCGATCGGTATGTACGGAGGTACTCATCCGTAAAGTACTAGGTGTACAAATTGCATGATAAGGTATTTTAGGGGGTGGCTTCAGGAAGGTGTGAGTCGCCAAATGGACAGATTTGGGGGGAAAGGTGGAGTGGTGGGGCTTGTGTGGTTTACAGACGAAGAAAAAGGTTACACATACATACTTACTTAAAGTAGGTATCTTTTCCATCTGAGTTATTCCTACTGAATGCAGTAGGCGCACACTAATGCCGAGACATGTCAAACCATTTGGGTTCTTGCCGGCTTTCTTTCCCCTCGGGTTCTTTCCCTCTTTCTTCTTCTACTTCTTCTTGTAAAAGAAAAATGATTTGCCCATGACGAGAGCGTGTGCTGACCCGAGGCGACGGAGAAATGTACGAATTGAGGGGCTGCCTGCTTCGTACATGCAGTACCTTCTGAATGTACGGATTACGGCTCGTTTAGAAAATGCCACGACAACACCGCAGAAGACTGTCTCATGTTGATTAGAGTTTGCAGAGCGCGGATAGTCTGCGCTGCAGATGCATGCAACCATTGTCTCGCGATGCCAACGACTGCATGGCCTGACGCGACGGCTACGGCCTCGACGTGCAACGGACTGTGATTGATCTTGACATCGGGCCCTGCTCGACTTGCCAGATGGTCATGCTCGGCCGCCGGGTGCCTGGTGTGCTACTCTTGAGGCGAGACTCCGGCGACCAATTGAGCCCCATCAAGATGTTTTCAAGAAGCAGCCTTTGGGGCCTGCAAAAGCTGTCATGAGCACGAAGCCTTATTTCAGTCCCAACAGTGAAGCGCACCCGCAGGGCCCCAATTTTGTTTTCGTCTTCTTTCTCTTGTTGCATGCGATGCATGCAATACAGAGTGCTCTCAGCATCAACATGTCTAACTAGCACATTGGTATTACAATTGCTTCCCGTACTCTTCTTTCCAGATCCTGTCCCACTTCGCCCTGTCCACCGCAAATTCGCGGACGAAATCGTGCTCAAGCTCATGTGTTCGTCTACCCAAAAGAACTAGACTGTGCAGAGGAGGTCCGAGATCCTCGTCGGTAGAACAGAGCTCTTCCAACGTCCCGGCCACAAACTTTTCTGTTCTACCACCGACGCGAGCAGCGCCAATGGCCAGACTGCTACTCGTGTATGCGCCCTCTTGTTTCTCGTCTTCAACATCCAGCATCTGACGCGCGCACTGACCGACTGTCATGTATCGTGGCGGCTCGTAAACCAATCTGCCGCGGGCCATGTTCTCCAGACTCTGTTCCTTGACCTTGATGTCCACAAGAACCAGCGTATGTAGACCAATGCTGCGATTTTCTTTGATCCGATCATAGAAGGAGGCAGGTTTCCACGACTCCGTGAAAAAGACCATGGACACTGTTTGGCCGAAATTGTAGAGCTGCAGACCGCATGCGCCAATGCCGGACATGATGGATGCGTTCGGTACGGTGCGGACGGGAATTGACAGCTCCCTGGCTCTGATTACGAGATCGGTGTGTGTTGTCGCTCTGCATCTTGTGATCAGTTCCAGTGTCCATAAGTGCCCAGAGCACGCCCGCACCTACCCGAATGGATCTCCCACCACGCAAAAGGCCACATCCTCATGTTGGGCGTCGCGCAAAATTTCATCACTGTTGGACTCTACCATCTCTCGATCTGCAATCGTGATTGATCGGCCATAATATTGTTCCTTTGTTTTTTCGATCAGCGGGAAACCCTTTGCTGGTTCTCTTTGTGCTTCAGGACGGACTCACAAGCACTGATTGATCTACTAGAAGGATGCTGGTGTATGCCTCCAGATAAACTCTCGAAGCTTTCTTAACCACCTCGAGACCCTTGACTGTAATGTCAGTCTCATCTGAGAGACCAAGTCCGACGAGGTACAGCATCTCGCCTGATGCGCGACTTCGTCTTTGCCAATGCGGATCGAAGGAGGGATGCTCGCGCAGTTGCAGACAAGATCTCGCGAGGGTTGAAAAAAAAATTAATTGAGTTCCGCGGGGCAAGTGTCGTCGTTCGTTGAGAATGAATTCAGACGAAATGTGGATTGGCAACAAGAACCAGCCGCACGGGGCTTCAAGCAGCGGAGATCGATTCAACACAGCCCGAATCTTTTAGTTTCCGTTATTGTGAGATCCTCAATCCATTGATGGATTTCGAATACTATACACAATTCCCCGTTCGGCTTCCGTACAAGCTCCTACAATGACTCCAACCTACAAGATTCAAGGGTATTCCAGGTTGACGGCGCAACTCGATCCATATCTCGGTAGACAGATGCGAGCCTTCACAGGATACGCCAGTCGGCACCTCTTCTCAACTGTCGAGCAATGGGTCATGTATGTGACACTATGCGCCCATCCTTGATGCAAAACGGCATCCAGGGTCGGCCATACGAGACTTGAAAGTCTAGTGTGAGCAGTACATACACCACAGAGTGCATCAGAGCTTCGATCAATATTTGTGAGCGCCAATGCGACATTTTTTTTTCATTAAATTTTGAGACTCTATATTTTTTTCGGTAGTAGAGCACAACGTGAAATCTCCCCAATCGATTTACTTAGGCTGACATTGGCGAACTTGCGCCTAGTAAACCCCGTCTCTTCCCAAAGCTGTAAGAGTGGGACCTCCACTCAGATCTCTTTATCGCAATACACCTCGGGCCGCCTGGGTGATATCAAATTGCGACGTGTCGGCAATCGCTCATCGACTCATCATGGCTGATTCCAAGAAAGGGAGCGCCTACGGCGCGCCTGCGGGCGACACCGATTTTCGGAAAACATGGGATCTGGACGAGTATGCCGCCAAAGCCAAAGACCGAGAAGCAAAAGAAAAGGAGGAAGCCAAGGCGCGATATGAAGCAAAGCTCGCGGGCAAAAAATACCACAAACCATTGACAGGCGACGAAACCTACACCACAGCCCGAAGACATGTCATTGATCTGACAGCGCAGGTGGGCAAGACGCAACTCGTGCCTGCTGGCGCTGGCGTTGGGAAGCGAGGTCGCAGCGCAGGTTTCTACTGTGAGGCCTGCGACCTCACCTTTAAAGACAACAAACAGTACATTGAGCATCTGAACACGGTACAACATCTTCTCAATACCGGACAAACGACTGAGGTCAAACGCGCAACGGCCGACGAGGTTCACGAACGAATTGCATATTACATTCGCCGGAAAGAGGAACTGGAAAAGGAAAAGGCCACCAGTCTGCAAGAGAGGCTCCAAATACGAGAAGAGGAAAGAGAACAGGAACTGGAGGAGAGGAGGAAGCGGAGAAGAGAGGAGGCGGACAAGAGGAGGCAGGAGAGGGAGGAGGCCGTCAAGATCAAGACCGAGTACGGCGAAGACGTACGTATCGAGGGAGAGCACGATGAAGACGACATGATGGCCCAAATGGGCTTCACCGGCTTTGGAACTTCGAAGAAATGACAAGAGGCAGTGATGATGACGACATACTGGATTAGCATGGCAACTTGATACCCTCATAAAAAAGCACTTGTTTTGGTCCGCTGAGTACTGCCGCGCACGCGCTAGGAGGAACACGGTTCCAACACTGCCGACGGGATGCTTGGAAGACATGAAAGACGACGAAAATTTTCTTGACCGTTGGCAGATTGCCGCTTGCGAGTTGACCTAGCATTGTGTCTTGCTTGTCCTCGCAGAGGCACTTCCAATCAAAGCTCCTTCGGTCGTGACCAACAAGCACGTTAGTCACGTACTAACTGGGCCAATGATCCAGCTGAAGATCGAAAATTGCAAGGTCTATGTTCACACATGAGGCCGATGACAGCGCCCTATCCAATGACAGGTGACCCAGAGTAGAGTGCACGTTTCCGAGCTGCAAGATGAACCAAATCAGGAATCGTACACGGCTGCTTTTTCCTGTAGAGTTGTCGTAGGAAAGAGTTCAATGATGATGAGCGTCCATCCGATTTGAATGTGCACCTCGCACTGACTTGTCAATCTCGTCAAGCACTCTGCTGTCATTTACACGTGCAGAGATGCAACATTGAGCCTAAATACCGCCGACCGACGTCATAAGCTCCTGAGAGCAACTGACTTGCCAGGTTTTGATCCGTGTACAGCTCTCTTTTGAAAAGTGACTTGAAGTAAAATGATGGAAGGAGCAGTGCTCGCTTGGCCCAGGCTTGGCGATAAAGTCCCTATAAGGCTGCCACCCCACACGTCCAACTGACACACTCCCATCTTGCACCAACAACGAACGCTGATCCCATCGCCATTCTTCCACGGGCTCTGACAAGCGAGCAAGAACATTGAATAGGCCATAGACAAGGCGCATCTGTTCAACTAGTATTGATCAGCTGCAAGAGCGCCTATTCGGCAACGCCTGGGTGAGTGCGCGCCTCCCGCAAACAGGCTTGGCTGTCAGCCTGCACTCGTGATCGGCGTCGGATCACGATCTGTGATGCGCTGATATTGATAGCTCTCTCTGTTCATTTCGAGTCTCATTGGGGCGATAGCTGATGTTCCGGGCGCTCATGAATTTCTGAGGATTATCTCATGTTGGGACGATGATCTTTTTATTCCTTCTGTCGATTGCAGCGGGCGGTCTTTCCGTCTTCGTCCTCAAGTATGGCCTCCAGGGACTGGCGTACTTGGCCACGGCGCTTTTCCGATCCATTCCAACTCGCTATCGCCCGGCCGAGAGGCCTGAGGATGATCACATACAGATCTTGGTTCTGGGAGATATCGGCCGAAGCCCGCGCATGCAGTATCACGCAATCAGCGTCGCAAAGCATGGCAACAAGGTTGACCTGATTGCTTACAAGGGTGAGCACTCACTCGAGCCGAACAAAGATGAGAGCAGAAAAAAGGCTGGATACTTTATGACTCGCTGCTGACCTCTGGCATTGAAATTGTCCAGAAACTGCGAGACATCCGGATCTTATTGGCAATGAGCGTGTGGCCATGTACGCTCTCGCGCCTCAGCCCGAGTGGATTGCCTGGGGCACGTTGCCTTTCTTTCTCAACATTCCATGCAAAGTCATTCAGCAATTCTGGACACTCTTCTACAACATGATGTGGGCAACACCGGCAGCACGATGGATCATTATTCAGGTATTTGTTGTCCAAGGAAAGGCGAATTTTGGCGGCCAGTTGGAAGGGATAATGCTGACCTTCAAACAGAATCCTCCGTCAATTCCAACCTTTCATGTTGCTCTCTTGGTGTCCTTGATCCGCGGCAGCAAGGTCATCGTCGACTGGCACAACTACGGGCACACTATTCTTGCGCAAAACTCCTTGTACTCCATTTTCGTACCATTCTATAAATGGTACGAAGTCATCCTCGGCAAGTTTTTGGGAAATGCCAACTTGGCTGTCACAGACGCCATGGCTGGCCAGCTTCGGGGTCGCCGGTTCAGGTTGAGAAATCCAGTCTACACCCTGCACGACCGGCCCGCCGAAATGTTCCAACCGGTGATATCCGCAAAGGCGAGGCAGGAATATCTCTCACGTCTTCCGGAGACCAAGGATCATGCCAAAAACATTGTAGACGGAAACATGCGACTTATAGTCAGCAGTACGTCGTGGACGCCCGATGAGGACTTCAGCATTCTCCTGGAGGCTCTCGTCATGTACGCCAATCCCAGCCAAGAGGATGCGTCCAACGAGCCGCCGTCTCCCATCTTGGCCATCATCACAGGCAAAGGCCCTGAAAAGGAAAAGTATCTTGAGTTGATGGGACAGATCCAGGCAAATGGGCGCCTGCCAGGCATCAGAATCCTCACCGCCTGGTTGTCGAATCGGGATTACGCCACGCTCCTAGCATGTGCTGATTTGGGCATTTCCCTGCACAAGTCCAGCTCAGGAGTCGATCTGCCTATGAAGGTCGTCGACATGTTTGGTGCCGGCCTGCCGGTCGCAGCCTACTCTGGCTTTGAAAGCTTCGGCGAGCTTGTCAAGGAGGGGGAGAACGGACGTGGCTTCGAGACGCCTGCACAACTAAAGGAGATATTGCGGAGACTGTTGAGCGCCGACGGCCAGACGGAGCTGTCGAAGCTCAGGAAGGGTGCCGTTGAGGAGGGTTCATTGAGATGGGATGAGGAATGGGATCGCGTCGTGGCGGGAATACTTGGACTAAGTAGCAAGAGATGAGCTTTTGAGATCAATCAGGTGGGGGAGTCTTGGACAATGGGAATTCTTAGGAAGCCAAGCTCAATGAGCAAGGTATCGCCGTGATTGGATCTATTGAAGACTAAGGAAGAATCATTTAGTGAAGAATTTACAACGCCGAAACTGCTGTTAGTGTCCGGCCAAATTCCTCGGAAACATGTAGGAGAGCTTAGGAAGGCAGATGGACAGATGCACAGAACAAAGACAAAGACGAAACGCCACTGCTATGAGTTTCCCCTCTGCCATTCACAAATCGAAGCACCAAAAGCAACATCTCACCCGAGGCCGATGGTGGCCCACTTCAATCTTCAGTCCTCGCCAAGGCTCTGTCTAACGCACTTTCTGCATTCTCTTCTAAAATTCTTGTGCTTTCCCTCTCTCTCTTCGCGCAGCATCCTGGCTGCCTCGACGTTGGCAGGGCTCTCGTCGTTTGGATCATGGAACAAGCTGATTGTACTGAGGAGGATCGTCTCGGGTGTCTGGACGGGACTCCATCGCTCCGAGGCGGCTTCGTATCCGTATTCGTCTTCTTCCGGAGGGTGCAGGATTGATATACACAGCTTGCCGGTAGAGTAGATGTTTGGGTGGAAGGGGATCGGGTCCTGAAAAGTCAGGGACGGTGGCATGTGCGGGTACGTTTTCGGGAACACCATGATGGCTCGAAAGTTACCTCCTGCACTCCACCGTTAGCTTTGCCAATTGACTCTGTCTACTTCCTAGCTTGTGAAGGGCAGAACAGACAAGAGGGAAACAGGAGAATGAGCCCGTACCGCCGTAGTATTTGCAGTCGTCGTTGATCATGAGCATGACTTCCCATTCGAAAATGTTGCTGTCGTTGACGAGTCCGCACGATATCCCGGGCAGATCTTTGCCCGATTGCATCTCTTTGAGCTGCCGCTTGAGCAGCGAGGCTGCGGGATAGGCAGCCGAACCCATGGCGAAACAGGCAATCAATTCGTGTGATTTCCTATCGGCGGCCGAAAGGAAAGAGAAATTGGCTAGCCAAGTGCTGGTCGCGGATGGATGTCGTCAGGTCGTCAGGGCGGGGAGCAAACACTCCCGAGGCGGCGGGGAGAGGGTACGGAGGAGGGTCGCGTGCATATTCTGGGCACGCAGCTCAGATACATGCACTACTGCCCCGCAGTGGGTAGAGAGATAGCAGGGGTGAGCTGCATGCGCAAGTGGCGTGCGATTTCGACAGGCAATACTCCGTACCCCGGAGGTGATCGACGCACGTTTGATTGTGCATGTGAACCATTCGTGGCTTCAGCCGTATTGTCGGAAAGGAAAGCGCCCAACCACCCTGATAGACCACTGAGAAAGAAAAGGAACATGCGGGACAAACTGAATGAAAAGACAACTCCTTCGCATGCCGAGCTTCTTTCATTCTTTTCATTCATCATTTCCATAGGTGGTTGCTGGCCTTGTGAAGCCAACATTTGTAGCACAATCTGTCCTTTCCATCGTCGCCCTTACGACATGAATGATTCTTGATTGCACTCTCGGTCCGATGTTCAATGTGCTTGATCCTTTTTTTTTATCGTAGTTTCCTGGTAAAAAGTAGACCGCGTGAGTGGATTCGCGATCAATATATTCCATTCATCTCCTCACACCTCATTTGCGACCACACTATGCGGTCCTATCGTTATCATATTCGAAAACTTCCTCAAGCTACACAGCTGCCAACGAGCTGCATCGAAAAGCGTTGATTGATATGTAGGTCGAGATGGAACTGTCATGCGCGCGACTAATTCACAGCCGGCTATTTCCTTCCTGATGCAGGTGAACCGCAACCTTGCCCCAAGTACCACGTTCTGACAAAGCAATCAAGGCGTCCTTGACTCTGTCCAGGCCGATGAACTGCTTGTCTGTAAATTCCGTACCTTTCAGCTTACCCTCCTTGATGAGCTTGAAAATACCATTCCAGACAACCGGAATGGTTTCTCTCTCATTGATGCTGTAAGCACCCCAGTGAAGGCCCACGAGCGAGATATTCTTGAGCAAGACTTTGTTCATTGCCACCTTCTCGATGGCCCCAGCAGCAAAGCCGATGACGAGGATTCGGCCATTCCAGGCAGTGCATTTGATGGATTTATCCACGAGACCGACCGGATCATAAACGATGTCGACGCCACGACCATTCGGTGTCAACCTCTTCACCTCTGTGGGCCAATCGGGATTCTTGTAGTCGACGACATGGTCAGCACCGAATGCCCTTGCGATATCCAATTTACGTGGCGTGGAAGCTGTGGCTATAACGGTAGCGCCAAATGCTTTGGCAACTGTTCGCGGGCTTCAACATGAGAACAAACCCGAACAACAGAGGGGGATCGTCAGAGGAACCCCAGATCAAGGGCAAATTTCTCACCTTGTACCGCAGCCAAGCCAACGCCGCCAGCCGCGGCATGAACCAAGACATAATCCCCTTGCTTCACCTTGGCTCTGACAACTAGGGCTCCATAGCTGGTTGGAGCTGTTATGAAAAGGCCCGCCGCCTGGGCGTACGACCATCCTTCTGGTATGGGCAAAAGCGACAATTCCTTTGCTACGCATTGTGTGGCGTAAGCCCCCTGAGCGGCCCCAAAGACGCGCGTTCCCACCGGGTATTTTGGGTTTTTGGATCTTTCCGGTGCTGACCTGACTCTACCCGCAAACTCGACACCGGCGATCCACGGGAAAGCTACGAGGCTCGAAATTAGTATCCTGACTGCACGCAGAGATTTGGAGACATGCATACGCGGCTGATTTTGGTATTTGCCAGATATTTGGAGGACATCGAAGAAATTAGCTCCCGCCGCGTGAACTTCAATCAGGTATTCGTCATTCTCGGGAACAAGGTCTGGCAGTTCAGACACCTTCAGCTCCGCTGGGCCCTACAGCAGGGGGCAAGAATGTGTTCAGCCAACGAGGACCTTGGTCAAAGAGCGCATTTGATCCGGCGCACATACTCACTTTGACGTATTCTGTGATTTGTATGCCCCTCATTTCTGCTGAATGGTGAGCTGAGATGAAGATGCAGGATCACGGGGGAAACGTCTAAGAGAGTCTGGGGAGCGGACGAACTAGGGACAGCGATTGAAAAGGTGGGCAGCCGAGGTAACCACCTAGTAACTAACTACCTTGCGCAGTCGGTAGCGTCATGGCGATGTCGGCCAATCGATCGGCGGCACACGTTGCGAGATATACGTTGGGAGAAACATGATGCCGAAAATCTGATAGGGGCATGTCTACGTCGAAGTTTTCGTCGTGTGGACGAGCACGGCTTGGGCACAGTCCGAGGGCAAACCGCTCACAGCAAATTTCGAGCGGAGATAAGAGAAGCACGGTATTTACACGTCTTTTGTCACCGCGCATTCGTACGGCGTACGAGAGAGTCTACGATTCTTTTGTTGAATAGCAGTCTTGCAGATCGCAGACTGATCAGCAATTCACGATAGAGAGGATAGAGCTTTCCGTCATCCAACTGCACTTTCCTCTGAACTCAGGGAAGGTGCGGGGGACGGGGACATGACACCTTGTGCGGCTCGTTGTAGGGTGGGCGCATGCTTTGCCGCACCCCAATTGCGACCAGCCGCTGGCATCAAGAACAAGCTGACAACTTGGAGTTACCTCATCGACATTGCGATTCATACCAATTGGTGACTTCTTGTGATTCCTTGGACTGCTCCGTGTACACAGGATTCTATCAGGGCCGGGATCCGGCATTTCCGGCATTGTCTCTGCACCCGCCCCCGCGAATCACTTCACCATCCCCACGCTTTCTGTCCCATCCTCCCATATGCTGGTCAGGTCGCTGTTGATGAGCACACGCGGCCACACTGCTCCAAGCTGGGGGCGCGACACTGCCAGCCGGGGTTGGGTAATGATGCAAAGCATGATGTCATGTGGTCTGGAGATGAAGGACTGAGGTGATTGTACGGATATGGCAGCCCTGATGCAAGCGACCCGCAGTTTCTAGGACCGCGAAAGTTGCCCTTGCCGCGCACATTTCCGAGATAGTAGACCGAGGAATTCCTCGTATCCTGCTGCTGCTGCTGGCTGCCGTCTCTGCTCCCCCCCGAGAGACCCACGACTGCATAGCCGCTTAGCTGGAATAAACGGTCTGGCTGCCTTGCGGTGGCTGACCGAAGCTTCGCCTCGTCCTACATGCCCGCCCATGCTGACAGGATGACAGGGCGACGGATGTGACCAATGGCTCGTCGTCACAGCCATGCAGCCGCCCCAAAAGCGTCCAAAGGGCCAAGTCTCGTTGCTCAGTCGCGAGTGCCTGGGGTCCTGGACCGTACGCAACGCTTCCAGTCCTCCGCCCAACAGGCTGCACGTTTTTCGAAGTCGCCGGTTGGCTCCCACGCGGCTAGTCCTACATGCACGCCCACAGCTCCGTGGGCAGGAGTCCTACATCTCGGCGACAGCATAGCTGCCATGTCCCTCTAGGACCCGGGCTGTCACCACTTGGTTGCCTCCAGTCCCAAGTGCTCTCCTGCTGGTCTGGCTATGACTTGATTAAAATAACTTGAGGGGACGATCGCGTTGCAGGCCAATGCCCTCGTCTCTCTTCACAGTACCCTCCTACCACTCATGACTGCACATCAACACGCTCTCTTGTGCTGCCAATTGCCGTCGCCATGGAGAATAGTAAGCGCTCGTCGTTTGACGACATGATGAGCATCGCCGGCTCCGGCTTTTGCCGCTCGAACCGCTCGCCAACCAGATCTCGTCTAGGTCGGAGGCGCTCGGGGGCTGGCTCACTTTCATCCGAGTCTCTCAAATCATTTGGGTCCGAGAAGCAGTCGACATGCGTGTAAGTTGATGAACACAAAGAAAATCCCTCATCGACACGAGCCCGTCAGCATGCCCGTTGTCATGTCAGGCTGACTTCGGGCCACAGCACTCGTGAGACGTCGAGCGATGAATGTGCTCTGCACAGATTCATTGTGTGGGTGGCAGTGAAGCGCAACGCTTGCCCGAAAATGACCAACGAGGAGCGCAGGGAATGCCCCTTGCTTCGTTGTCGAAAGCGATGTCAAAATCACGAGGAATTGCTCCAACACCTGTACTCGTGCGGACACCTTGAGAGCGGAGAGTACTGGTGCTATGATTGTGGCAAGGCCGAAAAGCTTCATGACATCAAGTGCCGGCGTTGTCCTGGCCAGCCGTCCAGGTGCAGGCGGCTGATGGCAAAGGCCAAATCTGTTTTCTCTTCCCTGGGACGGGTGAAGCATGCCAATCCTCCACTGTTCGGCTTTGACATGGATGATCATCCACCCGTCTACTCCCCGTTGCCCCATGACGCGCGACCGTTAGAACTACAATCAAATGAGATTCATGAGATTGGCTCCAGCCAGGCGCTGCTGCCGCCAGGCTCGGAGAACTCGGACACCATCTGCTCAAAGCATCCTGAGCAACTGCACCCCGTATACGAGGCCTTCCCTGTCTCCAAGAGATCAATGCAAGCGGCATGTGACACACCAATGCCCTTGGTCGATGACTCGCTCATCAACTGGGATTCCATCTGTGATCCTTCATTTTCGTCGGCTGAACCCGAGCACCCAACTCGCCAAACCCTTGTCATAAGGCCGCCATTACAGGTCGACACGACGATTTCCGAAGGCCATCGATCGGGTGCTGGATGTCGAAGCAAATTTTTAGAAGCAAGCAATTCGGTGCGGTCTACTGACAGTGCCACAAGCACCAAGAACTCGACAAGTACTGTGAGCTGCACTGTCTCACCCTTGTCCGCGTGGTCCGGTAATTGGGGTAACTCTCAAGGCATCAATTCAACCCTGACATCCCCGGCGGATGACGTTCCCCCGCTCGAAGATAAATTCCCCTGCAACCAGCCTCCTGCATTGAACCAAGACATTGGAGGTGGTGAGACAGCCTTCAATCGCCTCATGGACGGATGCGGCGGTCTCTTCGAGCTCCCTGCTGAAATTCCCAAGAGCATAAAGGATTTTGATCTTTATGATCCCGAAACCTTTCAAGATACCAGCCTTGAAGCCTCAAGCTCCGGGAACTATACTATCCCTCCTGATAATGTCCCAGCAGCGAGCTTTCAGCCAAATCGACTCGCCGGTGATCTGCGTACTGGCCGTAGGCAGACTTCAGCGCCCAGACTTGTTCGATCCGCGCGGGACACGCTGGAACTGCATCTGGCCGAGTCGAAGTCTAAGCTAATACGGGTAGCCACAGGGAGCAGAACTTCTCTTGCCTCGCAATTATATTCCATGTCGTCGAGCTCGGTTGCGACCGTAGGCCTGGAAGCCATGTTAGGATTGCTGCGTGGTGAACGAGCAGCGTCGTCCTTGGAGCTGCTGTGTTTCATCCATGTTGCGTACTCCTTCTCTTTCGTGGTCCTGGAACGCACTGAAGATGCGTGGTGGGCGGAATTGTTCTCACGATGTCTGTCATATGGCAACTGGCTTTCTGACAAAGATCGCCATGCGTATAGTCAATTGGTTGAAATCCTGTGGAGGCCCAACAACATGGCAGATGACTTCGCCATTCGGTCGCGGAATAACATTGACGCAATATGGAGGAAAACTGGTGAACCCCAGGACAAAGCAGTGCCCGCTTTCGCCCAGATCGACGATTTGCTATTGACGGTCTCTGCATATTTCTTGGATGGTAAGAATAAAGCCAGGATCTTACCAAGTTGGGACACAATATGCTGACTGTTTCACAGAGTTTGAATATGCTGCACTTCAAGAGGAGACAAAGCCGTACGTACGGTCTGAATTGTGCCTCCAGCATTTAAGGGACCTTCATCTCGACACGTCGCAAAGCCTCATTTTCTCACAAGCAGCCGAAAGCGCGATCGCGTCGCTTTGCCAGCAGCACTGCGTCGATGTCTCCTTTGTACGCAGCATGTCGAAGCTCAGACAAGCGATTTGTTCGAACCGCATTTGCACAACACGTCGACTGGAGCTGGAGCTGATGCATCGCAGAAAGGTAGGTCGGTTTGCAGCTCAGGACGACCCCAGTCTCTCAGCCAACGTCTCTGACCACAAATGCAGATGTTCTCGAGTTCCAAGTCCGATGGGTACATCCAACAAGTGCGGAGCCAGATCGACGTACTCCAGACACGCAAAGATGTAAATTTTCTACCACGAAGGTCTTATCAGAAACTAGGCATCCGTTTGATTGCCTCATTGATGCAAGCTCCTGAACTTAGCGCGCAACCTACCGAAAGCTTGTCATTGAAGCCACCAAAGCCGACCACCCTTTTCCGGGAAGCAGAGACAACAAAGATTCCGGACAATGTCGTGCCCGACAATTGGGCTGATCTGAATGTTGCGTTGTTATCTTTGTATGGCGGTGCCTCTGCTTCATTACCTGCGGCAATCGGCGCAACCCTTTCGACGAGCCAACCGCAATCTTCGAGCGACTCCTCTTGCCATTCAACTCAGATGCCTTGTACTCATTCGCCGTCAACAAGCACATGTGAGGCCGAAGCAGCGACAGCGCCCTCGAGCGGGGACAAAGTCGAGGCTGACATGAAATGCGAAATCTGTGGTTACAGACCGAAGGGCGATCCAAAATGGTTCCAGGGCAGCATGGCCAAGCATAAGAAGCTACAGCACGGGCCGATTCAGATCTTTGCATGCCCTTGGCCTGGATGTAACAGCCAATACAGGAATCGAGCTGACAATCTGCGTCAGCATCAGATCGAGAAGAACCATTTCGTACATGACCAAGATGGCACACTCAAACGGAAAAAGAGGCGCAAGGTGGAATAAAATGCGTATTCCCGCTATTCTTCGGGATCCACCTGATGCCCGAGGAACAGGCAATATACATGATGCAGCCCTTTCGCAGTTTGGTTGAGACAGGGCATCGCTGAAATCATGATTGTCTACCACTCCGTTTGCACCTCCCCAAGGCTCTGCAGGTCGGAGCGGGTTTTAAAGCCATGCAAACGTCGGGAGTCTGGCTCATCCTGGAACGCTGGCTAGTACAGGGATGCTTGCTGTAGTTTATAATGGTGGTGGTGGGTCATTGGGCCGAGCCGAGAAGTGACGAGGAGAAGAGGCGCGCTTTGAGTTTTATTCGCGCACGTGTTCCGGCAATATGGACACAACGTAACGCACAACAGCGATAGTTGATCGCCCCCATCGATGGCTTTTTGACACAGCTGAGGCGCTGGATCCGGAGGGACTAGCCGGCGACCGCACCTCTCTTCTTTCACATGGAATGCCTCAAAAACCCAAAGAGTCCAAGGTCCGAGTTTCAGCCCTGACACGTTGCACCAACCGTGTCGAAAGGACGAACGGGCTGCGACACCAAGACGATGGCCAGCAGCCCCCAAGCATGGAGCGAGATGAAAGGCGCTGGCCACTCCTGGGCCGGAGTTGGCGATGCATCAAGCAAGCCTCACGCAGCGTGCAGCCAATAAGCAGAGGGATGCGGCTTGGCACTCATCACGTGGCTGCTGGGAAGGGGGGGAAGGCGTTGACGCTGTTCGTCCATTCCTGCAGGTGGCACCGCCGCCGGCGTGCTTGCAGGTGCAGATGCGGATGGCCTCAGTTGCACCTCCTCGTATACTACTACGATGGACATGCGCGTGCATGCACGGAGTACAGCCGTTGTCCTTGCAGCTTGGCCAGTCCGACCATCGGTGAAGGTGGTTTGATGGTGGGTGTGCGGATGGAACGAGCGTCATTTTTTTTTTTCGCGGAGCTGTCATCGGCAATCCCCGACTGACCTCAGAGCACCATGGTCTGGAACTACTAATCCGTACCCCGGGTTTTTCCTCCCGTATGTAGTATCAACCAGACATTTGTTTGACATTTGTTTGTCGTGACGTGATGTATGCTCGCCGGATCAGCTTGCAAGGGCAGGGAAAGTTGAAGCTGGCACGACAACGCTGCGTCAGCCTGGGGGGTTAAAATTCTCAGTTCATTCGTCCTCCTCATCCAAGCCGCTCCTGCTGAGCCGGGGTCCTTTTTTTTTCCTTGTGCCCCTCTCTGCACTCTCTTGCCCTCCAGCTGGCCCGCTGTGCGTCCCCCTCCCCCTCTTATGTCTTGCTTATGCGGCGCGCGCGCGCGCGCTCTCTCTCTCTCTCTCTCTCTCTCTCTCTTTCTCTTTTGCATGAGCGCTGGGCTGCTTGTCTCGCCCCCTTCACTTGCCCCCCTCCCCTCCTCCCCCCACCCGACGCTAGAATAATTTTTTTTTAAACACCTGCCCTCTTGCAACGCCCACCCTTTTCCTCCCACGCTGGTCACTCCTCCCTTTCCCTCTGCCCACACCTCTCCCGGGCGCGCACCGCCACGCCTCCTCCAGCCCATTATCGACACCCCCAAACCAGGTCCAGGGTTTCCATTTGCGCAGCCCAATTTCTTCTGGACATGCATTTTCAATCTTTTTTTTTGTGAATTGTTGACGAGAACTCCAGAGTGCGAGACCGTCAGCTACGTCCAACGACGGGCCGACTTCCAAGAGAAGAGGTGAGGAGCGGAGGTGGGCGGATCCGTCCCAACGCGTCCGTGGTTCGGCCTCACCCAAAGGGATTGCCTCGGGTCTCGTGTGCGTGGTCGTCGTCAACCCATTTCTCTCTTTCGGCGGCACCTATTGCTCATTGCTCCATTGCTCCCGTTTGCGAGGACGAGTCCTTTCTCGTGGGCTCGACTTAGCCGTCGCCGTCATGTCGAGCCTGGGACCGTCTGGCTCCAACGCCCATCCCGGGTTGAGTTTCTCCCAAGCTGGCCTCAGACGAACCACCGCATATCCTCCGACCCACGCGAATCAACATCACAGCCAGCATCAGCCGAACAAACAGTCTCCAGCACCTCACAGCGCTTCGCCGTACCAACCTCAAGCCTACCCGCCGCATCCGCCGCCCGGCTCCTTCGCTCCGCACATATTCGCTGCCACCTCCGTGAACCCTAATATCTCCAATGGCCATGGAGCTTCTCGTGCCTCCAATCCGCATGTGCCGCCCAACGCTCTCAATGTGCAACGCCAGAGAGCGGCGCCTTCAAGGCAGCAGATGGCTCCGCAGTCAAATCCTCCGCCCATGATGTTCCACGGATCGATGAGCCAATCTGTCCAGCATGACGGGATCTTGTCACACCAGCATCAACATCAACAGCAACATGCCTCTCAACAGGTGCACCAGGCCCATCAAGCCCATCCGACCCATCAGCAGCATCAAGCTCACTCTCAACAACAGAGCCATCACCAACCGCAACATCCGGGCCATTCAAGCCATCCCACCCATCACCACCACCAGCAACATGCTGCGCACCCCTCGCACCCCTCGCACCAGGGTCATCCGGCCCATCCTGGCCTCACGGGGCGTCAAAGTGTGCAGGCTCACCAATCTCATGCTCGCTCGCAGCAGTCCACGCCTCAGCAGCAGCAGGTTCAGCAACAGCAACATCAACATCAACAGCATCAACAGCAGCAGCAGGCTCAACACCAGCAACAACACACTCAGCAACAACACACTCAGCAACAACACACTCAGCAACAACACCCGCAGCATACACAACAGCATACACAACAGCATCAGCAGCAGCAACAACAACAACAACAGCATCAACAGCACCAACACCAACATGCGCACCAACAGCACCAACAACACCAGCAGCAGCAACAGCACTCTACCCCTCAACCGCAACAGCAGCCACAGAATCATCATCATCAGCAGCAGCAGCAGCAGCAGCAAGCACAGCAGCAAGCGCAGCAGCAAGCGCAGCAGCAAGCGCAGCAGCAAGCACAGCAACAAGCGCAGCAGCAAGCGCAGCAGCAAGCCCAGCAGCAAGCGCAGCAGCAAGCGCAGCAGCAAGCCCAGCAGCAAGTCCAGCAGCAACAGCAACAAGCCCAGTCACAACCACCTCAAGCTTCGCAACCATCATCACAATCTCAACCACAATCGCAGCCACAACAACCACCACAGGCTCAGGTTACGCCCCAGCCAACTCCCCAACAATCTACCCCCCAGCCACCTCAGCAACAGATGCCTCATCAGCAAATGTCACAACAACACACGCCACAGCAGCAGCAAGTGCAGCAAGTTCAACAAGTGAGCCAGGTCCAGGCTTCACCCCACCAGCCTTCGGTCAGCATTCCTCAGCCGCAGGCCAATAATGCCCGTAGCGAGATAGAAGTGGACGGCACACAGGATGGCGAGGGTGAAGGGAGTGGCTTGGAAGCAAAGCTTCTTAGCCCTACCTACTCGCCGTCGCAACCCATGGGTGAGATGATGTCTCCTCCGCCGGAAGGGGGCAGCTATCCGACCTTGGAGGCAGTTCAGAAGGCAGTGCTGCGTTACTGCACTTCCGTCGGCTACGCCATCGTCATAGGTCGTTCAAAGAAGACAGTCCCAGGCCTCAAAAAGGTCTTATTCGTATGCGATCGCGCTGGCAAACCTCCCAGTCGCGTTAGTCCTGAATCGCGGAAGCGAAAGACGTCATCTCGAAAGTGTGACTGTCCCTTTGGCTTCTTCGCGATCGAACAACGGACCCAATGGACCATTCGCTACCGGCCGGATCCTTCGCACCTTGTACACAACCACGGACCGAGTGAAAGCCCTTCGAACCATCCCGCTGCCCGGAAGTTGGACAGCAAAATGGTGGCGGCAGTGAAACAGTTGAAAGAGAATGGTACGCAAAAGCCGACGAAGGGGACAAAGACCGCAAAGAATACTCCGGCTGACCATATCGCAGGCGCAGGCGTCACCGAAACGCTGAGTATCCTACAGACGGAGAATCCGGACTGCCACTTGCTGCCAAGGGATATCTATAATGCTCGGGCTGCCATCAACAGGAATCCACAAAAAGTTGCCACGGGAATTGCGGAGAATCGGCCGGCCATATACACCAAACCTCAGCAATCGTCGGAAGACCGTATCCGCGCAGATCTTCGCCGGGAACTGTCCAAAGCGCGCGAGGACTTGAAAAAGATTGAAGAAGACAAACAAAAAGAGATAGATGAGCTCAAGTCTCAGCTGGCCGAGAAAGAAACACTCATCAAGCGATTCGAAATGTTTATCGATATATGTAATCAAAGAGTCATTGTTCAACGGGAAAGGTGGGTGGAGCCCGACGGTGGTCAAATGCTTGGTGGCAATTTAGGGACTTGATGTTGGAGGTATTGGCGCTTTTCTTGTATTCATCACTGGTGGGTTCCGCTTTCTTTGGTGTTTTGTGTCCTGGCCAGGGAGGCGGGTAACCGTTGGGAACCCTGGCTTTCTATAAATTTGGGAAGGCGTTTACTCGGGCATCATGCTGGCCCCGATCATTGTTTTTTATCACGTGTATAAATGTCATTGGCATGCTTCAGACGAATCGAGGCAAGAAGGAGGAATCTACTGATGAACAGGTGGAGGATGAAGATACAATAGGCACTTAGGCATACAGCGCATGATTGGGCACAAAGTATTTCCATGTGATTTGCTTCATTTCTTCGCTTCGGGACACCCGTTTATTCTTTGTGCTCCTGCGTCTCTGAGCAGCTGAGATGAGTGCAACGAAAGGAGAGAAGAAGGCTGCGCATTCGAGAAAAACGCGCAGCGGCTGAACGTTGAAGTCGAAGAACGAGACGCAATGCGCTGCATGCACCTCTTAGCGCAACACTGCATCCTTCACATGGCCCGTGACAAGATGACCCAGGTTGCTGGGAATCGAATTTGTGGCTTGCAGCGCTACTATATGTATGTACGTTTATGAGCAGGCTGGGTGCTTGCTTTCGAGTGGCTCTCACACCCCCCCCTACTTGAGGAACCTAGTACCGAGGTACGCATGGTCAGTGGGAGGTGGTGATTCCCACTCATACCCCATACCCCCCCCCCCCCCAAAAAAAACTCTACTTTTGACAGCTGGCCTACTCGGTGCCTTATCAGCCCTGTCTTGAGCAGCAGCCCACGCCAACGCCGAGCAGGATGGGTCGGGTAAGATAAGTAAGTACCTAAGTATCTGGGCGCCTTGCCTGCCCTCAAGTCCTTCACATATCCAGATAATTTCCTAGTGCCGTCAACGGCCAGTCGCGGCTCCACGTTTCCCAGTCCAATCAGCGGCGCGGCAACAACGAGCCACGAGCATATGCAACTTGAAAATAGGTATTTGGGAGAAGAGCCAGCACCGCTTCGAATGTCACCGGGAGCTTTGAATAGTCAGAGACGCGTCCAGCGACACGAAGGCGTCCCAAACGAAGAGTCTTTGTCAGGCGCGTCACGATGACAAACGACTAGTATCAAAAGATGCAGCGAACACACAACATGCAACCACTTCTCCCCATGCATGCGGGGAGATTAGATCTGTCATGGCTTTGCCGTGAGCGTACGGTAGAGCAGTTGTTTGTCCTCATGTGGGTCCCGTGACTCCCTTGACGCCTATGCACCTGCCCAAGGAATCACAACAGGGAGAGCACATGCCGTAGCGGCCTCAACAGGGTCCCCACCAAACCCCTTTCGGACCAAAAGTCGCGTTTGTCCGTAGTGGTAGCTGCCGGTGTCGGTACCTGAGACGCAGCGCACCCCAAGCGGCAGTGTTTGTACCCCAGAATCGTACCTGGATCTTGCCAATTTGGGGACGAAATGACCAGAGCATGTCTTTTGGGTAGACAAACATATCCCGAAATCAGCATCTCGTCGTTTGACTCCTTCCGAGCAGGAGCGTTCCAGCCACTCCAACACCTGCACGACATTCAACGCTGACGCCTGATACGAAACACATTATCCTCCAGCAGCTTGCCTGCACCTATCCATCATCGCCGTTCCTCAACACGACTCCATCTTCCACTTCGCATCCTGCGAGCCGGCGTTTCTTGCATCGGAGATGACATCTCGGTGTTGACAGCTTGAGGAGATTCCAATCCACGTAGTTCGCTGCGGCTGTCGTTTGCCGTCATGGAGGTTTCAGTTCCTCCTGTGCAAACTCCTGCTGCGGCCACCAACGGGGGAGGCGCGCCATCCCCTGCTTTCGCGACTATCGAGCCTGAGCGCGTTATTGAGCATGTCGCTGCCGTTTGTCAAGTTGCTCTGGGAGCTACTCGAGACGACCTCGAGCAGCCAGGCAGCTTGCTGTACAAGAGCCATTATTCGGAAACACTTTCCCGCTGCAACCGTTTTGCAAATGATACCCAGAACGTCCTGTACATTCAAAAGGACATAGCACATTCGTCCAATAGCGAGAATGTGACGGACGCCTCCGGTGGGTGAACCTCCTTCTCTCCTCAGGTGCATGAGCTTCCAAATCTAGGTTACTGGCTGACGTCTCCAATGTTTAGTTCCGTCACCATTTCAATACTCTGTAACCACGGAGATTTCTTCGTTCAGCACCACAGTAGCATCATTAGTCTTGCTGAGGACGCCCCAGCCCATCGATCCGACCCGACCGCTGACATCTCAAATATTTATTACTAATTTGCCCGGTCCTGCTTCTTTGAATGCCGCTGCAGGAGAGCAAGGCTCCATCCTCTCGCCATGGGAGGTTCTTCACTCTCAGGTTCACCACGCTTTGGTGCCCTACTTCGATGCCAACACCAAGAGCCAGCAGCTTGCGAATGGCTCACGGGGCCGGTCCGATGTCGATGCAAAGACGGGCATTCCTGTAACAAAAAAGCGACTCAATGACCTCGAGCTCAGCCTCCTGCACCTGCAGCAGAATGTTGATATCCCAGAGATTTCACTGGCGTTTCATTCCATTGTCCAGAGTGCTGTAGACGATTCTGACTCGCGGCAGGCCAGGCCTTCGATGGAAGCAATCCCCCAAGACCTACTGCAAGACAGCTCTTTTCTCAACCAGCTCCAAGCCAACGTGAACACTTGGATCAAGTCGATCCAGGGAATCACCAAGATGACCAAGGACCCGTCTTCAAATACGAATCAGGAATTCAGTACGGCCAGTCAAGAGGTAAACTTTTGGCTTTCGATGGAGTCTGCTCTCGAAGGAATCGAGGGCCAGCTGCGGAGCGACGGTGTTCTGTTAACCCTGGAGATACTCAAACATGCAAAGCGATTCCAAGCTACTGTCAGTTTCACCGCTGATACGGGACTGAAGGAAGCAATGGAAAAGACACAAAAGTACAATCAGCTGATGCGGGATTTTCCCATCGACGAGCTTCTCTCGGCTGCTTCACTGCCAAAGGTCCAAGATGCGATTTCCCAAATATTCGGTCATCTGAATAAGAAATTGCGCATATGCCCTTATCCCATCCGGCGAGCTTTGCCTCTTGTTGAGGCCATTTCCGCTGATCTTGACGATGTGCTGCACCGGCTCCTGCCGGGAACGCAGCTGGTGAACCTTGACTACCAACAATTCCGGGACCTGATGCGCATCTGCGACGGCATTTTTCGTACTTGGGAGGAAAACGTCAAGGAATTTACCAATGTCGCTCGCGAGGTTACCCGTCGAAGGAACGAAAAGTTCATCCCCATCAAGATCAACAAGAAACACTCTGAACTGGAATCAAGAATAAAGTATGTCAGTACTTTTCGCGACAATCACGAGCAGTTACAACGCACTATTGTCAATGTCCTTGGACCGAAGACCACTATACCGGGCTTGACGGAGGCGGCGGGGGCCAACGGCATCATTGTCGAGGAAATTGGCGATGTGGATGCCGTGGAGGAGGTCGAGAAGGCATGGGAAGCCCTGCAGAACGTGGATTTGCTCGACGTTACTGAACAGGGCAAAGAGGGATGGGTGCGTGCAGAAAATCTGTACAACGAGCGAACGACAAGAGTGGAAAATTCTATCATCGCACGACTCCGAGACCGCCTCGCCACTGCCAAGACTGCCAACGAAATGTTCAGAGTCTTTTCAAAGTTTAATGCTCTCTTCGTTCGACCCAAGATCCGCGGCGCCATTCAGGAGTATCAGAATCAACTCATGGACCACGTCAAGCAGGCAATCAATGGGCTCCATGAACGATTCAAGCAGCAATATGGTCACTCCGAGGCTCACGCCATGGCGCAACTGCGTGACCTCCCTCCTGTATCTGGTGCCATCATCTGGGCGCGTCAAATCGAGCTACAACTTGACGGTTACATGCGCAAGGTGGAAGCTGTACTTGGACCTGACTGGACGCTCCACTCCGAGGGCCAAAAGTTGCAGGAGGAGAGCGCATTGTTCAAGCATAAGCTGAATACAAGCAGGATATATGAGGCGTGGCTCGCCGACGTCAGCAAGAGGAAAATCTCAATTTCTGGCCAGTTGTTCGACATTGTTCGCGTGCGATCTGCTGGGGGCATTTTTGAGCTCGGCGTCAATTTTGATTCCCAAATCATCACGCTATTCAAAGAGACTAGGAATCTGACCTGGCAATCATATTCTGTGCCCCATGCGGTCACCACGGTATCCAAGGACGCGAAAAGAGTGTACCCCTACGCCGTTAGTTTGATGGAGAGCGTGAGGACCCTGTCGCAGACCTTACGACAGATCTCTGCCATGGGCGAGGAGTCGGTTTTGCTAAATGGCTATCGAAATGAAGTTTATAAGCTGATCGTTGATGGTGTTCCCTTGCGTTGGGAGTCATTCATCAACTCTCATGAGCTGTTCCATGCGGACCAGCGACAACCACGGCCGATACTTCCCAGCGGCACAGAGTTCTCTCTTGCGAAGAGCAACGAAAGCAAACTTGGAATGTTCATCCGAGCTTTTGCAGCTGCGGTGTCTGTTTTGCAAAGCAAAACCGTATCGTTAGGCCATATTCACGCGATGGTTGAGCAGGCGCTCAAAGACATTGGCTGCTCTTCGTACGACGCAACAACATTGCAAGCTTGCCTGGACACCATCCAATCGGCCGTGGACCAGTTGAACCTGGAACAGTACGTCAATCTTGACCTTTGGGTGAAGAATCTGAACCACAGAATCAAGTCTGTTTTGTTGAACCGCCTGCACGGCGCAATCAACACATGGATTGCTGCATTTGAAGCCGAAATTTCAGACGACAATCGACGAAGAAGTCGCGAAGCTGACGAGAGCATGATGAATGCGCCGGTCATGAGACGCATAGTCCTGGAATTAGCTATGCGAAACCAAGTCATCTATCTCGACCCTCCCCTCGAGTTCGCTCGAGGAAGCTGGTTCTTACAACTGCATGATTGGATCGGCATTGTGTGCAACTTGTATAAGATCAAGGCCGCTCGTTATCAGATGAGCTTGAGCATATCGACTGCCGATGAGACTCGTTTTTCCGACCTGCTCCCCGAATGTGCAGATATGTTACATCGGGTCTATGTCACGATTGAGAAGAAATTGCATGATATCGGCGCTTATGTTGACAAATGGCTCCAATTTCAATCTCTCTGGGATCTTCAATCCGAGCAGGTGTACGACATGCTTGGTGATCATCTACCTCGTTGGCTCGAATGCCTGCAAGATATTAGAAGGGTTCGTACAACTTTTGACACGCAGGAGGTCAGCCGGAGTTTTGGCCACATTACAGTCGACTACGACCAGGTGCAGACAAAGGTGAACGCCAAATACGACCAGTGGCAGCACGAGATCTTGATCAAGTTTGCTGGCAGGCTCGGCAACCGCATGCGCGATGTCAACTCCGACATCGAAAAGGCTCGTCGGCAGCTTGAAGGGCAGAGTTCTGATACGTCATCAACTGCACAGGCTGTGCAATTCATCACAGCCGTCCAGAGCTGCAAGCGCAACGTCAAGTTATGGGCTCCCGAGATTGACATGTTCCGGCAGGGCCAATCGACCTTGGTGCGGCAAAGATATCACTTCCCCAACGACTGGCTGCATATCGAGCAGATCGACAGCCAGTGGGAAGCCTTGAAGGAAATATTGGAAAAGAAGTCGCGTATCATGGAGGAGCAGTCTGATGCAATGCGAGCCAATATTATTGCACAGGACAAGCTCGTGAATAATCGCATCGCCGAAATCATCGTACAGTGGAATGAAGAAAAGCCCGTCTCTGGCACTACTCGACCAGATGTTGCATCAGCCACATTAAGCGCATTCGAGACACGCATTGCCGGCTTACAGGACGACTTCCAGCAAGTGGTCAAGGCCAAAGAGGCCCTGGACATTCCTGTAGGGAGCGACAGTCTGCTTGACGGCACTCTCGAAGAAGTTCGAGACTTTCAGTCAGTCTGGTCCAACCTGTCCACGATATGGGCTAGTCTCAATGAGACCCGCGACATTCTCTGGACTGCTGTGCAGCCCCGCAAAATACGATCCAAAATTGACGATCTCATCAAGAGCACCAAAGAAATGCCCAGCAGAATGAGACAGTACGCTGCGTTCGAGCATGTTCAGTCTATCCTGCGTGGCTTTCTGAAAGTCAATCCCATCTTGTCTGATCTTAAATCCGACGCGATGCGCGAGCGCCATTGGATCAAGGCCTACAAGCAAATCAAGCCACAGAAGCGATTTTCTCCCAGTTCCATGACTCTCGGCGACGTTTGGGACCTCAACCTCGTTGCTACCGAGGCCATTGTCAAGGACATCATTGCTCAAGCTCAGGGAGAAATGGCTCTGGAAGAGTTTTTGAAACAAGTGCGAGAAATTTGGCAGAATTACGCTTTAGATATGGTCAACTATCAGAACAAGTGCCGACTGATCCGAGGCTGGGACGATTTATTCGCCAAGTGCAGCGAAAATCTGAATTCTTTGCAAGCCATGAAGCACTCCCCTTACTACAAGGAGTTTGAGGAGGAGGCTGTCGCATGGGAAGACAAGTTGAATCGAGTCCATGTACTTTTTGATGTGTGGATCGATGTGCAGCGCCAATGGGTTTATCTTGAGGGCGTCTTCACCGGCAACGTGGACATCAAGCACCTCCTTCCTATCGAATCTGGCCGGTTTCAAAACATCAACAGCGAATTCCTGGCGGTCATGAAAAAAGCAAACAAAACGCCATACGTGCTGGATGTCCTCCACATACCCAATGTGCAGAAGTCGCTGGAGCGACTGGCGGAGATGCTGAACAAGATCCAGAAAGCCTTGGGTGAGTATCTAGAGAAGGAGAGAGTCTCATTCCCGAGGTTCTACTTCGTTGGTGACGAGGATCTTCTGGAGATGATTGGCAACAGCAATGACGTCTTCCGCGTGGCGAAGCATTTCAAGAAGATGTTTGCCGGCTTGTCTGGCCTCGTCATGGAGGATGAGACCAAAATCTCTGGCTTTTCGTCGAAGGAAGACGAAGTAGTGAGGCTGAAGAAGGAGATCTCGCTGACAAAGACGCCACGCATCAATGACTGGCTCGCGCTCCTCGAGGACGGAATGAAGTCTACGCTTGCGGAGCTTCTTGCCGAGGCTGTGGACTGTTACACACCTATTTTCGAGGCTGACACCATTGCCAGTAGTTCTCTGACGCAGTTCATCGATGTCTTCCCTAGTCAGATTATGGTGCTTGCCACACAGGTGGCATGGACGACGGCGGTCGACACCTCGCTAGCCTCTGGGGCTCAGACGTTGCAGACGTTGTATGACCGAGAGGTTCAAGTACTGCGTGTGCTTGCCCAGACGGTGCTCGGTGACTTGGGGCCTGTCCAGCGCAAAAAGTGTGAGCAAATGATTACAGAGTGCGTCCATCAGCGCGACGTCATTGAGAAACTGATAAAACACAATGCCGACTCTGCCAGTCATTATCTCTGGCAGTTACAGATGAGATATGTTTATGCCCCCGAGGGGAATTTTGTCGATCGTCTGCAGATCAAAATGGCCAATGCCAAACTCAGCTATGGCTTCGAATACTTAGGTGTGCCTGATCGCCTCGTCCGCACGCCTCTCACAGACCGTTGCTTCCTCACTTTGACGCAGGCCCTGTGCCAACGTCTTGGTGGTTCTCCTTATGGTCCAGCTGGAACCGGCAAAACAGAATCCGTCAAAGCTCTGGGCGTCCAACTGGGGAGATTTACTCTTGTCTTCTGCTGCGACGACACTTTTGATTTTCAAGCTATGGGGAGAATCTTTCTGGGGATTTGCCAAGTCGGAGCTTGGGGCTGTTTTGACGAGTTCAACCGGCTCGAAGAGAGGATCCTATCGGCTGTGTCTCAACAGATACAAAATATTCAATTGGGGTTGAAGCAAGGTGCGGAGGACGGCGCTTCGCGGATTGAACTTGTCGGCCGTCAACTGAGCGTGAATGCGAACACGGGTATCTTCATCACGATGAATCCCGGTTATGCCGGCCGATCCAACTTACCTGACAATCTCAAGAAGCTATTCCGCAGTGTAGCCATGTCTAAGCCAGATAAAGAGTTGATTGCCGAAGTAATGCTCTATTCACAAGGTTTCAATCAGGCAAAGCAGCTTTCCAAACAGACAGTCCCATTTTTTGACCAATGCTCGGGGAAGCTCTCGAAACAGGCGCACTATGACTTTGGTCTGCGAGCCCTGAAGAGTGTGCTAGTGAGTTCTGGTGGCCTGAAACGAGCTCGTCTGACCGAGGGCGACCTCGTTATGGGAGAAGCTGTCGAGCCTGAGATCATCGTTCAAAGCATCCGGGAAACCATTGCGCCAAAATTGATTAAAGCGGATGTGGATATTCTGGCTGACATAGAGAGGGACTGCTTTCCTGGCAGTAAATATGTTCCTGCTAATCTCAAGGATTTGGAAGAAGCTATACGAAGCCTCGCTGCCGAACGTCATTTCGTGGTCACTGAACTTTGGATGACGAAAGTCCTGCAGTTGTACCAAATCCAAAAAATCCACCACGGTGTCATGATGGTTGGCAATTCGGGAACCGGCAAATCGGCTGCATGGAGGCTTCTTCTGGACGCACTTCAGAAAGTTGAGAGTGTGGAAGGCGTTTCCCATGTCATTGACTCGAAAGTCATGTCCAAGGAGTCTTTGTACGGCAGTCTGGACCCGACCACCCGCGAATGGACGGACGGGTTATTTACCAGTATCCTCCGCAAGATTGTTGACAATCTACGTGGGGAAGATTCCAAACGGCATTGGATTGTCTTCGATGGCGATGTTGATCCCGAATGGGTCGAAAACCTGAACAGTGTTCTGGACGACAACAAGCTACTGACCTTGCCGAATGGCGAGCGTCTCAACCTCCCTCTCAACGTTCGAATCATGTTCGAGGTTGAGAATTTGCGATACGCTACCCTTGCGACCGTCAGTCGTTGTGGTATGGTTTGGTTGAGTGAAGACACCGTGTCCCCAGACATGATGGTGACGAATTACTTGGAGACTCTTCGAAACGCTGCGTTTGAGGATCTGGACGAGGATAGTGTTGCTACTGGCCAAACCCCCGCCAAGATGCTCGTGGTGCAAGCCGAGATTGCAGACCTGCTCAATGTTTACATGTCGTCTGAGAACTTTGTCAACCAAGCTCTCGAACAGGCGGCAAAGTACAACCACATCATGGAGTTTACGATTGCGCGCGTGCTCAGCACGCTCTTCTCGTTACTTAACAAAGCAGCCCGGGATGTAATCGAGTACAACGGGCACCACTCTGATTTTCCGTTGGAGAATGAACAGGTGGAAGCTTTCATTTCTAAGAAGCTACTTCTTGCCTTGGTCTGGGCCCTCACTGGCGACTGCCCATTGAACGATCGAAAAGCCTTTGGCGACGATTTGTGCGCGCTGGCCAGCTTCGGATCGCCTCCGCTAAATGGCAACAGCTCTCTTATTGATTACGACATCAGTCTGCCCAAGGCAGAATGGACTTCATGGCAGAATCAGGTCCCGGCAATCGAAGTCAACACTCACTCGATCATCCAGACTGACGTAGTTATCCCAACACTGGACACTGTTCGCCACGAGGATGTTCTGTACTCCTGGCTAGCTGAACACAAACCTCTTCTGCTTTGCGGCCCCCCTGGCTCTGGTAAAACCATGACCCTCTTCAGTGCTCTCAGAAAATTGCCGAACATGGAAGTGGTTGGGCTCAACTTTTCTAGCGCCACTACCCCTGACCTCCTCATAAAAACATTTGAGCAATACTGTGAGTATAAAAAGACGCTGAATGGGGTCATGCTATCTCCCACTCAAATCGGACGATGGCTCGTCGTCTTTTGTGATGAAATCAATCTCCCCGCACCCGACAATTATGGAACGCAAAGAGCCATCTCTTTCCTGCGCCAGCTGGTAGAGCATAATGGCTTCTGGCGCACTTCCGACAAATCATGGGTCACCCTTGATCGGATACAATTTGTTGGTGCTTGCAACCCGCCCACCGATGCTGGTCGTACCCCTCTTGGTGCGAGATTCCTGCGTCATGCGCCGCTGATCATGGTCGACTATCCCGGACAACTGTCTCTTAACCAGATATATGGCACATTCAATACCGCCGTCCTCAAAATCATCCCCTCACTCCGCGGGTACGCCGACGCACTAACCCAGGCCATGGTTCGATTTTATTTGGAGTCTCAACAAAGATTCACCCCGGCAATACAACCGCACTACGTTTACAGTCCGCGTGAGCTGACCCGCTGGGTCCGAGGTGTCTACGAAGCCATCAAGCCTCTGGAAAGCCTAACAGTCGAGGGTCTGGTCCGGGTATGGGCCCACGAAGCCCTCCGCTTGTTCCAGGACCGCCTCGTTGCAGAGGACGAGAGGAAGTGGACCGATGAGGCTGTGCGCCGCATTGCGCTGGAATACTTTCCAAACATCGACGAAGAGCAGGCGCTCGGCGGGCCGATACTCTTCTCGAACTGGCTTTCAAAGAACTACGTCCCGGTCGATCGCGAGGAGCTTCGAGAGTTTGTCAAGGCCAGACTCAGAACCTTTTGCGAGGAGGAGGTAGACGTCCCTCTCATCCTCTTCAATGATGTCCTCGAGCACGTACTGCGTATAGACCGGGTTTTCAGACAACCACAGGGTCACCTTATTCTCATTGGAGTCAGCGGTAGCGGCAAAACCACACTCTCTCGGTTTGTTGCCTGGATGAATGGACTGAAAGTGTTCCAAATCAAGGTACACAGTAAATACTCTGGTGAGGACTTTGACGAAGATTTGCGCGACGTGCTGCGCCGATGCGGCTGCAAGGGTGAGAAGATCTGCTTCATCATGGATGAAGCCAACGTTCTGGACTCTGGCTTCTTGGAGCGCATGAACACACTGCTCGCTAACGCAGAGGTTCCTGGCTTGTTCGAGGGCGACGAATACGCTGCTCTGATGACCGCCTGTAAAGAAGGAGCGCAGCGTCAGAATTTGCATTTGGATTCCCCCGAAGAATTGTACAAGTGGTTTACTCAGCAGATCGTCAACAATCTTCATGTCGTATTCACAATGAACCCACCCGAGGATGGGCTCTCGTCCAAAGCCGCGACAAGTCCTGCCTTGTTCAACAGATGCGTTCTCAATTGGTTTGGGGATTGGTCGGATCAGGCCCTGTTCCAGGTAGGCCACGAACTGACCCATTCTGTCGACCTCGATCGAGGCACGTTCCTGGCACCGGACACCATTCCCGTCGCCTATCGCGCCCTGACATTGCCACCATCACATCGTGAGGCGGTTGTCAACTCCATGGTATACGTCCATTATTCGCTCCAACGATACAACGAGAAACTGCACAAACAACAGAAGAAGATAACCTTTCTCACGCCCCGGCATTTTTTGGATTTTGTCAGCCAATATGTGAGACTGTACAATGAAAAACGGGAAGACCTTGAGGAGCAGCAGCGACATTTAAATGTCGGTCTTGAGAAGCTAAGAGATACGGTGGACAAAGTACGAGACTTACGTGTTAGCCTTGCGGACAAGAAGACCCAGCTCGAGCAAAAGGACGCGGAAGCAAATGAGAAGTTGCAACGCATGGTAGCAGACCAGAGGGAAGCTGAACAGAGGAAAAACACCTCTTTGGAGATCCAGGCAGCACTGGAGAAGCAAGAGGCGGAAGTGGCCAAGAGGAAGAACGTAGTGTTGGAGGACTTGGCCAAGGCCGAGCCTGCTGTGGAAGAAGCCAAGGCCAGTGTCAGTAACATCAAGAGACAGCACCTTACTGAGGTGCGATCCATGGGCAATCCGCCTTCTGGCGTTCGACTCGCCCTTGACGCGGTGTGCACTCTACTGGGACACAAGATCAACGACTGGAAAGCTGTTCAGGCTGTCGTGCGAAGGGATGACTTCATCGCCAGCATCATCATGTTTGACAATGCGAGGCAGATGACGAAATCTCTGAGACACAAGATGCGGAATGACTTCTTGTCCAACCCCGAATTCACATTTGAGAAGGTGAATCGTGCTTCAAAGGCATGTGGCCCCCTTGTGCAGTGGGTAGCCGCACAGGTCAACTATTCAGACATTCTGGATCGTGTAGGGCCTCTCAAAGAGGAAGTCACTCAGCTCGAAGATCAGGCGCTGCAGACCAAAGCGGAGGCAAAGGCGGTCGAAAACAATATCGCCGAGCTCGAATCTAGCATCAACACGTACAAGACGGAGTATGCAGCACTCATCAGCGAGACGCAGGCAATCAAATCTGAAATGTCAAAGGTTCAGTTCAAGGTTGAACGCAGCGTCAGGTTGTTGGACAGTCTCTCATCCGAAAGGATTCGTTGGGAAGAAGCAAGCAAGTCATTCGAGACGCAGATCAGCACCCTCGTCGGCGACGTTCTCGTGGCTTCTGCTTTCTTGGCATACAGTGGCTTGTACGACCAAACATTCCGCAAGTCAATGATGGACGACTGGTGCCACCAGCTTCATCTTTCCGGAATAGAGTACAAGTCCCCCAATCCAGTCACTGAATATCTTTCCACTGCGGACGAGCGTCTGGGCTGGCAAGCAAACAGTCTCCCGGTCGATGACCTGTGCACCGAGAACGCAATAATACTCAAGCGGTTTAATCGTTATCCCCTCATCATTGATCCATCCGGACGAGTCACTGAATTCCTACAGCGAGAGTGCAGAGACAGGAAGCTGACCGTGACAAGTTTCCTGGACGACTCGTTTACAAAGCAATTGGAGAGTTCACTGCGTTTTGGCAACCCGATCCTCATACAGGACGCAGAACACCTGGATCCCATTCTCAATCATGTCTTGAACAAAGAATATCAGCGCACCGGTGGACGTGTGCTCATTCAGCTCGGCAAGCAGGAGATAGACTTTTCGCCCGCATTCAAGCTCTATTTGTCTACTCGCGACCCTTCCGCACAGTTCGCCCCAGACATTTGCAGCAGGACTACGTTTGTCAACTTTACGGTAACCAAAGGTTCCCTGCAGACGCAGTCATTGAACGACGTGCTCAAGTCGGAGCGGCCTGATGTGGACGAGCGACGCACAAATCTGATCAAGCTCCAGGGAGAATTCAAGATCCACCTACGTCAGCTTGAGAAGCAGCTTCTGCAAGCCCTCAACGCATCGCGCGGCAATATTCTCGACGACGACAACGTGATCGAGACACTGGAGAGGCTCAAGACCGAGGCGGCTGACATCTCTGCTAAGATGAGTAACACGGAAGGTGTGATGGCCGAGGTCGAGGAGATTACCCAGCAGTACGGTGTCATTGCCAGCTCGTGCAGCGCCGTGTTCGCAGTACTTGACCAGCTTCATTTCCTGAATCATTTCTACCAGTTTTCCCTCCGTTACTTTCTGGATATTTTCCAATCAGTGCTCCATGATAACAAGCGCCTCGCTAGTGAAACGGACCACAACGCTCGGCGCGACATCATTGTCAAGGATTTGTTTGTCAACACATTCAAGCGAACTGCTCTCGGGCTGCTCCAGAAAGACCGCATCACGCTGGGAATGCTGCTTGCACAGGCGTCTCCGTTCAAGATGGACAAGTCTCTGATTGACATTGTGCTGGACAAGCGCGTCGAGGGCAAGGATCTTTCTACAACGCCCGAGCTCACGGACGAAACCTTGATTGGGGCTAAAAAGCTGGGTGCATTGAAGGAAAGACTGGATGGCGTCGCCAGCAAGGACTGGGACAGGTTCTTTTCTGAGGAACTCGCGGAGACAGTTGTTCCGCGCATATGGGACGATGACGCAAGTCCAATCGACCAGTCACTGCTTTCCTTGCTGCTGGTCAAGCTTTTCCGCCTGGATCGGTTTGTGCCTGCCGCTGAGCAATTTGTCGGCAGTGTCTTTGGCAGCGAAATCTTTGAGTTCGTCGAAGATCTGGGGGAGACTGTCAGGCGCGTCTCAGCCACACTCCCCATTGCTCTGGTGTCCAGCCCTGGTTTCGACGCCAGCTACAAGGTGGACAACCTCGTGGAGAGATTGAAGGTCAGGTGCACGAATATAGCCATGGGCTCTGATGAAGGGTTGGCCAGTGCGGATAAAGCCATTAGCAATGCGGCGCAGAACGGATCCTGGGTTCTGGTCAAGAACGTGCACCTGGCGCCGACGTGGCTACAGAGTCTGGAGAAGCGCATGGATGCGTTGAGCGCCCACAAGGACTTCAAGCTATTCCTGTCGATGGAGTCGAGCCCCAAGATCCCCGTCAATCTTTTGCGCGCGTCCCGCGTCCTCATGTATGAGCAGCCCGCCGGGATTCGGGCGAATATGAAGGATTCCTTGTCGTCAGCGTCCACTCGGGCCACAAAGAACCCGGTGGAGAGGACGAGACTGTATCTACTCATTTCCTTCCTGCATGCCGTTGCGCAGGAACGACTCCGCTACGCCCCTAACCTCGGGTGGAAAGGTTTCTGGGAATTCAATGACAGCGACGTAAGTTTTCCAGCTACGGGCGGTGCACAAGGCCTCTTTTCTCTTTTCTTTCTCTCTTGATTCTTCCCAAGAAAAACTCTTGATCAAGCTGACCTCTTTGCGACAGTACGAATGCTCGGCGTTTATTGTCGACACCTGGCTGGACAGCGTGGCCGGGAACAGGACCAATATTGCTCCACAGAACATCCCGTGGGAGATGATACGCTACTTGGTAACTGAGACATACGGAGGCAAGATTGACGATGAAGGAGATTTCAAGTTGCTCGGTCAGCTCGTCGCTTCCATTCTCACGCCTGAAGCATACGAAGTCGAGCACAAGCTTGTGGACGGCCCGGACGGCGGGCTGCACGTTCCTTCTGGCACGAGCTTGCAAGACTTTCTGGCATGGATCCATGGCCTGCCCGAGCGGGAGCCCCCAGCCTACTTGGGCCTGCCTGCGAATGCCGAAAAGTTGCTTCTCGTTGGTCTCGGCCGCAGCTTGATGACCGACCTGAGAAGAGTGACGGATCTCCTCGATCAGGGAGAAAATCTGGTGACTGACTCTTGAAGTGGCGTGGGCAATGAAGTGCGTGGGACAGACGGCTGAAGACGGGCTGTCCTGACTGTGCGTGGCATGGCTGGGGATATTTTGTGCTCTGTACCTGGCGCATGGAGCAAAATTATGTATTTGATAATTGTAAAGTTTGTTCGAAGCTACAGATACCCCGGAGGCATGAATGGGATAATTTGCCAAGACATGGAACAACTCTGATGCAAGTGAGCCTCTTGACTCTTTTGCTTTTTCCTTCTTTGCCTCTCTCTTCTATTTTTCTTTTTCTTGAGGGGCAAAGCCAACGGCTCGAAGTTATGGACGCTGCATGACTGGATGGAAGGAGTAACGATCTGCAAAGCACTGGGTGACGAAAGAGGC